>CM060952.1:155647085-156247085 GCA_030765055.1 Mantis religiosa | reverse complement strand
TGTGAGTGAACAGTGTTTAGAGTACATAGTGACGCGTATTAAAGCCTAGTTTGTGAGTGAACAGTGTCTGGTGCAATTAAGTACATAGTGACGCGTATTAAGCATAAATCCGCCACAAAACAGCGTGGGACGCACAGCTGCGTGCCGCTGTTGCACGCAACAAGAGGCGTCCCCAAACAACGACTGCTTCAGCAACAACTGCGGCTGATAGACATTGACTCCCGCCACAAGATGGCGGCGACTGCAGTGACAATTGCAGCAGCACTACCACCAGCTGGCAGCGGACTGACCCCCGAGGCGGTCGGCCGGCTGCCTTTCCAGCGCCACCGCTGGAGCACTCGAACAGCGACCCGCCTTCGGGCCCAACATTGGCCAACGTCACAGCAGCCACTACCCCAGCCCCGGTGGAGCACAGTGCCATGGAGGACGAGGCAGTTACGCGAAAGTACGCCCAACTGGAAAAGGAGGTAAAAGACATCCAGAAAGAAATGTCTAACCTCCAGGAAATATTGGAAAACATGGCCCCAGAGTCCCGGGACTATGGAAATATAGCTAGTGACCTGACACGTTGCTACCAGGAACACGCAATCAAAGGGCGACACTTGGTGCATCTGGGAGAAGGCTGGCAGGCAGCATCGCCCAGAAAGCGACCCCATCACCGCAATAGCGACTCGGATGTCGAGCGCAAGAAAAGAAAACGCAACATCTGTCCCTCCAGTCACTACCAGAAACAGGTACGAGGCGCTGTCCTCATCCGAGGAGGAAGAAGATCTGGAACGATCCACTGCCTTCCCTGCCCTTCCGACCACAAAACCAAAGGCATCCAAGCACCAACGGCCAAAACGGTCAAACACTACTGCAGCAAAACAGTCAATAACAACCCCCACTTCTACACCCATCCCCACCTCTACATTGGTCTCCACATCAGCCGCAGCCGCGGCTACAAACACAAAACGAACCTCACAGAAACCGCCGCGCATCGTCATTCCTGACGGCAGGCAGGCGACTAAAGTCCTGCAGATACTCCGGGGCTCCTTCACAGCTGGCGCATACAAGCTTCAGAATACGCGCAACTGCCCCAACCGGAAAGAAGACGCCATCCACACTATGACCAAGCTGAAGGACGCCGGAGTGGAGAACTTCAGCTTCACCCCGCGGAGTGATCAACCTCTCCGATACATCCTGAAGCGTCTTCCCGAGGACCCTGAAGAGGACCTTATCCGCGAGGACCTAGAGGCGAAGGGCTACACCGGCGTTCTAGTTCGTCCAAAGAGAGAGCCGAAGTTTTTGCAGACTGTCTGGCAGAAAGATTCACAGAGAACCCTGCAAGGGACCCCGAGTTAGAACGGGAAGTCCAGTCATGGGTAAAAAAACTGGGTGGCACAGAGGCATGTGCAACACTTGCCCCTCACAACACCGCAGGAATTCTACAAGGTCATTAGGAAGCTACCTAATGGGAAAGTCCTGGGCCCGGACAGGGTGACTAAAGAGGAACTCAAGCATCTCCCGAGAAAAGCCCTGGTGCACCTCACAAAAATTTTCAATTCCTGTTTGCAGCTCAACTACTTCCCTGATACTTGGAAACGAGCCAAGGTCATAATGCTCCCGAAGCTTGGGAAAAGCACCAGGCAGTCTCAAACTACCACCCCATTAGTCTCCTGTCTACTATTCGTAAATTGCTCGAAAAGCTGATAGTGTTTCGACTCCAAAATCAACTTTCGTCACTGGATGACATTTCCAACTCCCAATTCGGCTTTCGAAAACAACATTCAACAGATCTACAACTCTTAAGATTAACTGATGATGTGACAGAGCAATTGAACAATGGGGCTTCAAAGTTGGCACTATTTCTGGAAGTATAAGCTGCATTTGATCGGTAGTGGCAAAACGGCCTGATTCACAAACTGCACCGAAAGTTTCCCGGACTCCAAAATTACTTAGCACTGCTGCACAACTTTTTAGAAAACAGACGCTTCTACTTTCAAGTGGGCGGCTCCTCCTCTAAGGAGACAGTCATGCATGGTGGCGTCCCCAAGGGGCCATCATATCCCCGCTATTGTACATACTGTTTACCAACGACTTCCCCGTGGACGCCAGATGCAAAGTGGCCATGTACGATGACGACACTGCAATATACAACCACCATAAGAATCCTCGTTTCGGCCTATTCGAGAAGCAGCGGTATATTGACCGCTTCCTTTCATGGCTCCATTACTAGAAAATTAAAATTAATGCAAATAAATGCCAGCTTATCCATTTTTCAAAGCGGCGCCCTTTGACTATAGACCTAACGGTCGGTGCTCAATTATTGCACTGCCGTCAGCAAGTTAAATACCTCGGCGTTGCTTTGACACACACGATGAACTGGTCCACCCACATAAAAGATATTGCCAACAAAGGGAGGCAGCGATTAAAGATGTGCGCCCCCATATTTAGGAGTAAACAACTAAAACTCCGTTCGAAGGTTATCTTGTACAAGTCGTTCATTGTGTCAGTGGTTCTATACGCATGTGTGGCCTGGGCAAACACATCCAAAACAGCCATCAAATACCTTCAAACGCTGCAAAACCTCTCCCTCAGTAAAATCCTTTCCGCTCCCATCCGCACCACAAACGACTCCCTCCATCAAGAAGTCCGCATCCCGACCATCCCCAGAGTATTGGAAAAAAGAGCCTCCTCCATACGGGTGCGTATTCGTCGGCATACAAACCCTTTAATCCATAACATCGGAAAAGCTGAGCCAAAACACGGCAAACATAAAGGGGTTGAGTCCAGAGGGTCTACTCCCATTAGCCTTGAACCCGTAGGAACAAGACCCGGGCCTCTTTCAACCAGGGAGTTATCCGAGCTGTCCCTTAAAGGGCGCCCGGCATCCTCCGTGGGGCTTTCCATTAGGGCAAGACCTAGATTCCTAACAAGCCCCCCCCCATCTGGTCCTAGGTACACAAGACGGGACGGAAGTGGATACGCCACTTACGCGCGTCAACACTCAAGGTGAAGACTACCGATATGACCTCGGTGGGGCCGCCTGGTGATCTAGCACACCTTCTACTAGCTAAGCAGGCTAGTACCCGGAAACTTAATGGCTTCCCTCAACCCCGTCCGAAGACTTACCCAATCTCCCACGGGTATCGGGAACACACTGCCCCCTCGAGACCATCCCAATCCGAACAACTCCCGAAGGAGGGGCTCGGCTGTTCGGCCCGAGGTTCCTCTAGTAACGTCAGAGGTACCACGAGTGCTAAGGGTCCGCAGCGCCCGCACTTTGGCAGCTGAAAGGGACGGATCCCTTCCCCTAAGGGGACATAAAGGGGTGAAAAGACTGTAAATAATGACGGCTCGCCACCCATTGCGCGCCCAAAATTCCCGGTCCCAGGCCTCACAAACCGCCGGCAGGGGTCGCCACTCCCGGGCTGCCCAAGGAGCTGAGCGACATGCTGCCGCACAGCAGGACAGCTGAGTGTAAATAGTGTACAAAGTTTTTTTTTTTTTTTTTTTTTTTTTTGTAATTTACGTCCTCCAACGTTAAGTCATATCGGGCGGTTCGTGTAGAAAGTGAAGTGAAGTGTGCGTGAATGGGTGTGTGAGTGCGAGGGACGTACTACGTATGCCCATGAGTTTGTGTGTTATATCTGTAAATAAAATCACAAAAAAACACCATAAAATTCAAGGAAAAACTGGAGCACCTAAAAGAAAACAAACTAAAGCTGTTCTCGGTGCGCCCATAAAGGGACGCCGTATGGGCTTTATGTAAAGCCATGACGTTGAAACCAACAAAAACTGAAAACTGTATATCATGCAAATGTAGAGCCTGTAAGCCGGGTCCATTGTACCGGCACCAGGTATATCAAGCAAAAATAAAAGGTCTAAGCCTAAACCTATATCAAACAAAAATAAAAACCGTAAGCCTAAACCTTTCCAAAGCAACACAGCAGATCGTACTGAAATTGCATCTAACTATTGTAAACAAAATATTTGGTGGTGCCTTCTGTTCTAAAAATTTAAAACGATTTAGGGAATTTAAACGCCTGTGTCATTTGCAACAGGAGTAAATATGCATTTAGAAAGTTTCTGACATTGAATTTTAGCTTGTACTTAACAATCCTTTAACAATAATTGAGAGTCCCACAGTCTTGGGAACAGTCACCTTTAGAGTTTTTGTCTGGAAACAGTAATATTGTAATTTTAAGCTATAATTTGTGCATATTCTTCTATAATTTTAGTGGATGACTATTTGAACAATTATTCAGTGAAGGATCCTGTGCTTTTCGAAACGTTGTCAGGATTTTCAGCTGCTTAGAGCCGTGCAGTTAACGGATGTTTCCTTTGCAATTATGTTTTGGAAGAGTTAAGCAAAATGTCCATACGTTGAAACGGAATTTAAAATATTATAAGACACGAAATTAATAGAACTAATTTATTAAAATATAACACATGGCATTCACTGTGTCGACAATTCTATCTAATTATATATGTCATTTAGTCTGAATTTTCACTGTGTTTTATTTATTAGCGGAAATAATGCAGAGCATACAGAACACTGAATGCCCCATGACTAAATTAATTGCATTACCTATATATTTAATCTAAAACTATATACTATATTATTTCCAAACACTTCGGTAATATTTGGCTGCTTCTTTTTGGAAATATTCGGCTATGGTGCACATCAAACAGGATTTTAAGTGATAATATAACTTGAGTGTTTGATTTTCCTTACTCAGACATTTTGTTTACAGTCAAATAAACCGCTTGTCTTTAATTCCCCAATGATATAACATTTATTTGCTTAAGGTTTATTTTCATAAAGGTTACACCTTACTCCCGTAGTAATACATTTTTCGTTTCTATCTGTGCCAACATAAAGACAGAAATTGGGAGTGTCTATGTCTGTGTCGTGCGTGTGTGTGTGTGTGTGTGTGTGTGCACGCACTGCCACATAACCTACCACCAACATTTTTAATAAACAAACGCGGGTCCAGTATCTATATCCTCTCCAGTATATCCTCTACATGAGGATGCATGTAGCCCACTTACAGAAATTTTCCCGTACGTTAGGGAAGTTTCGTAGCTGTGTTTCATTCTTTTTTTTTTTTTTTTTTTTTTTTTTTTTTTTGTAATTTACGTCCTCCAACATTTAGTCATATCGGACGATGTATGAAATGGGTGAAATGATGCCCAATGCGTCCGGGAATACATGGAGCTCAGAGTTACCCGATATTCGTCTTTTACGATAAGGGAAAACCTCGGAAAAAACCTTATCCTGACCGAGATTCGAACTTGGGACCTCTTGAACATGAGGTAGACATGCTACCATCTACGCTACCGAGGTGGACATAGCTGTGTTTCAACTTTTTGAAAATATCTCTAACGATTTCGTCAAAATTCCATATGTTTATTACATATATCTACATCACAAAGAGTTGTATAATTTTGTATAACTGGTGAACAATTTATATAAATATCTTACAACACAAATTAAGTCTCCGCAAAAGGAGTAAGTTATGCCAATATATGTAATGTCCATCACCGGAGACTTTTTGGTTGACAAGGAGTTCAAGAACCAATCTTCTAACCGTGTTCTCCTTGCAGTCAAGAGATGGCTCCACATGTACTATCGCATCGCGCGGAAGAAGATTTGTAATTATCTACAAAGTTGTATAAAATATTGTTGACATATTGTTCATATATGGTTTAGATTTAATTGACCTTTGTTGTGTGAAACTTAACTGTAAACGGGAGTGTATACGGAGACAACGTCAAACAAACAAATTATTATATTTGAAAACGAAAGTATTCTAAATAAACTATATATTTGCACATTTTTTCCTCTGAAACCACCATGATATCCCTAATTAAATTTTGAAGTCACCAATCTCTCAAATGCGAAGTTGTTATTCACTGTTTTGTACTTTAGTAATGGAAGCATACACAAGTTATTGATATTGACGTTGTTTATTAATCTAATTCATCGATATAAATAATTACACAAATTAGCTGAAATAATATAAGTATTCTTGCATTTGAACGGAAGTATAGAAACACACCAAACATAAGCAATAATCAAATCTTTGAAAATCTGACTTTGTCGTTCTATTCTCTTCATAAAAGATAAGTATTTGAACATTCGAAACAATATCAGGAATATCTCATGGGTTACCTTTACTAAAATATATAAATTGTTTATTTAATGACCTCTTCTTTCTTTACTTTACTATCTTTTTACAGCCGGATTTATGCAAATGCAATTATTTAGAATGAAGTTTTTTTCTGACAATATTCATAGAAGATGTATTTGTAAATTTGCTTATCTTTTTGTATTCCGAGGTTCCTAAAATATGTGATTCCTATGAAATCTAGATACCGATTTTGGGGTGAAATACTTCATCCTAAAATACTTCCCGTGTTTAATATAAAGTAGTAGAGAAGTTAATAAAGATTTACAACATGTAAGTATGTCGGCAATGAAGAAAAGTGTAAGTAAAAGCTAATCTCAATGCAAGAACACCAATGCCATATCTCGGGTAAAATCTTTGAGAAGAAAAAGCACTACCAAATATGTTGTTTAACATAAATGGATACAAGTACAAAAATGAATAAATAAATTGACAACATTATCTGATTCTATTAACAATGCACCCATAAAACAAGATCGTCGTCGTATCTAGCAGTTGCCGGACTGAGGGATAGCCCGTAGGTGTGTTTCTCGAGTACCTGTCCTAGGAAGAACTTGACTACGTAGTGACAGGAATAAGGGGTATGCAGGGTGACAGGTGAGGTTTAGGTGAAGGAATGAAAGGTGGTAGATTAAGCTACGACCTGTTGTGAACCACTTATGGTAATTAAAATTTACAATTTTCCAGGCTAGTTGTGTAATTTTCAGTCTGGTTGATGTACCCGCAAGCCATGTGGGGGAGCCGGTACTGCTTCAAGCGGCGATCTCTGGGACGATAATTCCCAAGAGACGTAACTAGGGTGCTCTGATGGAATGGTAAATGTTCGTATAAATTCATCCTCCACATAACGGAGAAATGAGGCTACTTGAGAATATCTCACGGGGAAGCTACAAACTACAGAATAACTGACCCGAAGGTATCTACTCCGCTCTCGTGGAAGTAACAACAAGTAGCACTTGTCGAGCGTCACTTCTAAGTACTTAATGGAGTTCGTTCACCATATCCTACGCCTAAAATATGCAAATGTGGGAAGATTGGCGGGAAGGTGGTGCTTATTAAATTGGGTACCCTGGCTGTTCTCCGTATTTATGAACAGCCGCCATAGCATGCACAATTCTTGGATGAGATGAAGGTGTCTTTATTTGGGGCTGAAGGCTCTGCGTGGGTGTTTATCTGTAGAGTATAGCAACACGTCGTCAGAAACGTCGTCGGTGACGTGCTGCTCAGTGGAAAGGTCGGCCATGTAGACGCTAAAGAGCGTTGGAGATAGCACAGAGCCATCGGGAACACCACCTCTGTTACACCTTCTTGCAGATGACTTTCCCGCCACAGAAACTGTGAAAAATGTGTGTTTAAAGAAGGAACGAAGAAAGCGTAGAGCATGTGTAGGTAGCCCCAGGGAGATGAGCTTATGGAGGATACCTGCATGCCGAGTCGTAAAGAAGGCCTTCTCCACATCCAGAGACATCGCCACAGTTTCATGGAAACCCAGAACAGCAGCGCCCACCAAGCGCAGCAACAGCTGGGACGTAGAATGCCCAGGACGAAAAGCAAATTGGTGGGACGGTATGTCTTGAATGTCACTCAGAAGTGGTGACAAGCGGACTAAGAACAGTCTCTCGAGAACTTTCGAGAGTACTGACGAGGCTGATGGAGCGGTAGTGTGCAGGATGGACGGATCTTTCCCCGGCTTCAAGATGCAAATCAACCAGGTCTCCCTCCACTTACGCGGAAAGTCACCCAGAGCAAGACACTGCTGAAGATCTGTGTGAGAAAGAGCACAGCCTTGAAGGGAAGATGAGGTTGCATGACAGAGGTTAACCCGTCAGGCACCGACGCGTTCTTGATGTTGAAACACCGGAGTGCACCCTGGACCTTATTTGCTTTGTGGAACAAGGCTCCAAAATATATAAAGATGTATATTTCTATTACTTTTGGTCTAAAAAAGTATTTCTATATTTGGTATTGTCCTAGTACATATTCCCAATACAATTAAGTTTCATGCAATAAAGCCCAATTAAATATAAACCAGATTTGAAAAATACCCTAACAATTTGTGTAAAACTTTGTGAACAATTACAAATCTTATACGTGCGATGGATATAACATACAGAGCTGTCTCTGCACAACCAGGAGAACATGGTTAAAAGATTGATTCTTGAATTCTTTGTGAAATAAAAGATCTTTTTGGTGGATATTGCACCTACGAATTGGCATAAATTTGGCGTTTTGGCGACATTTAGTTTGTATTGGAAGATTTGTCTGTAAAGTATGGTTTACCAGTTATATAAAGTTATACAAAGGTCGTGTAGAATGAGGGAGACTTCATAGGCATTGCAAGAAAATTCAAGATATGGGGTTGCGGGCCCAAATATCACCCGTCTACGGAAGTGCTTAAAAAATTGTGCGTAATGCTTATCGCATTATCCCGAAATTAGCACCAAATTTCCATTATATATTCGGATACCTCTTCGCACTGAAATCATTGAGACGTTTAATTACTAAAAGAAATATAAAGTATACTCCATGCACTTTTTTAAAATTGAAAAAGTTTTTTCAAATATCGCTGACCATATCAAATGATAAAAATGTTTAACCAATTGCCAAATATTTTTTTCTCTTTCTATAAATAATTATAAATACGGAAAATGAGATAAATGTCGTAATATAAACAAGGTTTCACATTTGTAAAACTAAGAGTTTGTTCTACATCAAAAGAAAAAAAATTGAAGCATCAATAGTAAAACTTAAGAATAAGGTTTTGATGCTACTTATTTACTACAGTGTGATCCATATAAACCTGAACCACTTCAATGGGCCGTAACTTTCTAACCAATAGTAGGACACACGTGCAAATTTAGGAGAATATAATTCATAATTGGGAGATTACATTATACTATTTGTATCTCAGAGAAAATCTTGGAAGTGTCCTACACCAGCATCTACACATGTTTTCACTCGTCTCACCATATTCTCTGACGTTTTACGGAGAGTATCCTCAGCAATGTTACTCATTTCTGTTCTAATGGATTCCTCGGAAACATCATTTGTCCGTGCTCTATTATTGTACACTATTTTTACTTACCCCCACAAGAAAAAATCCGGTGAGGTTAGGTCAGGGGAGCTGACAGACCTTTTGAGATTATTCGATTGTCAAAGAAACTGGTTACAAGTTTCATGGTGTCATTAGATGTATGGCACGTTGCTCCATCTTGCTGGAAATAAATCTTTCTCAATTCTATATCATCTCCATAAAACTTCAGAGAAGTGAGACGAGTGCAAACATGTATACATGCTGCTGGGGACACTCTCAACATTTTCTCTGAGATGTAAATAGTGTAAGGTAATCTCTCCTTGTGTATTATATTCTCCCAAAGCTGCACGTGTGTCCTATTATTGGTTCAGGTTCCTATATTATGGTTCAGCTTTATATGAATCACCCTATATAATCTATTATGAGTACGAGATTAAGTAACTTTGTTTAGAAGCTTGACTTTTCGATGGTGCTGGTTGCTCACAACGCATTAAGGATGATTATGGTTGCTGGCTGGCTAGGTTGTTGAATCAATACCTATTTTTTCTGAGAACAAAAGTTGTTGGTATTACAAAAAATCAGCATCAGTAAATATCTGGGAGTTTTAGGGCAAAATACCCGTTACTTTAAAACCATGTTCCTGTGGTTATCATGCTTTTTTTATCTTGAGTTTGTTCCATTGTTTACGCGTTGATATATGTAATATAAAATAAAAGGCCTATTTCAGAGCAATGTTCCAAATATTGCACAGTAGGCGATAATAGGAACACTGTAGTGGGAAATATTACGAACCTCCTAACCTTACAAATACGGGGACGCTACAGATAGAAACGGCTAGCAGAACTCGAAAAGTTCAACATCAAAAGAATACTTATCTCTCACACTATCAATACACATTACGTTATCGCAATTTATCATGAGACTACTATTATATGTTAGCAAGAGTATGAGTAGTCAGATAACTCACAAGGATGAAAATTCTTGTAAAATTCGCAAAATAACAACGAAACATTCGAACCTCATAAAGCGTGCACAAACAACTGCTCTGGCGAAGAGGTACGCGGTACGTAAACTGAGCGCGTGGTAGCAGCACAGCACACAACTAGGCTATAGTAGGCGATACTAGGAACTTGGGCGATATCCCCCCCCCCAACCCATTACAGTTCGCTGTGCTGTAGATATGATATTTCGCTGAAATCGTTGGAGATATTTTACAAAAAATTGAAAAACAAAAACAAAAAAACAAAGCAAAACAAAAAAAAAAGAAACAAAAAGAAACATCTACACAACTTTCCTAATGTAAGATGCCAGATGCATGGAATCCTCGGAAAAAAGTGGGAAGGCTTTTCGTTTTCGAATTATATTGTTCTCAGACGGACACACACGCACACGCACACACACACACACACACACACACACACACACACACACACACACACACACACACACACACCACTTTTTCTAAAAGCGCTTGATTTTATATTGTGACTTTGTGGCTTCGTAAAATTAAAAGTCTAGATGGATAGAGTCAACATGAAAAATTCAATACCATGGCCGGGATTTCAACCATGGATCTCCTGGTTTCCATCCAGTCGCTCTAACCCATTGAGCTACCATGGCCAACGTGCCGTCCGACATTAAATTCTCCATTTGATTCGTATATTTCCCCGGTAAATCACTAGGGATCCTCGCATTCTCCCGTTTATTTATTTATTTTTTTGTAATTTACGTCCTCCAAAGATAAGTCATATCGGACGAAGAATGCAATGGGTGAAATGATGCACAAATGAATCCGGGGTCCATAGAGTTTAGAGTTACCCGACATTCGTCTTTCAGTATAAGGGAAACCCCCGGAAAAGCCTTATCCAGGTAACTCACCCTGACCGAGATCGGAACTCGGGACCTCTTGTACGAGAGGTAGACATGCTACCACCACGCTACCAAGGCGGGCCCTTGAGTCCCAGGCTTCATCAATTAAGTCTTATTACTTTAGTTAATTGATGTTTTTTTCCTCCTGGTTTCCGTCTAGTCGCTCTAACCCATTGAGCTACCATGGCCAACGTGCCGTCCTGACACTAAGTTCTCCATTTTACTCATAAATTTTCCCGGTAAACCACTAGGGGCTCTCGCATCCGAGACACACCGTTCGTGGTGACTTACTAACGTAGGTACTTGAGTCCCAGGCCTCATCATTTAACTCTTATTATTTTAGTTAATTGATGTTTTTTTTTTCTCCTGGTCTCCGTCTAGTCGCTCTAACCCATTGAACTACCATGGCCGACGTGTCGTCATGACATTAAATTCTCCATTTGACTCGTATATTTCCCCGGTAGACCACGGGGCTCTCGCATCCCAGATACCACTTAGCCTATATACGGCTAGTGTGGAGAAGTAATTAATGTCCATCAATTAACTAAACCTAAAAGTCTAGTTTGCAGAAATTCAAAATGCTCCTTATTTCCCTAGAAAGACAGTTTGAACACCCCTTTGTAGCTGGATGACGTAACATACACCAACACAGTCTCTCGTGGCTTCACCACACGTAAACAAACAAAGGAATTCACCTTCAAATCACTACACGATTATCAGTTCTCGACTGGACTCGATACTACACAAATGTCCACACACACAATAAAGAACTCACTGGTTCGCATTTGTAACTCCTAGCAGCTCCCTGCCGAACTGACTCACGACTCACTCACCGGCTGCTGTCGGCCGATTAAGGGTCAGCGCGTTGTGTGTCATGCGTGTACCTGTCCTAGACGGACTTAACCACTTAATGACGGATTTGTGGGGTTTTGTAGGGTGGCGGATTTTATTTAGGTAGATGAGATGAAAGAAGGAGGTAGCCGTAGCTCCTCAACGGTTGCCGACTGGGGTGCAACGCCTGTGTGCACCGCTGGTGTGAAAATATTTCGGAAGAGTTTAATTTAGAAAAATGTCCAGTCTAATTCTCGGGTAGGTATAAGTTTTGAAGTTGGAATATCAACTTTAGGGTTACCGGTTGTGCCCGGAAGCCATGCAGGGAAGCCAATGGGGCTTGAAGCGGCGTTCAGTGGGTTGGTAGTTCCCAAGAGACCTAACCAGGGCGCTCTGATGTTGAGGCAAACTCGCGTAGAATTTTGTGGCCCGTCGTCTAATGACATCTTCCACATACTGGAGAGATGAGGTTTCATGAAGGTATCTCACGGTAAAGCACCGGTAGAGAGAATAGATAGCTCTAAGACACCTATTCTGCACACGTTGAAACTGTAGCAGTTTGGATCCTGTGACCATGTCCCAGATCTCGCACGCATAAAGCATGATGGAAGTATCAAAGCCTGAAAAAGACACAACTTTAGGGGTGTCGGCATCCCTGACCGCATCATGGGATATAACGAAGTCGAAGCCCCGCTTTCTCGATGTGCTAACTCCTGGATGTGACCCCCGAAAGTTAGGCCCTTGTCCAGCTTTACCCCCAAGCAAGTGAAAGAATTTGTTCACTCTATTCTTCGACCAGAGTAATTGAAAGAGGGTAGGTTGTCGGGAAAGCGGCACTTGGTGAAAAGTATAGCTTGGCTTTTCTCCGGGTTGATGGACAATCGCAAAGCCTGCTTGAATGAGGCTCAGGTGTCGCTGTATTGGGTTGATGGCCCTGCGAGAGTGTCTATCTGTGTTATAGAACAGCACGCCATCATGACTCAGGACCGACCGACCGACCGACTGAAGTGCTGGCTGGCTGTATTAAGCCAGAATGTTTTTGCTGCGTGCCCGCCCGTTAAGGATTTCACCGCAGGTAAGGATTTTTTTCTTCGGGATGTTGTAGAATGCGTTGTGGGTTTTAGGGATAGAGTTTCTTTTGAGGTTTCAATTAATGTACCTTCAGGTTGTAGGAAAGGATGCAATACCTTGCACCCTGGTGTTTTAATTTTAAAGTTAGTTATTTAGTTGGAAATTTTGATTCCAAACAGCTTAGAGGATTATGTGGAGCTCAGCTTTAGCTGCTGTTAGGATTAGCTCCTGGGTTATCTCGGATGCCCGCAAGCCATGCGGGGTAACCGGAACAGTCTAGAACGGCGTCTAGTGGGGTCATAATCTCCCATTGATCTAACAAGGGCGCTTCTATGTGTTGGTAAACTAGCGTATAATTTTGATGCCCGACGCCTAATTTCATCCTCCACGTATGGAAGACCTGAGGCTTCGTGAAGCAAACTGGTAGGTAAGTAAGACCCACAGAATATATAGACCTGACTCACGACAACTCCCGCTGCGGCATATATACCCGAACCGCTGTTTCTCGAGGGCTGCTGAAGTTTCTCGAAAGCTGCCAAAACCCCATGATCTTTCGTGGCGTAGTGGGAAAGTTCAGGCTATCTCTGTCTCTTTCTCACTCTGTTGCTCTCTCTCTCTCGGCAAGTGATTAGCGCTGCGCCCACATGCCGGCTGCTCTGTCTCTTTGTTTACTGCCCGCGTAAGGCCCGACAGGACCTCAACATTGCCTGGCAGCAATCAAAAATCCAATCAACAATCCAAAACATTGAAACTTCAATATCAAATTTTTGGATAGAATACAATACTTCTCACACTTATCAGTAGATAAAGTAAAAATCTAATAACAGATTCATAAATGTATTCAACTGCAAACTAAGCCACGGTGGGGTTACCATTATTCGAAAGGATATACAGGTATATCCAACTGTTGTAGCCTACATCATTTCCTTTAATCAGCAAAGGAGTTGACAGTCACACAATTACAAGATCCTTGAACATAGATTCTGCAGAGAAGTAATAATGTAGTCTGTTTATTTGTGGCACTTAGTCTATACGTGTTAGCTACACAGGCAGAGGCCGGCGTCTGTGCTGTGGAACATAAAACCAGGAATCCTTTGAGAAATTGTGAGGGGCCGGCGGGTTAATGCTTTTACAAAGCTTTAAAAAAAATCCCACTCTACCAAAAAGAATAAGCAAGCTAATTAGAATGCGCGTGTGTTTCGGCCCCGAGTGTTTTAAATGAGAGGAAGAGTAAATGAGAAAATTAGTGACTGCTGGAAAGAAAAGGTTATACAATATTCATACAATGCACATACATGCATAAACTTAAGCGTGCAAGTAAAATGCTAGACACGTATACAATGTTGTATTTCAAACGTCTAAAATGCAAGGCAAATTGGCGCTGCATAACTTAAATAAAATACGGAGTTTTGTATGTAAGTAGTGCAAAGGTCTTTTATTTACTCAAAACACTTACGTCAGGTTGCACCTCATATGAATAGCATCTTTACAGCAACAATACCAGGACGTCAGTGTTTATGTTTATGTTTCTTTTTTTTCTTTTTTACAAATTATAAAATTGTAACTCCAAATACAAACTACAGTAAGTAGTAGGGGAATACGGGAATTGGCACAGGAATGCTTGTTTTAAAGACCGTTCAATGCATTTTAAATGGGAGAAAAAATTGTTCCAAAAACCTATGACAGATTTTGGAACAGTCGTATCGTTGTTTTTGAAAACAGCCTATACGAGAGGAAGGCAGCACAGCGATGCGCAGATGCCTGAAACATTGTTTCAGAATCCCTTGGGTGGATTTTGGAACCGTCGAATCGTTGTTGCTGTTTTTTTTTTGGAGTAGAAAAAAAAAACCTATGCTAGAGTAGGCGGGACGATATGTTTTTTCGGGGGGATCGGAAAGTTTGGAAATGTGAATGAAGAGAATTGTGCTAATCTGTATGAAAATCATTGCAATGCTGGAGTGTGTAAATCGGTTTATGTGGGTAAGGAATGACATAAATATGTTAAAAAAATAAGAATTATCATCATCTCTTAGGAAGTCGTATGCCTGTGTGTATGATCATGAGAGATGGCAGTTGAAAGGATATGCTTCATGTACAATCCTCGCTTTGAAAAAGAAAAAAAAACTAAGATCGCCCTCCCCCCCACAAACTGTCGTTCCCCGGTGCAAGAATCAACATGTTCAAATCATTGTCCCATTCCATCCAAATTGCTCGTATAGCTTATGAGCAATACGTGACCGAAAAAAGGTCAACAAAAAGGAGGTCATCAAGTTATACACGTGTACAGAGAACGTCCTCCTCCCCACCATCCCTACCTTGATGCAAGACTGAACATGTTTAAATCGTCTCCTATCCAGCCACGTCTGATGGGTGAGAGTATGATCGAATTGTGTGCACAGTTACTTGTGAGCCGTCAAGATGAACAGTGAAATAATCAAAAGTGCTATCGAGAGCGACAATGCATGCTGGGTGAATCTTGCCGATTACGAGAAGATGAAGCAACACTGTCTGGAAAAGCACGAGGAACATTGTAATGGTGATACGCATAGCATCATCTGCAAGGAACCTTCACAACATGATCAAATGACCACATTCTTTCGTTGTGGAGAATACTGCGATGTGTACCATAAGTTAAAGGGGTAAGTAAGATAATGCAAAAAATATATTTTTGACTGATATTACTATATGAGGTATCAGAACTAAAACAATACAAACTGTGTAATTGCAGAATGTATGAAGGTGAGGATGTGCCACCCTATCAGGATGTGGATCGTTCGAAGCCTGTGCCTGAAAGAACCGTGCAGCCCATGGACGAGAAAGAATGTGTAGAAGAAGAAGAAGAAGAAGAAGAAGGCAGGTTAGTACAAATAAACAAGACAGACATAGTGGCAAAAGAGCAAGCTATGTTTTATTTTTCATTTTTAATCGTCTGTACATTTGTCTCCAGGTCCGATAAGAAGCCTGATAAGAAGAGGAGCAAACCGAAGATCGTCAGCAAGAAGAAGGTGAACGACGCTGCTCTGGATAATATTATAGTACTTATCTTCGATGCCATTCCAGAAAAGCCCTTGAAAGATGAATCCAAATAGCGTGTATATGCTTGACAACATCTCCATCAGTGTGAACTGTCATGTGAATGTAGGGCTCCACTACGAACTCCCCACCCTATACATCATAGCAGCTGACGAGACATTCGTATACATAACAAAAGAAGACTGGGTGATAATACTTGAAAATATGTCAGTGATTGAAACATATCTTAGACACGGTAAGCTCCCAAGTGTTTCATACAGTGAAAATATAATATATGGTTATAATATAATATTGCATATGAATAAAATCAGTGAAATAGTTTTGAGAAACACTTGTCTAAACGAAAATATTATAAATCTAGACATAGCTGCAATAGTTGGACTCAAGAGACTAATTCCATACATTGAAAGACATTTATTTCAATTGCATGAAGCTCATAAATCAGGCTGTTCATATGACATTTCAGGTAGGAGTATCAGGAAAAAGGTTAAGGAGATGTATGCTAAAATCAATAAAAAAATCATATAATTGGTAATGTATTTTTTATTGACAGTCAAAGAAAGAAAATAAAACATTTTTCCTATATGATAGATTGAACAACATGAGTTAGAGGTTTGTAAGTGAACAATTTGTCATGAATAATTAAACAAAAAAATGATGTTTGTGGAGGAAAGTTTGCTGATGCTTGAACTTCTAGTCTGATGTTAACTGCTCCAGTAACTGTCTCCTCAGCTTGGTGAGAGCAGTCAATAACAAATAGCGGTGCATATTTCAGAAAGTCACTTCTCTTCAAAAGGGGATAATTCTCCTTACCGTAGTAAGAGTATTGAAATTTAGAATACTGATCATATAGAGAAGCAAACTTTGAATTTGTGAAATCCAAATTCATGTCATGATAGGGATAACATTCACTGTTGAGATAAAGTTTCAGGTTTGTGATATTACAATGATCAAAGAGAGAGCTATCTTTAGCGAGGTAATTTAATCTGTCGATTTGTGCACCAATTATGACAAATCGAGGTTTCTCAAGCTTTGTTGTTGTTGCAACGTTCCAAGTGAAAGCTTTAGTCTGTGGTACTGCAGGTTGAGTATGAAGGTCCATCGTTCGAAAGGCCACGTGTAGAGGCTGATCCGACTTGACGAGTTTAAGTTTCTCCACTCTCTCGGCATCGGAAAGTCGCAGCACTGGCATCCTCCATTCGATCCTGGTTAGTTTAATAACAGTCGGTTCATTGCCCACTATACAATTATTAGAATTTTTCGATCTAATGAGAACAAGTTCAAACTTGCTATTAAGTATGACTTCCCTGTGATCATCGGCAAAACCCAAGAGCATCGAAAGAGGGACGATAGCGTTGAAGATACCATTCGATGCGTTCACGATGTCAACATCGTCTCCAGGATGGGTCCATCCTGCGTTCTGCAAACGATTGGAATCCAGAATGTTGAGAGCTGCATAGTTGCGCATGGTTGAAGAAATGCCAGGATTTCTAGTTCTATCAATAGTAGTACCATTCATATCCAATCGAATTTCATCAAACAGAAACGCCATGGCATTGTTGCTCAGCTTTGAAGAAGAGGGTCCTCCTTCAGGCTTAGCAAGAGTTCCCTCTATGTACAAATAACTTCTGCTAGGAAGCGTGTACAAATCTTCAGCTTGGCAAGGTATTCTAATTTCATCATTCGCTTCAAGGGCTGATGTGTTGTAAGGTAAGAATATGTGTTCCTCCTCTTTACTAATCTTATCGTCAAATGCTGGAACTCCCGTCACATCTAAAACATCCATTACAGAACCTTGAAGCCTAACCTCTCGAGGAACTTCCGATTAGATGATGTTAGCAGTTTGCGTGCTGAAGAGCGAGTAGGCTTCATCCTCGAGATAAGCTTTTTATTATAGCAAGATCTCTTAAAATTTAGTCCCATTCCGTCTTATGTGTAGTCTCACGGTAATAGTCTCGTTTCTAAAGTCGAGGGTATCACCGTTCTGATCTACCACTCGAATGTTGAGATGATCAATGAGATTTGTATCAATGATTGGTAGATATATAGGATTGGATGGTTCCTGCGAGATGTGGTAGCCTGGGGGGACAGATGGGAAGAATTCGTAAAGAGAGTGACCGCTTTTGCCGTCGATGAAGGAACCGCTTGCAAGGCTACACTCGATGCGTATTATGCTAACCTTAAAGATGTTCACCAGTTCATCAGACTCTGTCAGAATATGAGGCTCCACCATTCGTCCCCCGGTGAAACCGAGAATAGAACCGATCGACTTCTCTTGAGTAAAATCGATAGCGTAAGGGCATCGAATCTCTGCTTTCATAGTGTTATTGTTGGGGCGTAGAATGAAGTCATCGCCGACCTCCAGCCTTTCCTTGAGTAAACTGTTTATATCATCCAGTTCGTACGTGCCAGGCGGAATCACTATGGTCTCCAGCCTTCCATCGCGAACGAAATGAAAACGGTTATTACTCTGATCAATATTTGGTATCGAGTAAAATGTCTCAAAATTCAAAAGAGCAATCTCATAAACACCATCAGGATCTAGATGGAGTGGCGGATTTAGAAAAGTAGAGAGGCTGGAATCAGAACCGCTCACAGTGATAGTATAACTCATTTTGACCATGCAAACACTGTAGCTAAAGCGTTTTATGAGAGAAACTGCAAGCACAAGTGACCACAAATTACAGAATCGAAATCTTGATACCTTTGTCTGTTATACATGATTCTGACTCCTGCGAGATATGACTCAATCTCCGCCGGAGGCTTCAGGTTGCCGAAACTATCAAAATAAAATGCTAAATTTCCATCCTTGCGTATGGCAACCCAGTGAGTTCCGGGATTATACGAAGTGTCCAAGTTAATGACAATCCTCTCTGTATGTCTAGGTATAGCAGGTAGTTTATCTAGCATGTACACGCCTCTAAAGTTGGGAATACGTAGACGTTTAGCATAGGCTTCAATCTCTGCTCCGCTTAACGCTTTTTCCGGGATATGTACAGGCCTCGCCCCGAGTTTTTTGGACGCAAATAGAGTCCTTTACCCATCCTCTTCTTCTTCTTCAGTTGCCTGCGTCCGTGCTTAAGACCTCTACCTTTTACTGAAGCCTCCATCTGCTGATGGTGACGAATCATCTCGTTCAGCTGCTTATCTGCAGCGCGTTTCTTATTCACAGATGTAGCGATCTGAGCAGCACCCCCGGCCAGGCTACCCGCTGCACCCAAGGCAGCCAGCAGTGGGATTAAGGGTAAAAACCCTCCCCTAGCGGCTGGCGGCAGTGTCCTCTTTTGACGCTTACGCAAACCTGCACCTAAGGCTAGCTTTCCCTTCATGATGGCGGTTACAAATCGAGCAGCAAGCTTTTCGCCCAAAGAAGCGTCAGCGGAATGTGCGCGCTTCCAAGCTTTCTCTATAAGAACCTTATCAGCCGAATGTCTCGAACCGGTGTCCCGATGTGTAGCGTAGGCCAAGTCGTGCTCGCGGCAGGCGGTGTCCAGTCCGTTAAGGGGTTCGACGCCTTGTTGTAAACGCTTTTGTAGTTTTGTTCCAGGACCGCAGAATCTGTACCCTGGCAAATGAGCCTCAAAAGGAAGAGAGTTAATTAATGAATTAATTATTCCAGAACCTTTTTTGCTAGACTTCCGAACTCGTCCAGAGTTCATCGTATACTATGAAATAAAAATCAATAGATATGGCTTATAACCTTAGTTGCAAGATGGAAGTAGTGAAGCAAAAGTGTTCGCTGCCTATACAAGTCCTGGATTTTGACGATGACATCCGCGTCGGAAGACATGGATCTCTCTTCCCGAGCAACGTCAGAGCTCTCATACTGGGAAGCTCCAATGCCGGGAAGACGAACGTACTACTCAATCTGTTAATCCACGAGAATGGTCTAAGGTTTGAAAATCTCTACATTTACTCGAAATCGTTACATCAATCGAAATATCAATATCTGCTCAAAGTACTGAAAACCATACCCGATATAGGAGTATATACTTTTGAGGACGGCGAAAAAGTGCTCCCGACCTCTGACGCTAAGGAAAATTCGATATTTGTATTCGATGATGTCATCAATGAGAAACAGGGCAAGATAGCATCGTATTACAGCATGGGTAGACATCGTAACGTCGATGCAGTATACCTGGCACAGTCATATGCAAAAGTACCCAAACACTTAATTAGGGATAATGCAAATATGATAGTACTCTTCAGACAGGACAATCTCAACTTAAAGCATATATATGATGATTACGTAAATACTGATATGAATTATACAGAATTTAAAGAGCTGTGTAAGCAAGTGTGGGAGAGTAATCAGGGATCGAACACGAGACCTTTCGTTGTTATAGTACCTGAATTTCCTTTGAATGAAGGACGATACCGACACGGTTTTGACGTCTTTATCAGAGTGAATAAATAAGCATCATCATTCATTCCAGCTATGAGTATCGATAGATTCGGATCTAGGAGAATCATACCCTCTAGGGGTGTGCTTAACCGCTATATCATAAGTCGAGATGGCTCGGGAAACTATCAGTTCAGTAAGAAACGATTGTGCAACATCCAGGATCCTGAAGAAGCCGCTGATGCAACGACTAAACACTATGTGGATACGCTTACGGCTGTCATTGAAACTCGGATGCAAACTTTCGCCGAAAAGACTTCATATCAGCACATGGGTGACTTTGAAGCTATGCTTAGGAACCATGTGCAAACCTCACTCGATGCACAATATGAAAACCTAATGCAATTTCTAAGTAAATATGCATTCAAACGTGATGCCGAAAACAATGTTATTCTGGACACGATAAGAATGAAGGTACTACTGCCTCCAATTGACGACGACGATGTTCCAAATAAAAAATACATGCTAGATTATATACATGCAAGAACGCCCATTCAGGATTCGAACGGTAATGTTTCTTTTCAAAAGAAACGAATCAGGGAGGTAGCCGATCCTGTGGACGATAGCGACGCAGCAACCAAAAAATTTGTTAAACAATTTGTTGTAAAGAAACAAAATGAATCACAGCCTGCATTAAACAGAGCTCTATCTTTCATGGTTAATGATATTGCTTCGGCAGTAGACAAAAATATCGAGCCTCTAGTAAATCGTCAGTCCTCCCTGGATAAATACATAACCTCAACAATGGATAGTGTCAGTGTGCTTAAATCGCAAGTGAATGTTATAAATGCTATTTTAGACCAAATGAGGGGACAGCTCATTATTAAACTGCAAACGAAACCATACAGAGGAAGTTCGCAAAGATACACCTTAACATCAGGACTTGAATACTACAAGTCTTCTGTAAATGGAGAGGTGATCGACTGCAGTATGATATCTCCACCCCATCCCTATACGAGATCAGATACGATTTTTTCAATAAACGATGAAATTATTGAAAGTTATCCAGCACCCATTCAGATAGGTGATAAATTAACCTTCACCGCTCCACCCAATCGTACAAAAGATGGGCATATTCTAAGTATTGAGCTGAAAATTTCCTATAAATTGACATCACATATTTAAATATTCATTCAATATAAAGATGGATGCTGAAGGTATCAGACTCAAACAATCCATCGCCCGACACAGTAAGGCAATAAGGGAAAAGTTACGTTCCCTAAAGGGTCTCAAGTTCGAAACTCAACGTATAATGTCCGAGGTGCTACAGCCTGTAACCGATCCTCTAAATAATATAATCAAGAATCAGGAGAAGCAAAATCCTAAAGAAGAAGAAGAAGAAGAAGAAGAAGAAAATGATGATGATTATGACGATGACGATCTCTCAAAGTATTTGCAGAAGGTTCGTACAGCTAGCGCTAGCGATATGGATGCCACCTATGGTGTACGCTATGAAGATGCTGATTATAAGTTAGGTAATAAAAGAATCATATTTGTAGACGACACTATTCAAATAGGAGAAGAGACCTATAAGGCTAGCCCCGGGCTGTACGAGTTGTTATTCAAGCGAGTACCTCGAAGTTCAGCGTATACTGAAGATGATCTGGATACATATTCAGAGATTTTGAAAAAAACTCTAGTTCACAGACAGGGATACAACAGAAGCGGTCGACTGAGGTCGAGCAAGGGATATAAATATAAAAATATAATACGAGGTCTAATTGCTAGTAGGACTGGATCGGGTCTCAAATGGAAGGAACACGTGCCCGATAGGGGTCTGGATTATGTGTACTGGTCTGACCCTAACATTCTGGTCAATAGACTCAAATTACTTATCGCATCGCAGCAGGCTGGAAATTTAAATCATTCATCTGAAATTCAAGAGATCGTCACGGAATTGAAAACCACAAAAGTAATAGCATGATCAGACGAAACATCGCTGGCGAGTTACATTCCCCTGCCAGACGGAGGTTCCTTCGCAGAAAAATAATTAGTAAAGGTGTTAATGACTTATTGCAAATAGATCTTATAGAAATGATTCCATATGCAAAAGAAAATAGGAACTATAAGTACATTCTTATTGCCATTAATTTTTATTCAAAAATGGCTTATGCAAGACCTCTGAAGGACAAGAGTGGGATTAATGTTACAAAAGCAATGAGTAATATATTAGCTCAATTGGATTCGGCACCAAAGAATATCCAATCGGATAATGGCAAAGAATTTTACAATAGACACTTCAGGCAATTAATGGCTAAACATAGAATTAATCATTATAGTACATTCAGCGTCATAAAGGCTGCTGCTGTCGAGCGTTTAATACGAACACTTAAAGGTATGATGCATAGAGAATTTTTGGCTAGAGGTTCTCATAAATGGCTTGATCTCCTACCGGAAATCATAAATACCTACAACAATACTTACCACTCGACGATCAGAATGCGACCTGTCGACGTCAGCAACAATGATCTGCTCCTCACCGTGTATCGTCGTGACAATTTCGGTAAAGAGAAGCGGAATGCCAAGAAATTCAACATCGGAGATTATGTCAGAATATCTAGACATAAGGGCTTACTGGAGAAAGGGTACACACCGAATTGGAGCACTGAAATATTTCGTATTATTAGGATAAGGAATACAATTCCGGTTACTTATGTTCTTCAGGACAGTGATGGAGTGGAAATACAGGGAGGAGTTTATGGTCATGAATTATTAAAAACTCAGTACCCTGATACCTATCTGATTGAAAAAGTCGTGCGCCGACGTGGGAATAAGTTACTTGTTAAGTGGTTAGGTTTTCCTAAAGCTGAGTGGATAGAACACGATGCTGTAGTGTAGCTGCAATAAAAAAAAGCTGTGAAAAAAATGAAGGATTTCGGGATGTGTTTGTATATTTGATCTTTGGGATGAAATAAAAAGAAACGTTATTCAAATAAACCTCAGTTTTATTATTTTTGTTACCCCCCCACATTCCCAACCATCATGTTATTTTTATCCATATTCCCATCCACCATCGATCACATCGTGAAATATTAATTACAATCACCATGTATTGATATACATCCCTCAGCCACATAAAAACATTAATCTAATGTATACAAACGAAAGTACTTATAAATGTTTTTTTGAGTATCAAATTCAGACATGTAAGAGCCCCATATTAGGCAGAGACTTTTAACTATGGGGAACACAGCTTCTCAGTGTTCAAAACTGTTTCACTTTTAGCATGGCATCAAATCTTTGCATCAATGGCATCAAATTTTATCCATATTCCCATCCAACATCAATCACATCGTGAAATATTAATTACAATCATCATGTATTGCTATACATCCCACAGCCACATAAAAAACATTAATCTAAAGTTTTATACTGTTACAAGATATAATGTATATAAACGAAAGTACTTATAAATGTTTTTTTGAGTATAAAATTCTGACATGTAAGAGCCCTTATTAGGCAGAGACTTTTAACTATGGGGAACACGGCTTCTCAGTGTTCAAAACTGTTTTCGCTTTTAGCATGGCATCAAATCTTGAAAACATAACTATGACATGCAGCATCCATGCGTTAAATGTGAAAAGAACAGAGAAAATATTTCTTTCTTTATTTTAAATCCACCCTCCCCTCTAGCATCTTTTGTTTGATGCATAAAAAGCTACACTTATTTAAGTTTTTTTACAAAAAATTCAATTTTTCACTGAATGTGCACAATTTTTTTTTTACAAATTCACACAGGCTCACACATACAGGTACATTACAATATCTCAGTCATGAGCAGATGAAAAAGGATTTTAATAAAGTTAAATGAAATTGTTTAAGCACGTAACACACATTTATTCCCCTGACTATGTCGGCATCTTTCACTTAAGAGTAAATATTTCCCTCTCTCCCCTCAACATGACAATGTATATTTAAGCTGCACAAAAATTTCAATGGTTATAAACATTTTTTCAAAAATAATCTCCCTTTTAATTTCAATGGTTATAAACATTTTTTCAAAAATAATCCCCCCTTTTTTTACATTAAATATCTTGTTTCTTTTATTTCTTTTTTTAACTTAATACTCTCAGTCATGCTCAGAGGAAAAGGTATTTGTGTCAATTGAATAATGATTCCAAGCTAAAGTGGAATGAGATTGTTTGAGCATATAACGCTTCGTGTCTAAGCCTCTCAGAGCCACTTTATTCATTTCTACCGTGTGAACGTCATGTTTATAACTCCTGAAAGACACTTGTTTAGAGAAATGTGTTGCATTCATGTCGTGCAGGCATGACAAATAATCTTCAAATGTGATTGAGCGCATTCCCATTTTTGAAATTCCTTTTGATTTTTTAACAAGCTGACCGTCATAACGAAAAGCATACAATTTAGACCGTAATCCTGCATATTCAGTCATGACTCTACCGGAGAGTTCATCCTTAAAAAGTCCGGGCACTTTTTTGTTTACCAAAGGTATTGCATATACGTTATCCGACGGGTAATTTGATGTATCAAAATACTGTATGTGAGTTTTGATAAATTCATAGATATCAGTACTTGTTTCAAAAAGAAATGCATCTGTGTCCATATAATTCAAAGTTAAATCATTTAAGTTCTTTTTCAGAACGTTATAATAAAAGTCATACATGATAAATTTGGATAAGTCAAGAATCGCCTGACCGATGTATATAGGCTTACACATATGAATTTCCTCTCTTAATAACTCGATTCCGACAAGATTTTCATCAAAAATTATATAACGTTGAAATGTTTGGCGCGATATGAGCTTTCTCGCCTGTTTCCAGCTCGTAACGAGCTTGAAGTCCTTATAAGAACGGACATTCTCCATAAATTTTCCATAAACACAATTGCTCATTTTTTTCCATAGATTCTGACCAAATTTAGACTTTTCCTCGGCTCGTTTTTTAGCATTTAGATCAATATACTTTTTCAACCAATGTGATTGCTTATAAGCTACCGCTCTATGTATGCATTTCAATTTCAAACCCAACTGTATGCACTGTTGCAGATTGCGGTAATGTATAATGTATTTCTCTTTATCCGACAGTGTAGCTAGCAACTTTTTATGTTTATCATTGGGAGGAATCTCACTCCTCGGACATAGTGGTAGATCGTTATGTGCATCGTGAATTTCTTTAGGATATTCCAGATCGACCTCTAATACATATCCTATTTCAGCGTCTTCCGGTATTTTTAAGAAATCGATCTCGTTAATTTCTACCTCAGTTAACCATTTAAGTTCACCATAAGGGATATTTTCATGCCCCATCACAGAACCATAAAGCGAATTACAATCTGTATAAAATAAGTATTTAGACGGTAAAGACTCATTATAATTAGTCATATACTTGTTATTTGCCTTGGAGTAACGTTTAGACACTGTACATAATCCCCCCCTTATGCCAGATTCGAAAAATTCCATCATCACTCTATCGGTAATTAGTGATATTTGAATGCCTGTCGTCTTAAGCATCGCATCGAATGCCAATCCTGGTATGGTATAATATTGACAAGGGTCCAGCTCGTATAAATTTAGACATAACGCTCTGAATTGTTGAAAAATGTCTGCGAGCAATAACGTGTCAGTTTTAAGATATAAATCACTATATTCTCCTAAAGTTTGGATATTGAATGTTCTCCATACTGTTTGAGCGTGCAAGTAATCTTCATGACTTATGTCGTCAAAGAATATTTCATCCGGTAATGCATTTTCATCCAATTTCTCTATACAATCTAGATAAGTGTATGGAAAAATACCCTTCCGCGTCATCAACTCTCGATGTATAGGATTTTTGTATTCTTCATTAATAATTTTAAAGTTCTCGGGGTTTAGCATGTCAGCTAAGCTGCTCAATTTATCATCTAAGAATCTATAACTGTCAAGAAATCTGAAATATATGGTTTTCCCACCTGAGGTATATCTCTTACTGAACGAAAGATAGTTCTCAGATGTCTGCGAGATGCATGTTATAGGCTCTTGATCGTAAGCTAGATTTTTTACAAGAAAATGAGCATCATAATTTGATAGACAATGAAAAATAATTGGAATGAAGTTTGGTAGTTTTCTGTTCAAGTTACAAGAATTGTGAGCTGCCCCTAAATATTTACCCGAAATGTGACAGTGATCTCTGACTTTTGTCACATTAGTCTCAAAGTCATGTTTACATAGGTAACACTGATTTGCATTTTGAAAATTGGTTTCATCCTCATCGGACATATTCAGTTCTTTTTTATGTGAATATACCTCCATGACATCATCGGCAATTACAGTAAGTTCCTTGAAAAAATCTTGAATCGCATTGGGGCCTCTAAAAATTTTGAATTTTGATAAGGAATCATCATAGTCGCATACTAATTTTAGCGATATTGAAATCGCTTCATGTCTCTGCAGCGTTCTTGTCCAACTACTGTCATCAGATGGCTGACATGAGTGAACCTTTTTAAGTATCGATTCGATATCAGCGTAAATGACGAATGGAACCGCTGTACACTTGGAATATGCATTGAATTCAATTTTATCATTTACACCTATTTCAGGCATAGTTAAAACTTGAGATTTCTCGCATTTAAGTTTATGTTTGGCTAAATTTGTCTCATTTGAAAAATTCCTCAAACAGCTTTCACATATACACATCTTACGTTTGCTTTTATTTATCTGTTTAGACAACAGTCGGGATATATCATTTATTAAACAATAGTGTGATTTGCTATCATTGCCTATTCTTAACAGGTTTACATGATGTTTTTTTATTTCTCTGGTATGATAGAGCAAAGTTATTGAATGGTCGTCTAGGCCGTATACTGTAATAGATATATTTTGATTCTGCTTTTCGAATTTTTCAATATCATCAAGAGATACAGGAAATGTTATTCCGCTGAAATCGAATTCTTTAAACATGTTATACTTAGAGTAAGATCTAACTCTATGTTTATTAGTCTTTGCAGGATATTTAGATGCAAGCAGACAATAGCCGAAACATTTGTTATCTTCATTTTTTATATTAGTTACCGCCTTTTTGTTCTTTATGTATTCCGGAAGCTTTGTATAACATCCTGCATTTAAAGGATCATATTGACAGGCATTTAGCACTAACGAGCTTATCTGATATAGAGATTTGGAACTACTTTTTGATTCGAATGTATCGATACTTGAAAGAATAGGTTCTTTAAGTTTACTCTCATACCATTCAGTAGTATCTGTACTCTTTAATATAGCTTCCATTTTGCTATGAAAATTAAGTGATTCAATTTTTTCATCATCAGGAGTCTGTATTATATACTGGCATACTAACGTACCACAAAATTTTATTCCCGAAGTGTATCGTGCCAGATTATTCCTAATTTCATTGGTAACTAGAGCCTTACATTCATTCAAAAATAACTCGGGATCTATCATATTCAATGTATTGTTTATCTGACTTGTGTAAATGCGATTTTTAAATGCTGATTCTATAATGTTACATGTCAAATCCTTTTTTCTCTGCTCACTCACCGATTCCATTTTAGATATCTTTGCAGAGGTCCCATCGGTTTCCAAGGATTTTCTCTTCGTTCCAGATATAACAGGAGCCTGCGTAACACTGTCTGAAATAATACAAATCTTATTAGTATATTCCGACCTTACTAGCCGCTATAATCTGAAAAGAAAAGCGTGTTATGCATTAACATGTCTTTTTTTATTTTTAAGCCGGAATATATATGATATGCATGCATTATGACCTTTTTCTAAACACATTTATTATCCTGCCTAACAGGTAAAGAGAAGCGAATTATGCAGTAAAATGTCTTGTTTCTTATGCATGAAATATATAAGGTATGCATGCATTATAACTTTTTAATAATTTTTTATGGTAAGATAAATTTTGTAAAGTTAATATTATACTTCACACATTATATATGCTGTATGTTTTATCAAATACATATAAGAAAAACATTCTAATGTTTTAACAACAATAACATCAACAACAATAATAACCAATATTAATTATAAATCTCAATGGAAAGTTTTTCTACGATTGTGCTCATGACAGACATCAAAATTTAAACATGTTTATATGTAATGTTGATTATGACTTCTATTTTTTCTAACTGTATGTGTTTTTTTAAGTACAAAATTATTGTTTTTTATATACTATGTATTAAGATGATTTATATAAGACTGAATGAAAGCAAGATACTTTTATTTTTTAAAAAAAGTAATAATGCGAAAAAAGATAACGTTACTTTTTAAAAAAAACAATAAATAAGTAGATTTATAATTTATGTCTTACCTTGGCAGTCTGATGGTACTGCTGCGACGCTGTGTGAAACTCCTCCGTCTGACTTTACTGAGATGTCTGAAATAATAAAATGCATTATTAGAAATTTTTGAACAATGGTTTTTACAGGTGTTGTATATAAAACTGCTTCTTTTTATAACACATACCTTTGCTTGTAAAAAAGTAATCCTGTGCCTCTTGTATCCCGTGGATAGGGCCTCTTGCCCCATATAGACCAATTGAACACCTCCCTCATTTATTGTCTTCTTCTGAACATCAGTCATATTCTTAAAGCGTTCCGGTAGAAATATTTGGAATTCGTCTAGCTCTAAGACGATTCTGTCTCCATATTTGGTCGCTACTGTTTTCAGTGACTTGATTTGAAATGGCGTATTTTGATCCACTTCCCTCAGCTTTCTTGTTGGAAGAATCTTACATCCTCCCGCCAATTCATTTAATTCTTGCATGAGTTGATCTGTAACATAACGATTTAAAACAAACTCTTTTAGTCTAGAATATATTTATGTACAGTCCAATTTACAGATATTAAGAACATATTTTTGAAGACTTCGAATACTGATATATGTGGTTAAACATGACTCCCGTTCAATGATTGACAAAAAAAATAACTGAAAGTGTTCCATTTATATAGATCAAACTAAGTTGGTAATTTCGATCATAATTGAAACGTTTAAACTTACAAAAAACGAGATAAAGAGTTTCAATTATTAACACTTTTTTTTCACGAAACACATGCATGAATAAGCTAATATAGAAGGGAAACAGAACGTATATGTTTTTTAAAAAAGCACGCTATTATAATATTGAAAAAAGATGATATCCGTACAAAATGATTATACTTCTCAAACACATAACATATTCAAGTACTTACCAGCCATTGCTCGTTCCTTCCGTGTATATCTGCGGTCACAGTTGAATTAGATGTTTCATTTCAGTCGAGGCTTCTTTTATATTATCAGGAAAGACACACACGCAGATCAGATTTACAGGATTTAACAAGTTAAAATCCCTCCACTACCTACGGAATTAGCCTTGACACACTTGAAACTACTCCGCCCATAGTTTAAGAGTCTCTACCTAATATTGCTCTTACATTTCAAAATTTGATACTAAAGTCTAAAGTACTAAGACCAGCGTCTTTATACTCAAAAGTCTTTTCCATATGGAGGCGGGAACTTCCACCCCACCATACAGAAAAAGTTTCTCTATGCGCACGCATATCTATTTCTATTGGATAATTCTTTTTTGTACTTATACACATTACCTTCTTCAAGGTACTTCAGCTAGATTGCAGAGGGGGGGCAACTCACTTTAACTGTAAATCTACTTTTTTTTATATTTTTTTTTAAAGGCGTTCGAAATAGTGGACCCCATTCTCTAAAAAATGCAACGCCTTAATAATTTCCTCATTCCATCGTATAGATAGGAGGATACGCCCTCTATAATGTTCTTCCTTACAGCCGAAAGTTAATTATATACATGAGATTCAAGAGGATACGCCTACAAACTTTCTCAGGAAGAACCATGTCCGGAGGGGAGGTCAACGCACCTTAACTTGAAATGTACCCTTTTTTTCTATTTTGTTTTTTTTAAACATGACTCGAAAGAGTGGACACATTCTCAGCCCATTGTTAGGATCGAGAGATCCGCCCTTCCATAAATGTTTCTCCTTACATCCGAAAGTTAATTATATACATGAGATTTTAGAGGATAACCATGCCCCGTCCTCGACAGAAAGTTATAAAACATCGATGTTTATCATCCTGCTAGCCTTTTTCTCACCGTACAACTTAACATGTATACAAGATAGATAAGAGGAGCTTCATTTAACACTCTGGACATGTCCAGAGAGAAATATACTTGACCTCAAAAACGAAAGTATACACACACCTGCTCATCCTTAGTCAAAATATAAAAGTCATGACATACAAGTATCCGAAAGTTAATTATATACATGAGATTTTAGAGGATAACCATGCCCCGTCCTCGACAGAAAGTTATAAAACATCGATATTTATCATCCTGCTAGCCTTTTTCTCACCGTACAACTTAACATGTATACAAGATAGATAAGAGGAGCTTCATTTAACACTCTGGACATGTCACTCGACCTCAAAACGAAAGTATACACACACCTGCTCATCCTTAGTCAAAATATAAAAGTCACGACATACAATAATAACCATTAGCATTAATTTCCTATAACATCGGGGCGTATCCTGCTCACACACGTACACAACGGTTCACTAAGACCCCTTTCCACCGCGCAACACCACTTCCGCCCCTTACTGAAGCATAGGGTGTTTCAAAAACAACGATACGACTGTTCCAAAATCCGTCAGGGTTTTTGGAACAATTTTTTCTCCCATTTAAAATGCATTGAACGGTCTTTAAAACAAGAATTCCTGTGCCAGCTCCCGTATTCCCCTACTACTACAGTATAATATTAATTAAGGATATGCTTTACTAAGTTGTAAAGTTTTCAGTCAGTTTGGTGTGAATTCTTTTTAGAAATTCGTCTTTCGTAAGTATTGCTATTAAGTTTTGTTTCGATACAAAAATAGACATACATTGATCGCAAATTACTTATTTAGTTTCAAAAATAACTTTGATATCGGCTGCCAAATGTTCCTCATATTAAAATTTCGAAACTAACATATATCTTGAATCGCCCGCCTCGGTAGCGTAGATGGCAGCATGTCTGCCTCACGTTCAAGAGGTCCCGAATTCGAATCTCGGTCAGGGTGAGTTACCTGGATAAAATTTTTCCGGGGTTTTCCCTCATCTAGAAAGACGAATGTCGAGTAACTCTAAGCTCCATGGAGCCCGGGCTCATTTGAGCATCATATCACCCATTGCATTCATCGTCCGATATGACTTAACGTTGGAGGATGTCAATTAAAAAAAGTCTCTTGAACGTCCATTCTATTTGTCTTTCTGTAACGTACAACATTTTGTTATATAATTTTTTGAAGTTTCTTAATTCAAAGAAACTAGTTTTAAAGAATTTTGATTATTAATTTAAATTTGTTGTAATGTATTTGTTTTAAAAATGAATAACGCAAAACTACGTAACAGCATGAAAAATGTATATAACTGCTTCAATTTCTTCACATTAATTGGCACCTTTTGATAACTTTTTGGCAGTTCTTAACATAACTGAAGATAGAGAAAATTGGAATTGAATGAAGTAATCCAGAGCAACCATGGGAAAGATAACCTGAAAAAGACCTTGAAGCCGGAACAGATTCAAACGGTGAAGAAACAAAAGATAAAATGAAGAACTTTTACGTTATCGAAACGTACATAAATGTCACAATTGCTGGATCGTAATTTATTTATTTTTTACAATAAAAGAAGATAGAAACTTAAAATTTTAAAATAGATGAGATGTATACATTCCAGATATTCCTAGCATATACAGCTAAGCAACTACAATACTGTGACAAAAACAGAAAAGAAGAAATTTCGCCACAAACTTTTTTTTTATTTGTCTCCAAAATGGTTATCACAATTTTAACGTACAATGACTTTCTCTTTTACATAAACACAATATTTCAACACATCTCTTTAATGTTTCTTTACATTTGATTTGATTTGATTTGATTCGAGCTCTCACGAACACGGATCTCGTCTCTTGAAGATGCCAACGCAGTCCTTGGTGAAACGCCGGGATATTCCAGTCCTACTGGACCAATACCTACAAACACGGAAGAGATCCTTACTGTTCTTCATGACGCCGGCCGTGAAGCCTCACAAAATGCATATTGATTGAAACAAGGTTTTTAATAAATGTCAATCAAACTTTTAACAACGCCCAGTAGGAATAGCATTAACGCACCTATGTCAGCTCCGTCTTGTTGTGTACACCAGGATTAAACTAGCGTGAGACAGAGTATAGTTGGAAACTCTCCGGCAGGCCAGCACATCCGACAGCCCAACCGACTGCATTCCGGAAACGGCCCCACCATACCGGAATCAGAGACCATCCTACCGGAGGAGGAAGTTTTACTCAGAGCATGTTATGCCAACATGCACCGCCGAGACACCCGCCGACACTTCTACCCTGAAAGAGAGCACCAGATGAGAGATGCTGTGAAATGATAATGGAGATGAAATAGAGGGACAGGAAATTCGGGGGATGCAATTATCGTACCCTGGCGAGCCGGAAAAAAACCTGAAAAAGGCCCATGGGCAGATAGGTCGTCCACGGGAGTCAAACATAAGCCTTCCGAATGCACGCTACAGACGAAACCTGAGCCATCCCGCTCGGTATGGGAGTACGTAGGAGCACAGCTTTAATTTCTGGATGCTATGAAGGCACCTCCAAAAGTCAGTCCATTATTTCATTTGTTTTGAGTACAATAACTATGCAGCCAATAATGGAGCATTTGGTAACACGCAGATAGTAAGCTTTAGCGCACTCACGTACGCCCTATCCTGAAAAATGCTATCTGGTACTAATCTTGTTCTCGTTTTTTCAAAAGCTTTGGTAAAAACATTCAGTTGCAGTAGAAGTGCGCATCGCGTAAAACTTTTCCTGGTCTATTTTTACACCTAAACACCAGTTCTTTGATGCTGGGGTCATAGTAGTTGAGTTTAGACGTGGATCATAAATTACTTTCTTTCTCAAGAGTACGTGGGATAGCCGTGGAAAGCTCTAAACGGTCAAGCATTTCTTTCTCTTCGAAGTAAAGAATTCCCCATACATTTGGAACTTGAACGTTAAAAGAGAGGGCGATCTACAGATAAACGGATTGGAGGGAAAAAGAAAGAAACCAAAAGAGAGGAAAAACTGTGAGAGCAGGATGCTAAATGGATATTATTTCGTTTGTGGAGCATCCTTAGCTAATAATCCAAGATTAGAACGTGTCTGAAAGCCTAAAGGGTTTTATCTATTGCAGATATAAAGACGTGTAAAGCGAATACTGACATAATAAGTCCCCATATACTTAAGAGATTAAATTTATTGGCCCAGAAATGTTTTTCTTTCGCTTTTTCCGCTGAGAAACATCATTACAGGTAAAGGATATAAGCGTACTCTTGGAGTAAAAGAAGCAAATTAACTAATGATGTGCTCGAACAAAAACGAAAATAAAAGAAACAAACGGAGAAACTTTCTTCAAGAGGATATAATGAGAAAACTTCCATCGCTGAAATACGAGGGCTGTTCAATAGAATGATCCTAATTTTTTTACGGTCATAATTTTTCGTACTAAAATTCAAACTTATTATATTCTGTTAGTTTAATCTGAAACAACAAGCCGTAGAAGTTTCATTGCTGGTAATCCTATTTCCCGCCTGTGAGAACCAGGCAAGTTCAGACATGTTCTGTATCGCCTATCGCTGCAATGGAGGTAACACGCTAGGAACAATATGCGGCTTTGAAATTCTGCTTTCGTCTCAAAAAATCTTCAGTTAAGGTTTATACAATGTTACAGGAGGCCTATGGAGAGTCTGTTCTTCCCTACAGCACAGCTCGAAGGTGGTTTAAAATGTTTAAACAGGAGAGACAATCAATTTCAAAGGAAGGTGGACCCGGTGCTCCAGTTAGTGCTCTTACGGAAGAAAACATCAATACTGCTGCTGCCATTGTGAGAAAGGGTCGACGAATAAACTTAAGATCACTTTCTAAAATAGTGGACATTTCATTTGGTGCCATCCACACGTTGGTGACAGAAACATTACATATGACACGTGTCTGTGCACGATGGGTTCCAAGACTGTTGATTCCCGAACAAAACAACTTTCGCATGTAAGTCTGCATGCAGTTAAAGTTGACGGTAGAGGAAGATCCGGAGTTTCTTTCAAACGTAAATACTGCTGATGAAACTAGGCTACATCATTTTGATCCTGAGAGCAAACAGCAAAGATCAGTGTGGAAATCTTCTTCATCACCAACCCACAAAAAAGCAAAAGTGGCTGCTTCTGCTGGGAAAGTTATGGTCATCTCATTCTTTGATATTCATGGAATGGTTTATCAGCACGTTGTACCTGCACACGCATCAGTAAATGGACAATACTACAGGAATGTCCTAAAAACAATGCAAGTCCATATCAGGCGCAGAAGACCACATTTCTGTGAAGCAGGCTGGATGCTGCACTACGATAATGCGCGGCCGTATATTGCCAAAGTTATTACCGAATATCTTGCAAAAATCAACGTGAAGTGCATCCCTTACCTCCCTATACTCCGGATTTAGCCCCATGTGACTTTTCGTATTCCCTAACTTGAAGAAACGCCTTCGTGGGAGGCATTATCCATCATCAGAAGTAGTGGTAAAGGCTGTGGAGGCAATTTTGAAGGATTTCTCAAAAATGGTTTCCAGCATGTCTTTGAAGACTGGCAGAAGCCCTAGGACAAGTGCATCGTATTCAGAGAAGACTATTTTGAGATTTACCATCAAAATTATGAGGATGAGTAAAGGTACGTTGTCAAAAAAAAAAAAAAAAATATTGTGATCATTCTGTATTGAACAGCCCTCGTATATTGCCTTAATTTTAATTCCAACGGAAATGTAACTCCGATAAACAATTCATTATTTTACACAGATTCTCTACTTAGACTATTATCTGTTTCAAATGGGATGATGTTCGTCCTTGAGCACTGCAAGGTAAGCGACCAATCGGAGTCCTGCGGTGTTGTCGCATTGCTTTCTCCCTCAGTGGTGTGTGGCGAGTGCCAACCTAATCAATGTCTAATAAATATTATCCGCGCTAAGACAAAAATTCATATTTTGCTAAAACTGATCCATGAGGAAGGCAGAGAGTAATGTATTTAACATAACCGTAAAAACACATATTTTTTGCTCATATAGTTTTCCTAATACAAATAAATTACTATTATATTATAACAATGCATCGCGTCGTAAGCAATGTAATGAATAGCATTATTGGTGCGCATGTATGCGTGTACGTATATTGGTGCTTATTTAGAACTGAAACGTAAACGGTTTACAGGATGTGATAAAAGAATTACTTTGAATAAGCCAACGTGTTTGTTAAATTCGAACGAGAGGAAACAATACACTTCCTACTGGCCTAGCAGAACGTGTCTGGTTGCATTATATCTTTGTTTATGAATGGTTTCGTAAACTCCATTTACTCTAGATAGTTCAAAGCAGCATTACCCAGTTGTTCTTCCGTTTTAAGTTTATCAGCTTGCAACTGGAATGAGACACAAGGTATAATAAAGCATCTTACACCTTACCACTGCCAGAACAATCCAATAGAGTTAGTGTGGGCTGGAATTATGTGGTAAACAGAAATAATACTTTTAAACTGACTAAAGTTAAACGTTTTATACACAAAGAAATTCACAAGAAACACAACAAGACTGAGAAAACTGCGTGAGACATCAGATAATTTACAAGAAGACAACTTTTGGAAAGAAAGAGCACGTAACGAGATTTTGTGAGCTATCATGACAAATTTGCAGTACTCAGACGTTGAAGACAATGACGATGACGAATTATCTCTTAACGTGACATTTAAAGCTGCATGGATGCACCGCTGGATTAAAAAATAAGTAATACGTAAACTATAATAGCTTTTAAACTATATACTTAAAACATGTGCGTAATATACGAATATCCATGTTACCATTGTGATTTCAACATCTGCATTTTTATAAAATTTTGGAAAATTCAGTTTCCTTCCATGGCTGGTAGATAATGATGTAGTAGAGATGGAGTGATGTTTTGATGACAAAGTATATCAATCCATGAAGTGCATACTGGATTAGTCCATTAGATGTATTGGGAAAAATAAAGTAATGGTTTATCCATGACTACATAATATAATATTGTATAATGGAAAAATTCTAACATTGAGAACCAAAAACTGTTAAGTCAAGTGACTTTAACAACTTTTCATCAATTTTAAATTAAAATTTGTTAAGTCCAAATAATAAAATTTTCTGTCACACATGCTACATGTGAAACCGTACTTTGTACCTCCAAACGGACCCATCACATAACATTCTTTAATTTGTATTACAATTTTGGAATTTAAAATTAGTTTTGAATACATTGAGCAGGTGTCCTGCACAATGACCTTCTTATGCCCACCAAATACTGCCTATTTCACTCTGCTACATCCTCCCTATCAAATACATATTTTATCTCTTTTATTGCAGCTAAAGTCTATCTGCTTATAAAGAGAGTACAAGCTACACCTCTTAAAGTTTGGCAAATTACTGTCACTATTCCCTGAATGCAACATTTTATTTATGGTAGGGGATTCGTTTTTTGAAAAGAAAAAAAAAACATGTACATTACGCCGCACAGTTGCTTTTACAAACTCATTACATTGACTTAACACTGAATGCTTATGCTTCCGTTTTCCCTTGGCGTTGTCACTGTTCCTGAAGAAGCTTTCTCTTTTCGCGCACTGTAACCTGCTGAAATCGACACTCCAGTAAATTGTTATGTTAGCTTTACCAGATCGTTTATAGACACTGTTATTCGATCTTGCTACCACTTTGCACGCTAAGAATGCGCTAAGGCATGTTTTGTTTTTGTTTTTTTTGTTTTTTTTTTTTAATTTTAATTTTACGTCCTCCAACGTTATGTCATATCGGATGGTGAATGAGATGGGTGAAATGATGCTCAAATGTGTCCAGGGTCCATGGAGCTTAGAGCTACCCGACATTCGTCTTTAAAAGTAAGGGAAAACCCCGGAAAACCTTATCCAGGTAGCTCACCCTGACCGAGATTCGAAGAGAGAGGGAGATGGTGTTTAGGGGCGCTCAACTGCTGGGTCATCAGCGCCCTTGAAAACACAATTGGCTTACACTAAAACTAAATATAAGTCTAAAACACTAAAAGACCATAAGATATATGTATGCAAGATAAACCAGCCACATAAGCATCAGGGAAATACTAAAATCTCAAAACCAGAAAACCAGAAAAAGTTAAAAAAAAAAAAAAAAAAAAAAAAAGGCTAAAATGTCCCAAGTACTTCCGAAGTGGCAGAGACCACAACGGAAGTTAAACCAATAAAAATGTTAAAAAAAGTTTAAAATACCGAAAGTCCTTCGGCTTAAATTCTAAAATTTACATCTAAAACGAACACTAAATCCTTGCCCACCGCCGCCTCGTCATCCGCGAGGATCTCCGCCAAGCTGGCCGGCAGCTGGAGAGACCTGCGGAGACGTTCTAGTCTAAAACAATCTAAAAATATGTGTCGTACCGACAGTTCCGAACCGCACAGCGAGTAAACTGGAGCCGGGGTCCAATTCAATAAAAACCTGTGCGTAAAATAACAGTGGCCAATGCGCAACCGAGCCAGGGTTATTTCCTCCCGACGGGCCGAGATTCGAACTCGGGACCTCTTGAACGTGAGGCCGACATGCTACCATCTACGCTACCGAGGTGGGCTCTAAAGCAACTGGTTGACTATGTGGTGTTCAAAATAACAAAACTCAATTTTTTTTGAAATTTACGATAAGTTATAAAGTACACTACTGTGTAAATTGTAATCCATAATTCTATATTATAACAACTTGAATGATTTACTAAAAGCGGGTAAAGCCCGCCTTGGTAGCGTAGATGGTAGCGTGTCTGCCTCACGTTCAAGAGGTCCCGAGTTGGCATCTCGGTCAAGGTGAGTTACCTGGATAAGGTTTTTTCCGGGATTTCCCTTATCCTGAAGGACGAATGTTGGGTAACTCTAAGCTCTACGGATCCTGGGTTCATATGAGCATCATTTCACCCAATTCATTCATCGGCCGATATGACTTAATGTTGGAGGACGTAAATTGCAACAACAAAAAAGCAGGTAAAGCAAGAAGATTAATAAACCGCTGAACTATATAGTGGAAGAATACGGAAGAATTAAAACCCACCAGCCAATGGGTTATTTCCGCCACGTGCTTCTTTGATATTTACGTTCTTCTTACAGTAGATATATTTCAACAAAAGTAGTGTTCCTTGTTAAAATTGCTTTCCCTGCACAGAGTAAGCATATTTTGAACGTGGATTCAATAAGGGTTGTTTAGACCTATAGTGCTCGCATCAGTTATTTAGCTGGTTCCGTAATTTATCAAAGGAACAGACCACTAAACCTCTAGCTCATGCTCTGAATCTGTGCTTAGTAACCGGTTAGTGAATTTCAAAATAATTAGCGCAAATAATTATTACATGGGTCTGAACGCTAAATTTTCTGTGTACCCTCAGTACTGTGACTTTGTGGGTTCGCGAAATTAAAAGTCCAATTGCACAAACTCAAAATGTTCTTTATTTCCACCGAATTACAGTTGGAACACTTGCCGATTACCCAGAATTACGTGATGCACACAATTACAATTCACCAGTTCGTCTGTCACAGGTCCACTCTAACCCACAATTACGTACAACTCCTCTGATACACGCACACTGTCTTCCAGTCCGTACACTAGCACGGCGATCCTACGGCTGCTCGCCAAGAACTGAACTCTCCTCCAGCCCGACGCGTCGCTTTTATAGGACCAGCTGGCCAATCTAGAAGTTTCCGGATTAGATGAAATATCCCGGATGTTCCAGAATGCAGGGGGAGGGGAAAGAGACGGCACAGTGGCCTGCGATCCCTTCAGTTAGCGACACGAAACAAATGTGGCGTGGAATAAATGCTTCTCGTCTGGCCCTACCCTTCTTCTAGCTGGCCGTGTCTTCCGATAATTAGGTGACAGTACCTTTTATTAGCGAGTGGAGAATAAAAACTAAACTTTAATGTATTTATTTTAATTCATTTTTAAAGGGTTTTACTGTGCACTTCTGTAGTCTTTTAGACAGTGGCTAAAAATATCTGTCTGTTTTGTGCCTTTTGAGGAAAGACATGTTTACATCTTCTTTAATACCACCTGATCTATTTATCCCTTTTGTAATTAATTGTGTATGTGTAGCGTTGTTTGGGTAGATATGTAGTTATGAGTTTTCCAAAATACGTGTTACAGGAATGTTTAATAGGGATAGTCTGTTGACAATAAACAGACCTTATTCACCCTTCCTTTGTGGTCTTTCTGAGAATTTCCTTCTTCTGTGATGTAATTAGCGAAAGCAGAATGTGTAGAGCTAAGAGCTGTAACAGGATTTCTATTCTGCTACTCATGCGATGATTTAAGACGACGATCTATAAACCCTGCGTTGTGAAAATCATGTTGAAACAGAAGTTTTTCGTGCTGGAGGGATGGTGCGATGTTGAAGATGCTATGATCTCCAAGTTCTGGCGACATATGTAGCAGGATTCTTCCGCTGTTGTGGGTTTCGATGCCCCAAAGTTGCGGCAACATATATAGCAAGATTCGAGCTGGTAAAGTCTGTTTAGTTAACTGGTGTGCACGTCGGCCGCTGCCTATGACGAACCCTCATAATCGTTTTACAACCTCTGACCCTCCTTCTCCCAGATCTTTCTGCAAGGTTGCCACCTTTCTCGATACGTCATGGGTATCGTACGAGGTTTCGTCTAAATAAATTATCTTATGTCCATTACTGCAAAACTTCCTTAGTTTTGACAAATATATATCGCCAAGCTACAATGCTACTGGATTCCATATTAACCCATATGTTATTCAAAGTACGGTATTTGAAACCCAGCTCCTTTAGCAGGCCGCGCACAGTGCAGTGCCCATAAGGAAAATCACAAATTTCTTGCAAATGTGCAACCAATTCGTCTAAGGCAGGCGCTCTCCCTTTTGCATAGAATCTAAAAATTTCTCGACGAATTAAAACGCATGTGAAATTATCTACTTTAGAGAAACATTTCCTTTTGTTTTCACACTTGATCGGCGTCTTTAGTATTCCTTTCGTCACAATATTTCTTACTGTATTTCTGTGAATACCTAGAATTTATCATCAGGTTCATTGCATGACCCCTTACCAAGATTATTTGTCAGTACATATTTATATGTGTTCAAAACAAGCGCTTGAATTTGCTTAGAAACAGTTCCCATTATAACTTTGTTTTGTGAAGCTTTTCCAGTAATATAACTCGACCCAGTTATTCACACTATTGTCATCACTTTTATTTTCACTTGACTGAAAGTTATCTACTACTTCATTTGCATTTACCACTGCATTCCTCTCCCATGGTCTCCACATCGTGACACACAATGAATTTCTGCACGTAATGAAACAGATCAACTGGAAGTTGGAACTTTGGCAACTGAGACTCCACGTGGAGTAGACATGCGACTGTCATTTCAAGAAAATCAGGGTTGCTATTGGTCCTCAACGACAGTGTTCCATTTCTGAAGTGTGGAGTTAGATTTATGACGGTCATTAGAGGGCGGGAGAGTAGTTTCCTTTGAGCGGCGAACTGCACTCCCGTTCACTAGACAGACAGTATCTCGTTTCCTGTCGTTGGTCTTACTTCGTCGATCTTACCTTCGTCCCAAATATTATGACTTGATGAAGAAAATGTTCCCCGAAGTTATCAGGAAAATCCTTAATTACGCCTCGGCTGGCTTTTAATATTCTTCTGTTATATTCTTACTTACGAGCAATGAAAACTCTAAGTTACACGGGTGGTAACAAGTAAAGAAATCATTAAGATCCTTAATTAGAGTTTCTATAAGAAATCAATCTTTTGTGTATTTTTAACATCAAATCTTATCACAAAAACTTTATACCGTGATCTGAACCAATCTAATAATTCCAACTGAACTAACACTTAAATATTTTCGAGCAATCTAAAAAGCTTCCTATCTCTTCGGCGTTCCAGAAAGAAAGATGAATTTTCTTTCGGTTTCTACACCAAGATCATTTAATCCTTCGTTACTATCGCTACCCATATATTACTTTTATATGATTGGCCGATTTACTGCTACGTCACTACATTACGTAATACAATTATTACTACGGCCAATCACAAAATTACATATATTTTTACACAACTTTGTTTGTTTTTCTTTCCTGAATTTATAACTTTTTGAAACCCTTTCTAAATATAAATCGAAACAACCGTTACAGAGGGAAGAGAAAGCGTGCAGGATATTTCTTTCTGCAAAGATTCTAAATGAGAAATAAATTATAAATATGCAAATCACTACTAATACCTATCAGTTAGCCACATGTAGAATTATCGTGTCAATAGTTTGCAGGTCCGCCAGCACAAGAGATTCTCTACCCTTGTTTTTGCACTCATTCTGACTGAAGTACTTGGCATATTCATTTAAAAAAAAAAAAAAAAAAAAAATTGTAAAAAAGCTATGGTAAGAAGAAAACGTCCGCGATGTCAGCAAGCAAACTAAAGTTTTAAAGAGAGAGGTATGCGACAAATAGAGGAAATATAATATAAAGTATAACCAGGCTTGTGGGCCGTGGTCTTCTGGGCTCCTTCTTCATCTTCCAAGACGTTTCGTCTGCGGCTGCGGCAGACATCTTCAAATCTCAACAGCAACTTCCGCCAGGATACTTTGATCGCACTGCCACTGAAGATGTCTGCCGCAGCCGCAGACGAAACGTCTGGGAAGATGAAGAGGGAGCCCAGTAGACCACGGCCCACAAGCGTGGTTATTAATTTATATTACACTGACACCGCCCGTGAAAGCTTACGAGTTATAATAGAGGAAAATCTTCTACAAACAGGAGGGTTGGGATTGGGATGTCATTACGGATTCGGTACGTATACCACCATGCTGGGCCCATTGTTCCTATGGGGGCTCCGCCGGAGGAAGGATGAGGCGAGAGCAGACAGAGGGCGCCCGACTCAAGGAGCCACGACAGCACAGTGGCAGGGTCCCTAAAGTTGACTTAGATAGAGACTTCCCCCGATAGGCCAGGACAGTGGACAGGCTCCCCTACTATGGGATGGCAACGAGCCCAGCAGCCGAGCCCTAATGGTTCTAGGCAGGCGATCCGAGCCCCAAAGGTCCCTGGCTGGCGCTCACGAAATAGCCCCAGCAGAGGAACTGAGACCGGCAACCGACCTACCAGGGGAGGAAGTAGTTTTCCTTAGAGCATATCATCCCGCCCTGCACCGCCGAGACACCCGCCGACACTTGTACCCTGAAAGAGACCACCAGATAAGAGATGATATGAAATGTTAATGGATATGAAATGGAGGGACAGGAAATTCGGGGGATGTAATTAACCTACCCAGCATTCGCCTAGCGACCCGGGAAAACCCCCGAGAAAGCCATGGGTCAGGTAGGTCGCCCACGGGAATCGAACCCGGGCCTTCCGAATGCGGGCTACAGACGAAACCGCCTGAGCCGTCCCGCTCGGTACAACAGGCCATTAAGGTGAACCAGGGAACCCTGCTTTCATTGCTAGGAGTGTTTAACTATCTGTTGACTTGCAGAATTGCCGCGGTCCATACTCCTAAAATTACACGAAGAAACAAAGTGAACTCTGGAGACAGATAAGCCATTAAAGAGCAATTTTAGCGGAATTAATGAGATGCCAAGATTGAGTAGGTTCGCTAAGAATTCTCAAAGACAACAATAAAGAAATGTTTTAACTGTGTATAAAGTGCTGACAATACAAAATCCGATAATTTTATGTATTTTATTTCAGCATATTTGCGTCTCCAACTGCCTTGTTAGCCTTTTCCTATTGTAACGACTTTCATATAACCTCTGGTGAACGCTTGATCAGTCCCATAGGAGCATTGGGATTAAACTCAAAATGAGCAACAATTATCATGACAGAGATAGCTCACATATACTATGGATTTACAATGTTGAAGAAAGATATAGTTTGCACCTGAGTGATTAATGTTTCAACTATGGAAACTGTAACACAGAAGTCATAGACATCTAGCACGCCAGCAGTAGAATAAAGAGAAATGTGTAGTGTTTAACGCCCGCTTTTACTACATACGGCACCGCAGGCGGTGACACTGATGATACATGAGATGAAGATGGAGCACCGGTGGAATGAGATGGCGGGGGAAACCGGAGGTCCCGGACAAAGCCCGCCCCAGCGCCGTGTTGTCCACCATAAAGCTCAGTTTGCGGTCGCCTGGGAGAATAAAGAGAAAGACCCAGAAAAATTTCTTATAAACATATAGCAAGATGGAGATGATCCCAGTTACTCAGTGGTCAGTCTTATGTTATCATCCAATAATCTAGCTGTCGAAGGGTCATTAAACCCCCACACCTTCACTCATTCATGCACTCCTCTTGTTATCAAACCATAAGCCTCTGCAACAAAAGAGTTTTTAATAATTACTTCTACCTATCTTCTGCATTTGTAGACTTAGCATAAAGTTACTGTCGTATCCGTAATGCTTCAATTAATCATGTTCATAATTACTACCTTTATCTTCACCAAAAGTAAAATATTGGATTTGTGGGTCTAAGCTTCACCGTTGTTATATATTACACTCAACTTTTTTTTTAATCTACGTCCTCCAACGTTGTCATATCGGACGATGAACGGAATGAGTGAATGAGCCCGGGGTCCATGGAGCTTAGAGTTAAGCGACTCGAGTTCGTCTTTTAGGATAAGGGAAAACCCTGGAGCTTGAATTACACTCAAATTTAATATTATACGCCCTGTAAATGTTTCCATATAAAGAATATTTCACTTTATCAAATGTAATAGCTTTAATATTCTAGAAATCTTATTTTTGTAGCCAACAAATTTTAACTTATTTTTGTTAGCTGTAAATTCACCAATAAGCTTATTTTGTCTCTGAATGGAAATGTTTATAATTTTAGTACACTACCATTTCACGAAAGAATGAACCAAATTCATAATACTCACGATAAGTCACGGCAATCGATTCGATGATCTCTCTCAGAATTTCGAAGACTGAGCAAGATTTAATAAGTACACTGTACAGTTGATATGACCAATGTTTCATGCAATTTTATAAGATTATGCCTCTCAGTTTACATACAGAAGTAAACTTGTGCTAGAAATGAAAACTAGAAAAGGCATTTTCTCCTGACAGATGGTTATGCCTGAATCAGGCCAGGCATCGTCCAGTCAGAGAAAGATTAAGAGAGCGGAAATGAGACCAAACCGCATAGAGCGAAAATAAAGAAGAACAAGACGAAGGAGCAGAACTGGACAGAGAAAGGGTAGGAAGTAAGACAGGGGAAAGGGAAGATTTTGCGAGGGAGAAAATGTCGGGCACGACCACCACACCATCGATCTTCTGTCAACGTCGATAAACCTTTCCTCCCACCCTTTTCCAGTTGAAATATATACCAACAGAATCCACTTGCCCCCGTTGTTAGTTTGTGTTGTCCAAATAGCATGCCGAGACGGAGTCTGTTGAAACACGTCCCAGACCATAAACTTGCTCACTCACTCATTTTTCCTCGACAAATTGATTAACATCATCTTTGGAGGATGTTGAAAAAAATTCTTCTATAAAGACGGAAAGAATTATGAAAAGAATGTTATAAAAGGTGGAATTCTTTAGTTATATTAGATATGTCTAACAGCATGAGTGTTAATTGATTGGTTTACGTGATTAAGATACTAGAATGGAGTCGTGCGTTCAAGTCAGGTGTCTGCAAACCTCGAGTCCCAAAACTTTTCAAGCAAGAGAAGACTGCTACATGATCAAGGCAGCAAAAGTACCACTGACTCATAAGCAAGACATGGAGACTTTCTTATACGCCAGGGTCGGCAAGTTGTGCACCCGGATGTGAAATACTTTATCCCTACAACCACCCCTTCCTTTTCCTTCTATCTGCTACGTAAACAAACAGGTGACGTGTGCCACAGTGGAGTGAAGATGTAGCGACAATGTTAAATGGCTCATATTGGTATTGTGAGAGAAATTATTCACATTACTGGCCAAAGCCAAACTTTAAGCTGACAGAAGCAGTTCTGTAGAATTCACATGTTTTAATACATCTGTTTTGTTATAGAATAGTTGAGTTGTTCTGCAGTAATAAATAAATATTACTCTCATGCTGCTAAAGACATTTAAAAGCTGCATATACTGTATATTATATATAGGAAGGTTTAAAAAATGAGAGAAAAAACCTGAAGTGATAATGGACCTGATTTTTAACTGAATATAAAACCATACACCAAATATTTACGAAACACATACCTACATCTTCTTTTATTTTTGACAAACAAAAGCATTATAAAGCAAAAACATATTCCACTCCTTGCCAAAGTCTATTTCACTTAACATATTATATAAAATAACGTTTATCGTTTGTTGTCAAGACTGAATTTTTTTTATGTGCATGATGACATTCCTTTCGAAGATTACACACAAAATTAATTTCTGAACGCACTATAACATTGTAAATATTTTAACACAGACAATTCTCAAATATTGGTGGATCCTTGGATATCTTCTCTATAATCTGTGTTTGTGAATACATGAATGTGAATTGGCACAAAATTAATTGAATTGTTTTGTGATTTTGTGAAGTTCACGGAAACTATTTTACTATGCCAAGGAGATAACCGCCTGGCTTATGTCGTAGAAGTCAGTGAAGTGTGCGACGAGCTACGTCATATGCTGACCGCACTGATGAGCAGCGAGACGCAGGTAATGCTAATAGTAGTGTTGGTATGTCAGAATTGCGTTGATATGTCTGTTTCTTCCAGAGGAGTTCTTTTCGTACAAACCAGTTGACAGTTATAAAGCAGGATGACGTAGTCAACTATCCCACAGAGTTTTTAAATTCATTGGAATTGCCTGGATTCCCACTTCACAATTTAAAATTAAAAGTAGAATCAGTTGTGATCATGCTGCGTAACATTAAGGTCCTTCTACATTTAACCTTTCCTTTAAATTACTGCTTTATTTCGTTACATAGTAAAACACTGATAGACAAGGTGTCAAGTCAAACTTTCCCCACAACTCTGCACAAAGAAGATAATTTGCGATTACTGGAATATAACCTATAGACAGTGGTGTCCCTTATACGTTAAGAGTGGGCTCTGTGCATCGAAATTTCTTTTCATGGTTTTATGTAGCCCACATTCTATGGCAGCAGAAACTTTCTTGCTTCTCCTTGCTCCAAACCTCCACCTCACTATCGGAAAAGTGTCTTATCCAGCCTAGGTTGATATCTGATAAATGCGAAGCATACGCGGTAAAACCTGATAACCTCTTTAAACTCGTGGCAGCCTCCCCTATTTCTTAGGATAGCTTTCTCCTGAATACATTGCTTAATATAGTTCTTAAGACTCCATTCAGGTAATTGCACTACCCTCTTTTCCTCCTCATTCTTTCTCTCTCTCTTCTTCTATCCCTCCATAATCATCTTCATCTTGATCTCCCATTGTCTTCCTCTTCCTCCAATAATAAAATTTGGAAGACCCAATGCTTCTCCAAAGTTTACATTGGAATTCGAATAATCATGTTTATCGTAGCAAGAAGTTCATATTAATAATAATAATAATAATAATAATAATAATAATAATAATAATAATAATAATAATAATAATAATAATAATAATAATAATAATAATAATAATAATAATAATAATAATAATAATAATAATAATAATAATAATAATAATAATAATAATAATAATAATAATAATAATAATAATAATAATAATAATAATAATAATAATAATAATAATAATAATAATAATAATAATAATAATAATAATAATAATAATAATAATAATAATAATAATAATAATAATAATAATAATAATAATAATAATAATAATAATAATAATAATAATAATAATAATAATAATAATAATAATAATAGTGGAGCGTACAGGGAGGAAGGATGAGACGCAAGGAGACAGGGCGGTCGATTCCAAGTAGTCACGACAGTGTAGAGGGCAGTGAACCTACCATTTAATAGTTGAAGCTCTCCTGCAGTCCAGTACAACCGGTAACCTTCCTACCACGGCTCCGAAATATTCGACAGTCCGGCTTGGAGTCCGGAGGCCACCATTCCAGAGCTCTGAAAACTCTTTTCAGTCTTGCACAATCGGCAACCCTAATACGGCCAACTAGACATTAAGTGCGAGGTTCTACTCCCATTAGTTCTGGACCCGTAGGACCGGAACCCGGGCCTCTCAGGTTTTTTACCGTAGGACAGTACCTATTTTATAAACTGCCCCCCCCCCCCCCGCTGCACACGGCAGACAGGACGGAAGTGGATACGCCACTTACGCGCCGGTCCTTAATGAACCGGCTACCAAATAACCTTAATAACCTTAGTAGTGCCGCCGGTGATCTAGCACACCAGCTACTAGCTCTGCAGCCTAGTACCCGGAACTTATGAGGCAACACTCTACCCCCTCCGGGCGGCCGGAACCTGGCCGGAGGTACCCAATTTCCCGTGGGTGACTGGAACACACTGCCTCCTCGAGACCAGCCCAATCCGAACAGCTCCCCGAGGGAGGGACTCGAATGTTTGGCCCGAGTTTCCTCTAGTAACGTCAGAGGTACCACGAGTGCTAAGGGTCCGCAGCGCCCGCACCCTGGCATCTGAAAGGGACGAACCCCCTCCCCTACGGAGGCAGACTCGGAACCCGGAATCTCTCCCAGCGGAGGTTGAAGGTGTTTACCAGAAGCATATCACCCTGCCATGCAGCGCCGAGGACCCACCGACTCGTCTACCCTGAGAGACCACCAAATGAGAGGCGATATGAAATTAATATGGAGATGAAATAGAGGGACATGAAATTTGGGGGAGGTACCCAGCATGCGCCTGGCGACCCAGGGAAACCCTCGGGAAACAAAACCGTGATTCAGGTAGGCCCGCTTCGGGAATCGAAGCCGGACGTCGCGAATGCGAGCCATAGATGATGGACTATTTAGGGAGCCCAATGAAATGAATTACTAAATTAGTGAACTTCACAAAAACCCAAATTGATAACCATTTAATATCATATCAGGTTATGTCAGTTATCTTGCATTTTATTCATCTTCTTTCTCTTGCAGAATAAGTTTTATGCCAGTGGACCTGTTCCGAAGCTAATTCAAATTGATTCCCCCATCTTCTTTAGGTCCGTTCATTATTATTTTCAAATAGTCTATAAAGCAATGCTTCCCTGCGAAATTTTGAGAGAGGCATTCTTAGTACATAATATTCTCTCAATTTTCTCCTCATACTTTTTTTTCTGGTGTATTAGTAGCATTAATCTGTTGTCTACATTTATTGATCTGTATGATTTTGCTACTCAAGTGTAAACTTTCAAAATGTCATCTCTGCCGCTTCCAAACTTGATTTTCCTCTCTTTTTCAACGCCCATGTTTTAGTTCCATATTTTAACGTGCTTGTGATACTAAGTTATATAGTTGGCGATCTCTTCTCATGTTTTTACCAAAAAGTCTCTTAGCCTATTTATTTATATTTTTACTATTTCAAGATTATTTTTATTCCCTCGCTAGCATTAGTTGTTAATGTTATGGAGCCCAATATTTGAAGTAAGATATTTGCTCAATTATTTTGCATTCAATGGCGGTCTTTATTCTCAATTTGCAATTCCCTCATTTGAAAATAAAGTATACAATAATTAATTACTAATTTAGTTTCAATCTAGGTCGTTACAGATACAAGTAACGTATATTTAATCTTTCAGTTTAGACAGATTTTTAAGGCCCTGCCATTCTCTCCTTTTCTTTCTCTCTCAGAGAATTTAACGGTTTTTCTTCAGATCCATTACTTAAGCTCATTCAAAGTTGCCCTTAAGAAACGTAGGTAATTCAGTTCCTGGTAAAATAGTGTATATTTCAGAAACTGACATTATATTAATACAAATATTTGTTTTCTGTTTCTTTCATCTTTTATTCTCGTCCTGTAGACAAATACAGGCTTTCACCAAGAAAAGGTACAAGTGTGTGAACAATAAACTTTAAGTGGGTGAACGAAATCATGTTTATATAAAAAGTATATATTAAAATGAATGCCAAACATGTAAGAAACGTGTATAAGATAAAAGCCCACGCTAGTACTACTGTTAATAATAAAAAATACAGGAAAGAATTAAAGGAAAATGATTAAAATAAATAAATCAAGAGAATATGTACCAACATGAGGCGATATAATTTAAGCCTAATTAGGCACAAGAAAATAAAAAAGCATTTGTGTTCATGATAAACATATTATTTTAACTAACCGGTATATCTGTAATTTAAAAACTGATTAAGTGAGACAAATACATTGATATACATTTTATGCCCGTTATATAAAAACAATATGTCTTTGAAAAATATGTGCAATCATTTTAAATAAATGTCTGAAATTAGTTATAAGGTGAAATTAAGTTTTAAGCTTCCGTTGGGCGCGTTAACTTTCGTAGACAATGTTAGTCGCGATGTATCTGCTGGATATATATGACGTCAATTGCTTTAGTTAATTGATGGAAATTAATCATTTCTCCACACTAGCCGTATATAGGCTAATATTTTTTATGGATAGAGTCAACATGAAAAATTCAATGCCATAGCCGGGATTTGAACCACGGATCTCCTGGTTTCCGTCCAGTCGCTCTTCACCTTCGAGCTACCATGGCCAACGTGCCGTCCTGACATTAAATGACGAGTTAAATGATGAAGCCTGGGACTCAAGTACTTACGATAGTAAGTCGCCACAAACGGTGTATCTCGGATGCGAGAGCCCCTAGTGGTCTACCGGGGAAATATACGAGTCAACTGGAGAATTTAATGTCAGGACGGCACGTTGGCCATGGTACCTCAAAGGTTAAGAGCGACTGGACGTAAACCAGGAGATCCGTGGTTCAAATCCCGGCCATGGCATTGAATTTTTTATGTTGACTCTATCCATGACGTTAATTGTGTATTAGTATCTGTTTTCAATTGTTTTAAAACGAATGCACCTTATTATAATCGGAAGCGATTTTCGGACATAGTCATTCTGAAAATTTTGACACCAAGATCATCTGTTATCCAGAAGTCGTGAATATTTTGCTGTCTGCCGCGGAATACACCAGCGAGGTATAATACAATAAAGGTTCATTTCTATTATGTCTGTGTCTATGCAATCACTATCACGTTCATATTAGACTTTTAACGACGAACGAAATAAATAAAATATTTATTTTGTTTAATAATGATAGTTCACATACAAAATTACGTTAGCGTCACCGGCATGTCGGAGCAACAGCACACACGTGATGACGTTTGCCTCGTTTGCGAACTTAGCATTAGGAAAAATGGTTGAAACTTACAGGAAGCAATAACAAAGGTATGATGGAAGATCTCCGGACTCGGCAAGCCCTTACCTCTATTTATTGTCATAATAATGAAACAAATTTAGGTCATGTGTCTCACAGATACATGCGCGACTAACGAAGGGTTAAATACTGCAATTTTCTAGAAGAGATGGGAGAGAGGACAATGGCATTAAGAAGTGTAAACTGAAGTGCGTTAAAGAAGAACAGGCTCCAATTCCAGGAGTCCTTATGTAGAAAGAAAGCACTGTAGCAAATTTTTAGTGGATATCCTTTGCAAAATTGCTTTAACTTTCTTTATATGTTACAAATTAAGTGTTCATGTTGAATGGTAGAAAGAACAACAGACATTTATAGGATGTAACACCACTTTTCGGTGATTTAGTAGCAAAGGGGACGATAGATTCCACAGTTAACTTTTAGTTCCTGTGTGGAACCAAATGTTTTTGTTTTATATGTGGTTTAATTGGTGTCTTTATGAGCATTTTCAAGACCTTCGGATAATTAATAGCAGACGTTTACTGACTTTTAATGGAAGTCATTTATGTATGTTTTTATGGCTTCGAGTGGCAAACATATATCAAGAATGAGGCCTTGCATTTTGACATATTAACTCGTTTGCCGTAAAAGCTATTATACGTTTCTTCCCCTTTGTGATCTTCTGTTTTTGTTACTGTAGGCTTTTACTGAAGGACATAAGGAGTTTATGACTGTTAGGGTGCTGATCATTATCATATTTTTATAGCTCAAGTCGCCATAAAGTGCAGACCAGAGATTGCTGAATTCGTTTGATTCATGGTTTTCACACAATCTTATTCATGTACGCATTTGGCACACAAGAACCACTCTCCTATATATGGTGTAGGCAATTTAATCTTTATTCTTCTATTGGTCTTCAGACCACAAATATAATAACATATCAATTCATCACTGTTCACTTGCTGCTTACGCCTCTGTACAGTTGGAACACCTGCTGATAAGATACACAATCGGCACAAAACTGTTTAAGATAATAAGTTGATTGAAATATCTTAGGATAAACAAGGCAGTCCTGTTACGTTTCTGACTATGCGAATATGTCAAAATAAAGAACACATTGGTTACCAGTGAAGGCGATTCTAAAACGTGTTAATAAGGGAGAATTATATTTAAAAATCCAAAAATATAATTACATATACGAGGTGCTTTCAAGTTATAACAACTACATTTTTCTCTCTCAAAGTAATCACAAGAAAATGTGAAACTAGTGTCACTTCTCAACGTAATCTCCCTCTAGCCTTACACATTTTTCACAACGTCGACGCCATGATTCCATGGCCGCTACGAACACTTCTTTAGGAGTGTGTTTTGAACACTGGAAAATCGCTGAGCCAATAGCTGTACGACTAGTGAAGCTGCGACCACGGAGAGTGTCTTTAATTGTGGCAAATAGCCAAAAGTCGCTAGGAGCCAGGTTAGGTGAGTAGGGAGCATGGGCAATCACTTCAAAGTTGTCACGAAGAAACTCCTTCGTCGCGTTCGTCCGACGCACATGTCCATCCTTTTCCACCCGTTTTTTCACGTAATGCTGCGAGGAGTTTATTCTTCAAAACATTTTGGTAGGATGCAGCTGTTACCGTAGTGCAATACTGTAATGCAATAAGTAAGGGTTACACAACTGCTGTCCCAGGATATGGTCACCGTCATTTTGTCAGCACTGGCACTCACCCAAAATATTTTGGTGGCGGTGGTTCGGTGTGCTTCCATTAGGCTGGCTGGCGCTTCATTTTAGGGTTGAAAAAGGGCATCCACGTCTCATCCATTGTCACAATCGATTGAAAGAAGGATCCATTCATGCCGTCATCACGCGTCAACATCGCCTGACAATTTGCCACGCGCAGAGCCTTGTGATCATCTGTCAGCATTCGTGGCACCCACCTGGAAGACACTTTACGCATTTTCAGATCTTCATGTAGTATTGTGTGCACAGATCCCACGGAAATTCCAATTATGGAGGCGATTTCTGCAGCGCTCAATCGGTGATCCTCCAAACAACGTTCTCCACTCGCTGGAACATGTCGTCAGACCGGCTAGTGCAAGGTTGTGACTGTCTTGGTTTGTTGTCACACCATCTGTGTTTTGTTGTGCCTTTATTGAACAGTCGCACCCAGGAACGCATATCACACAAGTCCATGGTACTATCACCACATACCTCACTCAACTGGCGATGAATTTCAATAGGTGTCACACCACGAAAATGGAGAAAACGAATGATTACACGCTGTTCTTGCAATGAAAAAGTCACAGTTTCAAGTATCAAAGCAGTTCTAACTCTCGTCGCTGCCACTAGAGTTCTAAGCACTGTACAGTGCTGCCAACTCTGCCACTCATTCACAAAGAGTCCACGTGTATTTAAAAAAACAAAACCTATCTGGTCCCAATCTCCTGAAAAAATAGGTATTATAACTTGATTTCACTTCATGCATACAAATGGTAACACTCCAGTTTTAACTGTCACTTAACTAATTTGTTATAGCTCCTGTTTTAAAGTCACTTCCTCACATCACTGTGTAATTTAGCTCATGTTTCAGTGACACTTCATTTATGTGATTTAGTTCGGTTCTCAGTGAGTACTTCTCTAATATGGCCCAGCGGAATGGCTCCGGTGGTTTCTTCTGTAACCCGCATTCAGGAGGGCCGGGTTCGATTTCCGTGGCCAATCTACCTGATCCATGGGTTTATTCGGGGTCTCAGGGTGGATGCTGGGTACCTTCCCCTTATTTTCCTGTCCTTCCATTTCATCTACATTATATTTCACATCATCTCTGTTCTGGTGATCTGTTTCAGGGTGGAAGTGTCGGAGGGTGTCTTGGCGATGAATGGCAGGATATGCTCTAAATAAAACCTTCAACCTTCGATAGGACGGTTGCCGGTCTCCAAACCCGGTCTCATGTGGGGCTGTTTGCGAGCCACAAGGGTAGGACCTTCCTTGTCCTGGCCTGCCGGAGGAGTTTCTATCTAATATAATGTAAGGAACTACCCTCTGCACTGCCGTGTCTCTTTGGGACGGACCTCTGTCTCCTCTCACCTCATCCTTTCTCCCAGCGGTGCCGCATTTGGATTTCCATGCCGAATCCCCTCCGTAAAGTAGTCCAGTCCACACTGACCGAGCTACGAACTCGGGACAATATCCTATCATTCACGCTACCGAGACAGGCTTGAGATCCCTTGAATCAAAATATCTTTTTACGAGAAACATTAATCTGTTTGTGTGTGAACAGGCATAATTCAGAATCGAAAAGATGGTTAAATATCAATGATTTAGCAAAAATATTTTTAAAAAATATCTCTAACTCAAATTACCCTTTACATAGAATTTGTTTTACAAAATTTAATTTCTCAAAATATGGCATAACGAATGTAATACGAAATACTATATGTTTAAGATATTTTCACACAAACGAAATGTAACCTTGAATTTTAAGGGAAAAGCTTCATTCTGTATGACGTTTGCAAAACTGTATACCCTAAGAGATAAACCAATACTTACTGCGCAAAAAAGTAGATATCAAAATAACACAATTTATGTCAAATGCATTTTTTGTGCAGATAACTTTTCGAGATAATTCCTGTTATTGGTTTCAATTATCAATTACTCCTCATAGAAGTAGAGAATGCAATAACATGAAGTAGATAACACTTGTCAATAATAAAAATGTTTCTGGCTTAAAAGTAGTGAACATGTACTTCCATCTGTTGAATTAAAAAATCAGCATAAAAATGATAGATTAGCTCTTGTTTTCAAGATAAGGTGACATTTCATTTTTAGAGGAAGATTTTAAAATTGGGGGAATTTTTTGTGGTTTTGGCACAGCTGTAAAATAACAAAACACAATCAGAGAGAAATTTTGTAAATTAAGTGATGCAGAAGTTAAGGAAGGCATTTCTGTTGGACCACAAATAAGAGAACTTGTAAAGGATCCTGCATTTGACCAAATTTTGGAGGGGAAAGGAAAGGAAGCTTGGGAAGACTTCAAGGTTGTTGTTCATGGATTTTTAGGTAACAAAAGAGATGACAACTAAAAGAATTTGGTGACAGTGCTCCTGCAAAATTACCGTAACCTTGGATGCAACATGTCCCTTAAGATCCATTTTCTTCACTCCCACCTAGACTTTTTCCCCCCTAGTTGTGGAGTTGTTAGTGATGAACATGGGGAGAGTTTCCATCAGGACATTTCTGTTTAGGAACAAAGATATCAGGGTCGTTGGAATAAAGTAATGCTTGCGGATTACTGTTGGTCTTTGTATAGGGATTCTGCGAAACTCCATCACAAGAGGCAAGCTAAAAGACGACGAAGCCAATAGGCCACCAGATGATTCTCTTCAGACACGACTATCTGCGATGTATTTTTCCAGAAATTTAGAACCCTTAGCATGCAATTAGCAGTTAAGAAAATCAAATGCACTTTCACTTTGTTAGCATGTATCTAATTAATATGTATCCTTTTCTCTCAGTCCGTTAATATGTAATACTTCCACCTTGTGTATATCATAGAAACTAGAGCTAATAAAAGTTTTTCATTATCGTATTTGTTTTTCTCAACCCAAAATTAGTAGGAATTAACTCATGAAGTGCTCGACACATACAAACATTATTTTTTTTTTTTGTTGCCCAAATTATTTGTACGTCATGGGTTCTACAAGAGTAAAGAAAGTCATGTGAGTGCAACACGTCAGAATTTTTTGTAAGTAAAAGTAGCTTATAATAAATTCTCAAAAGATTTTAGTTTTAGATACAGTAACTGAGAGTAGTGCAAAGTTACAGGAACTGAATGGAAACAAGATGAATGTAACATTTTGCCACGCATTTGCCTCACTTAGTTGATTAGATTGCAGTATCTCTATGCAACGTTTCAGTATACAGTTAATACTTATTAATGGAAAATGCCATGCAGGAATAGAGATGGGTAACTTGTATAGGACATCACTTAACATCTTCAGTGTGTAGTACCGCTCTTTGAGGTACAAGTTTACGGTCCCTATCAATAGAAGTGAACTTAACATGCCAATCAACGTTAATACTCTAAGTTACAGCGGTGTACAGCTGCTAATTGTGAATAGGTAGAGCAATATCTGCAATCACTAATACTATAACGTGTATTATGCTCCTAAATATTATTTACAAAAATTGTATCTCAAGTTGGAGCTTGTATTCTTATCAATATTTTAAAAAAATGAGTAACGTGATATATCTAATCAAACCGTTAGATAGTTATTTTAATGAAAAGATTAACGCGTGTAGTAATTAAAAACTGCAATGTCAAAAAAAACAGTTTTCTTTGCGAAACATTAATAAACCTTGTAAAATATTTACTACAGCAATATGTTTGTACGATGTCTGTTCAATAAAAAATGATAACTTTATCTCTTTTTTTTTTGAGAACGTACCTTTACTCATAATTTTGATGATCCTTCTCAAAATAGTCTCCCCTGAATGCGATGCGCTTGTCCCAGCTTTTCTGCCAGTCTTCAAAGACGTGCTGGAAACCATTTTTAGAGATCCTTCAAAATCGCCTCCGCAGCCTTCACCACTGCTTCTGATGATGGATAATGCCTCCCACGAAGGCATTTCTTCAAGTTAGAGAATAGAAAAAAGTCACATGGGGCTAAATCCGGGCTATAGGGAGGGTGAAGACGTTGATTTTTGCAAGATATTCGGCAACAACAATGGCAATATGCGGCCGCGCATTTTTATCGTGGTGCAGCATCCAGCCTGCTTCATGGAAATGTGGTCTTTTAAGCCTTTGTAATGTCTTCAATACATCCCTGTAGTATTTTCCAGTTACTGATGTGTGTGCAGGTACAACATGCTGATAAACCATTCCATAAACATCAAAGGATGAGATGACCATAACTTTCCCAGCAGAAGCAACCACTTTTGCTTTTTGGGAGGGTTGGTGATGAAGGAGATTTCCACACTGAGCTTTGCTTTTTGCTCTCAGGATTAAAATGACCCTGTAGCCAAGCTTCATCAGCAGTGATTACCTTTGAAACAGACTCCGGATCTTCCTCTAACATCAAATTTAGCTGCATGTTACCTCCATTGTAGCGGTAGGCGATGCTGAACATGTCTGAAGCTACCTGGTTCTCACAGGCGTGAACCAGGAGTCTTTTTGTGTAATTTACGTCCTCCAACGGGGAACCAGGAGTACGAACAATGAAACTACCACGGCAAAATGCGGCCGTGCATTATCGTGGTGCAGCATCCAGCCTGCTTTTCGGAAGTGTGGTCCTTTGCGCCTGATATGAACTTGCAATTTTTTCAGGACATCCCTGTAGTATTGTCCAGTTACTGATGTGTGTGCACGTACAACATGCTGATAAACCATTCCATAAATATTAAAGAATGAGATGACCATAACTTTCCCAGCAGAAGCAACCACTTTTGCTTTTTGGGAGGTTGGTGATGAAGGAGATTTCCACACTGAGCTTTGCTTTTTGCTCTCAGGATTAAAATGATCCTGTAGCCAAGCTTCATCAGCAGTGGTTACGTTTGAAAGAAACTCCGGATCTTCCTCTAACATCAACTTTAGCTGCATGTTACCTCCATTGCAGCGGTAGGCGATGCTGAACATGTCTGAACCTACCTGGTTCTTACAGGCGGGAACCAGGAGTACCAACAATGAAACTACTACGGCGTGGTTGTTTCACATTAGGCTATCAGAATATAATACGACTGAATTTCAGTGCGAAAAATTATGACCGTAAAAAATTATGATCATTCTTTATTGAACAGCCCTCGTATTTTGAGAACTTTGGCTCGGTGTGTGCTATTACTGCTACAGTTTATCTGCGTTTTGCTAAGGGCTTTTTTTAAATGAGAGTCGAGTACATACATAATTTATTTCTGCTAACCCTGGTGCATCATTGCTCTCTTCAGCACTCCTCTCGGTGATTAACTTAATCGCTACTCGGCAGTTGGAATGGAATTCTTCTTTTCTATTATTGCTATCGTATTCCACCCTAAACCCATTCAGTTATTTTTTACGTCGCGGTTGGGGAGGAGAGAAAGGCAAGTTGACATTTGAAGAAACTGGGTAGCAGTACGGGGGAGGCTTTCTTTTTTTTTTTTTTTTTTTTTTTTTTTTTTTTTTTTTTTTTTTTTTGAAGAAGGGGTTTGAGACAGAGATAGGGTAGAGAAACTATATTTATAAGATTAGTACTGCCCAACCAGAGGAAATGTCTTAGAGGGAGCGAACGAAAATGTTGAGAAAGGGTCTGGGGTAAGGAAGAGTGTTTTGATGTGATACTGGTAAAGTCTTCCTATGTAGTTGTTGGAATCCCATTCTCTTCGCAGCTTCTTCTTTTCCTTATAAGTGTCTCCCGGGAAATAACTACAGCGAAGGGTGAAAAAAGGGAGGAGAAAGAGGGGTGGGCTTTGTAGAGGGTGGATGGATTGGGTAGTGTGACACTGGGAGGTTGGATGGTGGGTGGGTTAGAGTCCCGGGGGAGATTTGCCTGCCTAGGAGAGCTCGCAATATCCCCTTCGCATAGTGTCACTATTGCGTCATCCATCACAAGACAGGGAACCGGAACGAAGAAGGAGGTCGTGTCTCCTCTGCATCGCGCACACCCGTTGAGATATAGCTCTTCTCACCAAGAACAGCGGTTTACGGATGCAGCAATAGGCCAACATAAAATCCGATGCCGAAATATACTTTTCTCGCCGAAGATAGATTATGTTTCAGAAAAAAAAAAACTTGTATTGTTGCGATTCATCATCAATAAATGTACTGTTCTATTGGCGTCATCCACAATCATAATCTACCAAACTTCGTCAAGACAGTTCCTTTGATTCCTCGCACTGCATAAGATAAGAATTTACGGTGAACTCAAATGGTTCCTGTGTTTGAGAACAGGAGTTAGGTCGGAATGACCAGACTTCAACCATCTGCATCATATTGCTCAAAGAATACACGTGATTTGGAATAAAGGAAAGGATCCTTTTCCTGGTTTGACAAACCGTCTTCATTAATTTATCGTCATAAGAGCGCACAAGAATTAGTTGTCTGCCATTGTATGTCGGGTTCTATTTCAAAGTTTCCTTTGCTGAACCGGTACCTTCGAGTCACTATTTCGCTTTTCAATCACTTCATTCATTAAATTTAATAATATTTAGAGTTGAAACAAATCTAAACCTTTAAATAAACCTTAAAACCTACTTCGGTAGGTACTACATTAAGCTTGTAACCAGTTTTATACATCTGTCCCTTTTCAGAATATAACTGTGCAGGTATCCAGTATAATAATGGTTCAGAATTTAGTTATCTTACGTCTTCTGTTCTATTCCCTCTATATAACATTGCTGGCATCCAATCTCAGGACACTTTTTTGCTTTTTATTCATATCAAAGTACAATTTGTGCATTAGAATTTAACGAAAATGATGGGAGAAAATTCTGTTGATATAAAAGATGAAATACAGAAAAAATACATTAAAAATACAGCTTGCACTTTAGAACTAAAATTTACCAAAAATATAAAAAATAATTATTTCATTGAAGACAGAGCAAATTAAATACACTATACAGTGAAAGGGCAAAATCAATCAAAAAGCTTTTCATAGAGTTTGTACAATTTATCCTTTTGTCTGTTAAGGAAAAGGTTAGCGTATTCTGTTATGTAAACAATGTTGACCGAAAATACATAAGTATAGTGATGCAACTCATAATATTGTCACCTAATTATCGGAAGGCACGGCCAGCTAGCAGCCGGGTGGGCGGCAGGAGGCATTTAGACCACGCCTACCCATTTATCTTGTAGCGGTAACGAGGGGATGGTTGGAAAAACATCACTAGGCATCTCTTTCCCCTCCCCCGGAGTCTGGAACAGTCGGGATATTTCATCTAACCCGGAACCTTCTAGATAGGTCAGTTGGTCTTATATAAGCGACGCGCCGGGCTGGAGAGAGTTCAGTTCTTGGTGAGCAGCCGGAGGAGCGCCGTGCTAGTGAACGGACCGGAAGACTATACGCAATTGTGAGTGTAGTGTGGACCTGTGACAGACGAACTGGTGAATTGTAATTGTGTGCGCTACATAATTCTGTGTAATCGGCAAGTGTTTTAAGTGTAATTCGGTGGAAATAAAAAACATTTTGAGTTTGTGCAATTGGACTTTTAATTTCACGAACCCACGAAGTCACAATATTATAGGTACTGGTCACCACTATACAGTAAACGTATGTCTGCAAGCCGACGTTTTTGGCGAAGGAGTATGCTGGGTGTATACTGTTTATTGTGATGCATCTGACTTGTCTTAGAGATTCCATGAAAATGCTCTTAAACGGGCTGCATAATTGGACACTCATGAAATTGATTCTGTACTGTAAGCCTTTCGTTGTATTTATTAGAAGCAGAGAAGTGAATTTTATGTTTTCCCTTGTCTACACAAAAGCGTGGAATTTTAACAGGAAGATGAATAAAGGAAATGTTGCGAAATAAATCAGAATAATGAGCATCTGGAGTAAAAATCTTCTTTTTTTCATCTCAGACGCTTTATATGGAAATACCACTATGCAACATCACTCCATCATCAATACATAATTTTCTTATAAAATGTGCATTGAAGATAAAGAAAAATGTTCTTTTGAATGCAGTGAAGAAGATATCATGGATTATCAGGTGAATTTAGTTTAAGATCGATATCCATCCAATGTCTAATCGGTTATCTTATTCTACAGTATTAAACCCATGTTTTAACCACTTGCTAGAGAATGCAGGATCGCTGTGCTCCAAAGTACAATTCCGTATGAGGAAAATCTGTTCTGCAATTCATCAAATTAAAATACTTTTCTTAGTAAATTTGCATTGATATCCATTTATTTTTTTTATTTACCGGGAAAACGAACTTGAAAATTGAGTTCGATGTAATATACTTTTCGTAAAATCTGAACAGAATAATCCACTTTCAAAAATTAAAACAAAGTACGTTTCACAGATGTCGAAAAGGGGCAAGAGCTATTGGATCCGATAATTCTGAACCACCTTTCAGTGGAGTTTATTGGTTCGTTACTATACCAGTTTCTAGTTCTTGATGCGAAGAATTTTGATAACTATTAAACTGCTTAAATGTTTTCAAAATTTGTTCTGTGTAAGAAATGGACCATGGAAAATGGTAATCTGATGGCGAAAGATCAGGGTGATACGTTCGATATGGTAAGAGTTTGAGTCTTTCCAATTCATTAAATTTGTCCATTAGATTTAAAATGCCGAAAGGATACGCTACAATAAAAAGAGTAAATGGTCCAGAAGAAAGAAATACAAAAGAAACAGAAATATATTATAAACAATTACAAAAGGTGTAAAATACAATAAACAAAAATCATTATATTGCTATATGTACATTTGGAGATTTAAATGGCAGAGCTGGAAATCGGCCAGTTACAAATGTGAGGGATAAACACGGAGAAATCACAGAAAAGGAGAATGGGCCGCATTTATAGAATTTTGTAATTTTAATAAATACAGAATAATAAACACGTCTTTAATAAATAGAAAATACATAAATATGCATGTGATAATGGAGATATAAGTTCAATAACAGAGTTCTAATATATCTGGGCAACAAAAGAAAATGTTTTTGAATGTTTCGATCACTTCATGAGACAATTCCTACTAAATTTGGGTTGATAAAAACAAATATGACACTGAATTTCTTTTATTAACTCTGGTTATTAACTCTGGTTTCTATGATATAATGTATACATATTAACGGATTGAGAGAAAAGGATACATTTTAATTACATGCATGCTAACAACAGTGAAAGTGCATTTTATTTTTTTAACTGGTAATTACATGCTAAGAGTTCTAAATTGCTGGAAAAATACTTCGCAGATAGTCGTGTCTGAAGAGAATCATGTGGTGGCCTATTAACTTCGTCGTATTTTAACTTGCCTCTTGTGATGGAGTTCCGCAGAATCCCTATAAAAAGACCAACAGTAATCCGCAAGCATTACTTCATTCCAACGGCCCTGATATCTTTGTTCCATAACAGAAATGTCCTGATGCAATCTCTCCACATATTCATCACTAACAGCTCCACAACTAGGAGGGGAAAGGTCTAGGTGGGAGTGGAGGAAATGGATCTTAAGGGTCATGTTGCATCCAAGGTACGGTATTTTTGCAGGGGCACTGTCACCAAATGCTTATAGTTATCTCTTCTGTTGCCTAAAAATCCATGAACAACACCCTTGAAGGCTTCCCAAGCTTCCTTTTCTTTCCCCTCCAAAATTAGGTCAAATGCAGGATCCTTTACAAGTTTTCTTATTTGTGGTCCGACAAAAATGCCTTCCTTAACTTTTGCATTACTTAATTTCCAAAATTTATCTCTGTGTTTTGTTAATTGACAGGAGTTCCAACACCCAAAAAAATTCCCCCAAATTTAAAATCTTCACTCTAAAAATGAAATGTCACTTTATCTTCAAAACAAGAGCTAATCTATCATTTTTATTGTAATTTTTGAATTCAGCAGATGGAAATACATGTAAATTCACTATTTTTAAGCCCGGGACATTTTCATTGTTGCCCAGTGATTTAATAAAAAATTGGTTAAATTAGTTAATGATATAAGGGCGTATAGAGAATGTGATGTACACAGTAACCATTATTTTCTAATGTAAAAAAGAAAAATAATTTATTGCAAGATGCAAAAGATTAAACTCTCAAAAGAAGAATGAGAGGAAGAAAGGAGAAGACCTTAAATGTAAAATATGATCGTTAAGAATCACTCAAATGTAAATTTATGTCAACAATGGCTGAATGAGAAACTAATAATAACAGTAATATAAGAAAATATAAATATAAAGTGGGGCAGCATAAAGAAATGTGTCGAGAAGGTTTGGGAAACTAAAAGCCTTATAAGAGAAGGAAATGCCTTAAGAGATGGATGAAGAAGTACAAAAACGGTGTAAGAAAAACAAACAAAATATATTACATACGTGCAAACACAGACACAAAAAGCGAGAGAAAATGATATGCAAGCAAGGAATATAGCAGAAATATTAGTGCAGAAAGCACACAAAGAGAGATGGGACAGATTTATAGCAAATATTGAGCATGGCGTGCATGGGAGACAAGATATGGCATATAAAATTCTTAGAAACGTAAATCGAAAAGAGAAGGGTGATGCCCGAATTAATTTAATAGATGAAGAACCTGGATCAATCATAAAAATCTCTGGTATGAAGATATGACAGAAGAAGTAAATATCATAAATATAAAATGTACTGGAGTTGACTTGATAACGTTAGGATAAATGGAAACAGAAATAAAGAAAGAAAAACTGCACCACGAATATATATATATATATATATATATATATATAATTAAAAATATAATTGAGAAACAAGATAATATAATTTACCAACTTTTATAGTATTTATTGATACTGAAAAGGCTTTTGATAGGGTCAAACGAGAAAAGCTATGGGATTTCAAACAGAACAGATTTCCAAAGAAAATATAATAAATGCGATAAAATTATATTTAATAATACAGAAATAGCATTAAAATAAAATAGTAAGAACTTGGAAAAATCATTGTGAGGTAGAAGGAATACCATAACATTGAAACACAAAACTTGGTATGTTACTATATGCAGATGGTCTTTTTATAATACCAGGCACATCCGTAAAATAAGGTCTCGAAGGCGCTGGAGCCTTGAGAACGCTATTACGTGAGATCCGGCAACATTGGCGTGTAGCTTGGTTTCACCCTTTCAAATTCCAAGCACAACGAACCCGCTGCAAACATTATTCTTGGTTGGGCAGCCGTTTGCGATGGAGCTTCTTATCACTTCCGCCACCAAGTGCGAGTTACGTGCAGTGATCCGTTCTTGAGTGCCAAGGGCATTCATCGTCAGTTATGCGAAGTCTATGGACCACAGTGCATGGACGTCAGAAACGAGCGAAAGTGGGTCAAAGAGATTAAAGACGGACGTACAGATGTACATGACGAGCAACATTCTGGTCGGCCTTTGGTTTCAGCCGAAACAATTGCAAAAGTGGAGCAAGAAATGCTTAAAGATCGGAGTGTGACAATTCGCGAGCTGTGCGAGCTTATTCCTGAAGTCATTGAGACTACGATTGGCAAGATTTTGAGCGAACATTTGCATTATCGCAAGGTGTGCGCAAGGCTTATCTCCTGGCCCAGTTCTGATGGGACATCCTCACCCATCCCCCTACAGTACAGACTTAACACCTAGTGATTATCATCTGTTTCCTGAGTTGAAGTCATACTTGGGTGGAACTCATTTCCAGACCGACGATGACTTGAAACACGAGGTTGAGCGCTACCTGCGCAACTTGGCGGGAGAGTGCTATGACAAGGTATACAAAAACTGCCACAGTGCATGCAAAAGTGCATCAATCGCAATGGTGATTACGTTAAAAATAGCTGTAAGTTTCGCCTTTCCATCAATGTAACATTCATTTACAATAAACATGTTTTCTATATTAAATACAATTGGAAACCTTATTTTACGGACACGCCTCGTAGAAGAAACTGGAAATAAATTACAGAAGACCCGAGAGATCAAATAATCAATCAGGTGCAAAATTGTAACTACCTTGAATGTGACATAAGTTATATATGTGATAACATTTACATAAGATTCACAAGTACCAACATACACAGAATGTTTCAAAAATACGTTTACAAACTTAAGGTAGGGTTTCCTCACACCAAAAGTAGGACAAAAGTTCATATGAACATATGTCCCATAATCCTTTATTTTCTCGTTAGGTGTTCAACACAGTGGTACACCTATGCACACAAAACTCATAATAAATGCTCGAAATGTCCACCTCTTGCTTCTGTACATGCCTTACTCATCGAATCACAGAATGTCGCATCCTTTCAGAAACTCTGGGATGTTAACGAATGGTTTCGCAGGCTTTCATGACACGTCGATTAAGCGTTTCATTCGGTGAGGCAGCTGCTGATCTTCTTCGATCAATAATCCGTGGTGCAACGGATCCTGTCGCAGCAAGGCGACGATAAACAGCAATAAAGGTTGAATGACTCGGTTGTCTTCGTCTGGAAACTCCATCTGATAGAGCCGTGCAACCTCGTGCCCTTTACCATTTGCGTGACTGTACATAAAAATCATGTCTGCCTGTTCATGAAGTGAATATACAGCCACAATGGAACGAAACACGTGCAGTTAACTCACTACATGTACACAATTGAAACGTTGAAGACAGACTGATAACAAATGAGAAATGTAAATAAGTCTCCATGGCAACACTTCGCCATCTACTGTATGTAGTACAATAGGTCAAAGCCTTCTATGAGTGCATAGAGAACTGAAGTTTTGAGGTTGGATCCCGAACGCCATTGAACTCACGCTTTCATTGTGACAGGAATAACGCAAAAAGCAAGGATTATGGGAGATATGTTTATATGAACTTTTTTCTTCTTTTGGTGTGAGGAACCTATGCCTAAAGTTTGTAAAATTATTTTTTGAAACATTATGTACATGGAACTATTAGAATAAGGTAAAAACACAATTAAATTTTATAAAGTTATGGCCGTCCCAGGAACTTTATATGAGAGAGAAATTTGGGTTTCTAAGACAGAAAGATATAAGACATATTCAAACAGATGGGACAAAATTTTAAAGGCAGTTAAGGGAATAACACAATGGGATCGATTAATTAATGAAGAAATAAGAAAAGATTTAAAGTTTACTGTTATAAGAGATATCATATAGAATAATGAACAGAAATGGAAAGACTATATCAGTAGAATGGATTCAAGCAGGCTAGCATGGCACTTCGACATTAGAAGTTGAGTTCATTTGGGTTGTATAGAATAAAGACCCAAACGACTGTACATCCATCTGGAACAAATTCCCAGCAAATCATATCCTACGTATTCCTCCAACAAATTATTATTTGAGGCGAGCCTATTTTTTAAAAGATGACGTCTTCAGACTGACGAGTGTGTCAGTGGTACCCATCCACTTTTCATCACTTGTGACAATAATTCTAATAAATATATCATCCCAAGTATCAGCGATAAGAAAGCGACAAATACTTTACGTTAACCTTTATCAGCTGTCCATTTATGTGGTATATACAAATTTACAACTTCTGGGTAATTTAAGGGTCTTAATACAACGGTGTACGGTATCCTTTAAAGCAGAAATTTTTCTGATAACCTCAGAGTGATTTGCCTATGATTTTATCTGTGTGTATTCTCAGTTGAAGACTTTTAATCATTTAGTCTCCGTTAAAGAAAAGCTGGCACTACTTTTCTGCCTCTCGCTCACTAACGGTATCTTCACATATTCTTCAAGACGGGGCAGCAAAGTTAAAACTTGAACTCTAACCTCAAACTCTATTGCCCCCGTTATAAAATCGTGTATTACCAACTGCTCTCTCCAGCATGTTAACAATATACAACAATAACCATAGCTCCATATAAGAAACACTCAAGAAACATCTGATATAAATATAACAAAGACTCAGGCACTACTTATGGAACAACTTGAAACTTTAACGTTCTATACTATTCAACTATATCAAATATAGATGTATTTTTTATACTTTACATAAAGAATATTTATGTAAATGGTAAATATTGTAATTTTCGCGTCAGAGTATTTATATTTCACATAGAATTGTTCACTGCATATCAATTTTTAACGGCCTATATTTATTACATATGAAAAAACTTCAACATTGTTTCGATACTTTGCCAGATTTTCATATGGTTCCTGATATTTCCTGATTTTCATGTAAACTTGTAAGTTCACAGTCAAATTCAATGCTGCATTCACAAACAGCTATAATGAAGGAAATGAACTCGTGTGTGTACAGCTGGAATCACCGTTCTTGGGCCCTGGCTTTACTGTAAGTCCTGTAGGCGAACCACATCTGTGTGTTTGTCCATGAATGAAATCACGCACTGCAGGTCCTTCAGGGATGGGGAAGAATGTCTATATCTGAAGGACAGTCTTTGCAAATTCTCATTTGCTTTCTTTGTGGTGTTGAATGCATAATTAATTCTTTCCGATAAGGAATTAATATAGTGAATTTGTCAGACATTGATCACTGCATAAATGAATTATGCCACCATTCAATTCTAAATTAGGATCCAAAACATTATATACCTAGTCAGTTTCGAGAAATTGTTTCATATGTATGGGCATACATGAAGAAAGAAGGTAAAATTAAAGAACTGATTACTCACAAGCTTTTTTTAAAAAAAGATTGAAACAGTTCAAAGCGCGTATCAAAGGAGTTTCAAAAATAACAGAGAATAGACTGTTAGAGAATGCAAACAAAATGAAAATCAGAGCACGTCTTCTGAAACGCTAGATAAAAAGCCTACACACGGCTTATGTTAACCTATGAACCCCGGAACTCAAGTACTTACAGCATAGCAAGTTGCCACAAACATTGTATATGAGAGCCCCTAGTGGTTTACCGGAAAAAATTTTAGTCAGATGGAGAATTTAATCTCATGCTGGCATGTTGGCCATGGTAGATCAATAGCTAACAGCAATCGGAGACCGGAAAATCCGTGGTTCGAATCTCAGCCATGACATTGAAAGTTTTAGTCTAACTCTACCTATTTATTATACATTCTGTTTTGTTTAGCAGACACAATCATATTACACAGTTTTTTACAGGATTTAATTATTAAATTTTTCCCGATTTATTGGTAACATATATATTTAAATAATTCAGAGCAAAGGAATGATTATTATAAAGTAATGAAAACCTTATTAATTTAAACTCTAGTTTAAATTAAGTTTCCCCTCGCTATTAGTTATGAAATAATTCAATATTTATCGGATGCTGAACTTCATTCAACATTGCACTCATAAATCACCATATTTGTTTCATTTTCGCTATTTGTCATTCCGTCGGTAAGCTTGTTGTGATAGCCAACCTATACGATATTTTCTTTTGCACGCTTCGGTACCTTAGATGGTAGGGTGTCTGCTGCACGTTCAAGAGGTCCCGAGTTCGAATCTCGGTCAGGGTGAGTTACCTAGATAAGATTTTTCCGGGATTTTCCCTTATCCTGAAAGACGAATGTTGGGTAGCTAACTCTAACTCCATGGACCCTGGACTCATTTGAGCATCATTTCACCTAATTCATTCACCGTCCGATATGACTTAATGTTGGAGGACGTAAATTACAACAAAAAATAATAACCTATACGATATTTTTTAATTTAACGTCTTCCTACGCAGGTCATATCAGACGATGAATGAAAATGGGAAAAAAGATCATCAAACCCAGACCATAGAGGCGGACTCTAAACGGCTTGGATAATCGGTTGCCACATCCTAATAATGTGTTGGCAGAAAAGCATTTATCTGCGTATTTCTTTCAATTAAACGAAGAACATTATTTCAAGAAATAGTCTCGTTTGCATATCTTTCAAAAATATTCCCCAAATCACAGACAATGGGTTAGGCCGTGGATGCGGGTATTACACACTTGTTGAAAATGCATTTCATCTCTGTGGCTGGAGGTGAAAAGGTCTACAGGAGCAATATTAATAACCGTATTCCTGAATATACCCGTAGTCCTAGCAAAACCACATAGAGACAAACGCTTATTGCCACTTTGGTGAGAAGTATTTCATTTCCATGGTTCAGAGAGCAGAATAAAAAAGGGGGGGGCAACGGTTGGGAGGGAGGTTTCGGAACGAGGGTGCAAAAGCGTTGTCATCGTTGTTGAGAGGGTTCCAGAACGGAGGTAGGGGTTGCGGCTGTGGGAGCCGTGTGGTAAGAACTCCGTTTCTATACCAAGAGTGGTGGTAGCAGCGGTGGTGGAGAGAAAGATTCTGCGGCTCGTTGGGTCCACCAGCAACATCCACGCGGAGGAAGAAGAATTTCTCTTCCTATTTCTGCCTCTTCCCCGCTCTTCTTTATTTCGTTGCTACTGGTTAAGGTTCCTTAAATCACTCCACTCTACTGCCTTCGCTCCATTCACTTCCATATAAATTTTTGAGTTTTCCTTCACAACAGCACAATTCTGTCCTCTTGCAACTCGTGTTTCTAAGCTGAACAATATTTCAAAGATGTTGTTTTCATCCATTTTTATGAAAATCACTGTTAACTCCTATGCATCATTGTGTTATGATTTAGTAATGATCTTAAACGCCCAAAAGGAGAAAAGAAAGTGCGGTAACAGCTAACGTTCTCAGTTTTGTTCCAGATAAATGAAAAACTTTCTCCTTGTGGACTTTCATTGTCTTGAGAAATTTATTCGTTTGAATAATGCCGATCATAGACACTAACGCAGACTGCAGCAGAAAAGAGTAATTTTACCTTCCTTTATTTTTCTTTCTTTCTTTTTTTTTTTTTTTTTCCGTCCTCCAGGTTTGTCATATCGGACGATGAATGAATTGGGTGAAATGATGCTCAAATAAGTCCGGGATCTATAGAGCTTAGAGTTACCAGACATTCGTCTTTCGGCATAAGGGAAACACCCGGAAATAACCTTATTCAGATAAATTAGCCTAACCCAACACGGGACCTGTTGGGCAGCGCCGTGGCTCAGTGGTTAGATCGCTTGGCTCTCATCAAAGCGGTCCGGGTTCGATCCCAGGCGACCGCAACGTAAGATTTGTGGTGGACAACACGGCGCTGGGGCGGGTTTGCTCCGGGATCTCCGGTTTCACCCGCCATCTCATTCCACCGGTGCTCCGTCTTCATCTCATATATCATCAGTGTCACCGCCTGCGGTGCCCTATGTATTAAAAGCGGGCGTTAAACACTACACATTCCACACATATTTCACGTGACCTCTTGAACGTGAGGCAGACACACTACCATCTACGCTACTGAGGACGGACTCTCCTCCTCATGCACTTGTTATCGCTCTATTAAATCCAAATCTGTTTATACAAATAAATACTGCCATCTTTTTATCGTTGTAAACTCGCAAAAGGCATACATTCTGGTTTTCATAAACTACCCTAATGTTCTTATTTTCGCACAATGCGTGCGTAATATGAACATCAACAATTTTTACTTTGTCTTCCACGTATGATAACCGAGCAGGTGGTTTCGGCTGCAATATTTGGGTCTTGCGTTCTGGAGGCCTTCAGTTGAATCCTCAGTGACCGATATCAGTCTCATCAAAGATTGTTTCTGGGTTTCCTTGGTCGCTACACGACTTCACTTCTCTCCATTTCGTTTCACATTTATAGCGGCGCCATCCTTAGTTTGTATGGCGATGTAAACAAAGCGGTAAAATGTATTACTCCGTGGCGACTGTGTTTGCAGATAATATTCATGCTATTTTATTCTGAAGCTGATATTGCATACATGGACATATTAAGTAAACATGGCCATCTGTAATTCAACTTAAGTTAATAACCAAGCAGGCCATATAGATGATGCAACAAATGCTTAGGTTTATTGAAATCCCAAATTGTGACGTAGGACCAATCAGAATTTGGTTATTTTTTGTGTTTTGGTTGCTAAGTTACCGTAATACTTAATTTAAATGAGTATGTATTAAAGGTAAAATTCAGGTTATGGCATGATATTAACTCTCGGCATTTACATCTTGCACGCCATAGGTCTTTGTTAAAATCTACTCACTTCCTTCTTGATGTTCATACGCCCTCACAGGCCTTGCAACTCTCGGAAGTTTTACAAATCGATGAACCTTTCCTTCAGGCGTTATTTCTCTTAGCTACCGTTAGAACTTAAATTACAATTTCTAGCCTTAAAATTTCGTTAAAATAGTTTAGAGTTAGCCAATTGTAGTGTCTTATTCACATCTTACATTGAGCTCAAATAAGATGCAAAATAGGTGAATAATAGTATGGAAATGACTTTATATGTAGTAAAATAGCAGCTACAGTATATTAAATTTGAACTGCATAAAGGTTATTTGTTTACATTATTTAGTATGCAACAAAGAGCAAAAATAATTATATTGGCAACATTGAATATGGTTCGTATCAGGCTTTTAATGTCTCTAGCTTGTGCATTTGAAAAGAAAGCAGCACAAGCAGCGCTCAAAATGTACCTTCCGTACCAGGACTTTCAGAAACCTTAAGGCAAGGCTACACTTAAAACTCCAACTTCCATAATAATAATGAAATTATTAAAATTTAGCCACATAATTAAAGTATCATTTTAAACCTGCATGCAAATTTTCATGTTGCTAAACCAAATAGTTAAGTAATTATTAATTATTTTTTGTGAAAATATTGTAAAAATTAAAAATGTTCTACGCGTCAAAAAATTTGAACTTTTAAGTTGAATTTTTGTTTTTGAGTAGTACGGAGCAATTTTAAAAGATCCACATTCCCATTCTTTTGGAATATCCTGGTATCATTTGTTCTAAAATATTTCCCATGTGTTAGCTCCTAAAAGTTTGAAAATATTAAGTTTTATTTATTCCTTAACACCATATACTTTTCAAAAAATGTGCATTAAAGAAAACGGGGAAGCTGCCTTTTTACACATTATGGACCTATCCTATAAGTTTCACCAAGTTAAATGAAAAACTTTGACGCGTGAGGCATTTTGTATACTGAAAAGTTTTAGAAAAATTTTTCTCGGAAAATTACATTTAATGTAATGATTATTACTTTTTACGGTTGTTAATGGTATTTTTAAATTGTCATGTGATGACCTAAAATAGTGCTTATCGTAAAAATAACACGGCATCTATTACTACACATCCTAAATAGAAAATTCCACGATTTTCAACATTTTCGGTGTATTCGAATTTTCAGTGTAGCCTTGCCTTAATGCAGCACAAGAAGTGACTATCCCACTTGGTAGGTCCTGGCCACAGGCGCTCGTCAAAGGTTAAACTTTGAGGGTTTGTAATAGCGTCATAGATGGCAGAAGAACAATATTATGACTGAACTCCAATAGATGGCAGCACAGAATTAATTGTCTTATTTTGTGCACAATTGTTTATTTTCTATACAAAATTGATCGATTTATAAATGAAATTCCGATTTTAGAAATAGAAACGTATTTGCTAAACAAACTGTGGAACTATAATTCTTATAATTATACTATTTTAATATTTTATTTGAAATAGTTCTAAATTCATAGAATGAAAGGCTGCAAGTTCTGCTTGATAAGCACTGACATTTGTAGCTTGCGGCATACTTACCTGGCGTAGGGTATACCGTGATCAGGAAGACGGTTACCCCAGGGTGAGGCTCTTCCATTGCACTTCGGTTGGGCTGACCCCTGTGATTGCCCCAAACGTGGGCAACTCATGCGCATAATTTTTGGTAGTCGGGACTGCGTTCGCGCTGTCCCGGAATAATAATTCCACTTTATGTTTTCTTTGTTTAGAATTTTATCTTACTATAACGACTTTACTTTCCAAAGAATGCATTTGACATAAACGTTACCTATTTCACCATTTTGAAATACGTAAGTATTCCTATACTCCACACACATATGCTGAAAGAAACCGAAATAGAGGACGAGATCAGGCTTTTTAACTCGATACCTTTTAGTAACTTCTAGTCAAGGCCGACTCTACACAGGCCGCAGCCCATAATGTGGCAACGACGCAGGGGCGTGGCATAGACGGCCGATGTTTTCGACAGATCTCCACTAAAACCGGCATTTGATAACAAAACTTACCAATTTTTAAACTTACGGCTGGTGTGTAGCTGTATTCTTACGCCAAAATTCATTAAGGATACCTGTGGAGACCAAATTAATGCTTTTGGACGGATTAGTCTCCAAATTTTTGTTGTTAATTTGAAATTAAGATGTAACCCAAACTTGTCATTTACTCAAAATGTGCAACTTCTTTGCTTCTGTTTATCAAAAAATATCTAGTAAAGCACCCAGTTATAAATGGTTCAGACTTTTCAACTTTTTACCTGAAGAATTAAAAATATTAAAGCGTAACATGTTTTGAATATTAAATTCTAAATCCATTGTATAAACTGGAGGGATTAGGATCTACTTAAAGGAACTGCAATTACTATATTTCTCCAAGAGATTACTGTCATATATCATTCCTTGTTTTACAATTTTGACAATGCTATTGTAAACATGGCAGTAAGTTGCTAGTCTTGTTTCATGACTTTTTACAATGCTAAAAGCTTATTATTAAAGTCACTGGCATTTTTAGACCAAACATAAGAAATTTTAATTCAAAGTTAAAACTAGAGGAATTATCTAATTAAAGCAATTGTAATGACTTTCTCTCTAAGAGATGACTGTTTATTATATATTGTTAACATCCCACTAAGCTGCTAATCCTGTTTTTGCCTTATAATCTCGACAATGCTAAAAACTTGTATTTCAAGTTCGTTGGCAATAAAGCTCAAAATGAATTCAACCCTGAAAGAGAAAAATCAACATGCTTAGCAAAACCTATATACCTTTCTTTGACAGAATAATAATAATGGTTATGGTAATGGTAATAACAATAATAATAATAATAATAATAATAATAATAATAATAATAATAATAATAATAATAATAATAATAATAATAATAATAATAATAATAATAATAATAATAATAATAATAATAATAATAATAATAATAATAATAATAATAATAATAATAATAATAATAATAATAATAATAATAATAATAATAATAATAATAATAATAATAATAATAATAATAATAATAATAATAATAATAATTATAATAATAATAATTATAATAATTATAATAATTATAATAATAATAATAATAATAATAATAATAATAATAATAATAATAATAATAATAATAATAATAATAATAATAATAATAATAATAATAATAATAATAATAATAATAATAATAATAATAATAATAATAATAATAATAATAATAATAATAATAATAATAATAATAATAATAATAATAATAATAATAATAATAATAATAATAATAATAATAATAATAATAATAATAATAATAATAATAATAATAATAATAATAATAATAATAATAATAATAATAATAATAATAATAATAATAATAATAATAATAATAATAATAATAATAATAATAATAATAATAATAATAATAATAATAATAATAATAATAATAATAATAATAATAATAATAATAATAATAATAATAATAATAATAATAATAATAATAATAATAATAATAATAATAATAATAATAATAATAATAATAATAATAATAATAATAATAATAATAATAATAATAATAATAATAATAATAATAATAATAATAATAATAATAATAATAATAATAATAATAATAATAATAATAAATGGCACCATAACAGCAAAATTTAAAAGCATAACATATCTACATTTGTAGCACATACACTAGGGAGAGAACACAACTTATAAGAAAATGATAGAGAACTTGTAGTTTATCAAAATTTATTTCACATAGATAAATTAGTCTGCGTATAACATGTTCTACAAAATTTATTTTACAAAATTTAGTTTGTAATCCATAAAATAAGTAAACTTATTTTAAACAGCAAGGCTATACCATATCTTATATTTTTGCGAAACAGTTTTGTAAGCAACGTACCCACAAATGTACAAAAATGCTGGATTTTCAAATACTGTATCGTTTTCATTTACTATTTGTAGACACAATTCTTCAAATTCATTGTTTCCCAAAAATTCGCTAGTGTGCTGCTCACTATCTTGCAATAGCTCAGTAATTGTACTCAGAATTTGTAGCAAAAAAATTATACTTCCATATTTTGCAGAAGAGAGACCCAACAAGCTCTTTACACGCATTTTCTTTTCAGATTCCAGTAACTGAGTAAATTAAATGTGGTAATTAGCTCCAGACAATTTTCTGTACATTCCCAATCTACCTTCCAGAATGTCAGTCTGAAATTTGCCTGTTAACACATACTTGACACCAAACATCTTGACAGAAACACTTATTAACTCAATAAGAACGGCATTCGTATGATAAAGTGCCTTGTGTGTCTCTCTTGAAAGCTTACCTTCTTTTTCAATTTTTTGCTATTTATCAAGCCACAAATTAAAATTTTGTAAAAACTGTAGCCTTGAATCATTTTCATTGAAACCCTGAACAGGATTTTTAATATTCACTATTCTCCACCAGTCAACAATGATTTTTACAAAGTGTGCTGTTGCTTCACTTTTGACTTCAAAGCAAAGTAATGCAGCAATTGTAGTCTCATGAAAAACATTATTTGTAAAATTTACATTCTGCCTTTCAATGGGTGTGGGATACACACTTTTATAACTTAACTTTGGAGCTGCTTTCATTAGTGGAGTCCTGTTACATTCAGACTTATATAAATTTCCTAAATCAACAAATTTTGCTTCCAATACATCACTGCCAGTCAAGCTGAATGATTGGAAATAAAATGTTTTATCGTTATCATGCAAATTCAGCCAATTGTTTCTCACATTCTTGAACATATGTACTGTGTCAAACATTACATATATGGTATGAGCAGTTTCTGCAGTAGGGAATGCGAAATAGTAAGTACATTCAGAATTACTTGTAAGCTGCGTAAATAAGCTTCTGTTTACACCATTATTGTCACAAATAATGGTAAACACTTTCAAGCCACAAGCTATAACTGTACTCAAAACTTCTAAAGTTTTCTTATATAGTTATTGTCCTCTCATACCTTTTACACGATATAAGGATACAATCTCTTTCATATTTCCCAATGCAGAAGAAACCAGAAAAGCTTGTACTGTTTCAGCAGGCTCACTTTCCAGTGAATTTTCACCACAGCCAGTTATTTTACGACCTTTAAACTGAAACTTAGGGTTTACATGTATCTCATCTAACTGCAGAATTACCAATTTTTCCAATTCTGTAAGTTTAATTGCAACACTTTTTAGAAAGTGAGCATAATTTGATGCATTCGTTGATGAAATATAAAAGGAGGAAATCGAATTCTGAAGGTGTTTTGGGTGTGGTAAGCAGAGGATGTTATTCTGACGCAGTGCACTGTAAGCAGCTCTGGACTGTTCATAGATGAGGAAAGTATACAGTAGCATATTGACAGAATATTGTTTCCTCATCATGCCACTCTATAAAAGCTGTTCACATAAAAAATCAAAATTTGAATTATCTAGAGCTTCTGATTTAACTTCTAAAATTATCAAGCATTGCTTCAACCTTACTAAAGAATCCTCATTTGAATTTGCATTAATGCTGTCTATGCTAACATACCTTAGTAATATATTCTCCAGTTGCGACCTTCTAGTAAGTTTTAATGATGATAGTAGAATCCATTTCAATTCACTTGAACTTACAATATAGTTGCCAACATAAATTTCGATACTAAGTGTGTCATCTACTTTTACACTTTTAACAACTTTAGGTATGCCTTGAAAACACATTTGATAGAAGCACACAAAATCAGAGAAAACAACCTCTTACCATTTGTTCAGATCCCCTATTTTATTTTCACACCTTTCACATAAATCACTAAAACCACTTATCACATCATCAGCCAACCACTGCTCAGTTTTTCTTTTAAGTTCCTCGTCTGCCTTTCGCCTTCTATCGTCTGGATTTGTTCGAGCAATGCCACTGAAGCTGCCAGCTGGTTTGCTTAAATACTTTGTTAGATTGGGGAACACACGAGGCACAGCACTAACTTTCAGCTTTGGACGAGCACGAGGAAATGTAATTTCATTGCCTTCAGCATTTTTATACACATCACATTTAATCACATCATCTGTTTCAAAGTGATTGATGCACACAACCGATCTTTTAGTTGGATTCCAGTTCTTCCTAGGAATACATGTTACCCATTTAGCGTGCATTTCGGGGTCTGAAGGAAATCTGAATACAGTAACATAACCTCCTTTACTGGATTCGTAATTGCTACTGCATTCAGGAACACAGCACTTATCAGGCATCTGAAAAGAATACAGGTGTAGTTACCATTAGTACCAGAGTAACTTAAAGCATGTGAAGCAAAGGGCTTACCATTTATGTTTGGCATTTGAATGATTTCGTTTGTCATTCTAAACCTAACCTAAACGGTGGTATCTGGATTATAGTACGAATTATTTTACAAACTATCACAGATCTTACCTTAAGTCCTTGATTTTAGTAGTGTAGTACAAACATGTAACTACACATAAAGTGAGGTAAACGTTTACCGTACCACACCGCAGAGAATATTCCAAAAATATTTTAAATTAGCAACTGCAAACTTCGTAAGGCCCGTTAAAATCAAAGTAAGTCAAGCCGTCTTCACAGTGTTGCCGATACGATACATTCCGGCCCCTTGTAGTCGGCCTTGGTTTGTAATAATGTCACAGATGGCAGAAGAGCAATATTATGACTGAACTCCAATAGATGGCAGCATAGAATTAATTGTCTTATTTTGTGTATAATTGTTAGTAGTATAGAATTGAGAGAATCAGCACAGTGTAGATAAGATGTTGAACTCTCCTCTGTGTTAATATATGAGTGATGTAGAATGCTCATTGATTTAGAACTCTCCTATATGAAAATCGAGTTGTAAAAGAAGGGGAGTGTTGGCGTAGTGCCGTTCTCCCCTGTGCAGTGAGATGTTTTTGAGGGTTGGGATGATGATGATGATGATGATGATGATGATGATGATGATGATGATGATTGTGTGTGTGTGTGTGTGTGATGTGTAATGTGTGATGGGTGGGATGGGTAACGGGGGGGGGGGGTTCCGGGGATGTTTGAATTAAATGTGAATTCTTTTCGATGTGTGTGTGTGCTTGAACTCTCATGTATGAATATCGAAGTCTAGGGTTCGATATTGTGATGGGGCGGGGTGGGTAACGGGGGTTCCGGGGATGTTTGAATTAAATGTATTGATACTAATTCTTCGATGACTGTGCTTGAACTCTCATGTATGAATATCGAGTCTAGGGTTTGATATCTATTACGTTCAGTGCTTCGATGTCTGTGCTTGAACTCTCATGTATGAATATCGAGTGTAGGGTTTGATATCTATTACGTTTAGTGTATGATATATGATGTAGTATCGTTATTCTTTAGATAAAAGAATATCGAGAGAATGATTAGGTATGTTTACTGGGAGAGATTTATGAAAATAAATGTAATAAGACATTCTGGTAAGGGGTGTTCCCTATGCAGAATCTCTCCTTGAGCTATTATATCCAAGAGCGATGTAAAGGTTAAGAAAAGGTTAAATTCCATTCCCACATCGAGGTACGAGAAAATATAAATCTATTCCACATTGAAGTATAAGGGTGATGACGTGTTGTCATTCCTCAAGATTTGTGCATATGTGAGTAAATCCGAATTAACAGGTCTCACCCTGTCCCGCCAGCTCGGGAACGAACGTGTCCTCACTTCACACAAACCCTCCGTCCGTTAAGTACAATCGACGATAGGATGGGGAGGGGGGAGACAGGTATGATCACGTTTCATCACCCATCTGCTCACTCGGGAACGAATGCATTCTCACTTCACATCGCAACGTCAAGATGAGTGGAACAACAACACCTATCATTGAAAGTGATACCAGATTCTGGGAGAATCTACGCAATTTCGAAGATTTGCAAAAGCATTGGGTTGAGCACCACGATGAAACGTGTGATGGAAAGATGCATCAAGTGATTTGCAAGAATCCTTCCCATCATGATTCGATCACATCTTATGCTCAATGCGGAAAGAATTGTAAAGTGTACCTCGGGTAAGTAGAATTATAATTGTGTGTTAACGTGAAAGTGTTGTTATGTGTTAGATAACTAATGATAAATATGTTTATTTCAGTAAAGCCCAAAGTGAAGATGTGGCATGCCAGTCCGAACAGGATCAAGGTGAAGATGTGTGCGGTCCGTACAATGATCGTCCGTTTAAGGATATCGGTACATCGAAACCCGAGGAGGAAGTCATAGAAAAGTGAGTATAAAATAATAAGAGTTTTACGTTAACAAGTGTATTAAATATTCACGATGTTGAGACAGTTCGTGTATGTCCGCAGATCCAGTAAGAAAGGAGACAAGAAAAAGAAGAAGACGAACTGCAAACCGAGAATCGTCAAAGCCAAGAAGATGTTCGATCAAGACAGTTTCATCATAATGATGTTCGAACCCTTCACACCCTTCGCAGAAGAAGTAGAGGAGGAAGTTGCGAGTGATGGTAAATAGTGTGTGCATGAACGATAACGACATCTCCATCAGCATTGACTTTCGTGTGAACATAGGATTATACAATGAACTCCCATCACTTTACATTAAAGACACACATGACGATACGTTTGTGTATATTACAAAAGAGGATTGGGAGGTAATAATGTCAAATTTGTGTGTTTTGGATACGTATCTGAAAGATGGTAAGCATCCATGTGCACCGTACAGTGAAAATATAATATATGCATTTAATATAATGTTATGCATGAATAAGATGCAAGAAATAACGTTTTTATGAATACATGTTTAAATGTGGGCAGTATAAATCTGAATAGTACTGCATTCAATGGACTTAAAAGACTAATTCCATATATTGAAAGAAATTTATATCAGTTGTATGATATTCATAAATCATTATGTTCATATGATGCAAAAAGCAGGAGTGCAAGGAAGAGGATATTGGAGATGTATGTTAAAGTCAATAAAAAGATAATTTGAATTTGTAATGTTTTATTTATTACACCTATATGATAGATTGTACAACATGAGTTAGTGGTTTATAAGTGAATAATTTATCATGAATAATTAAACAGAATAATGAAGTTTGTGCAGGAAAATTTGACGATGCTTGAACTTCCAATCTGACATTCACTGCCCCCGTCACAGTATCCTCAGGTTGATGAGAGCAATCGATGACGAATAGCGGTGCATATTTCAGAAAGTCGTTCCTTTTCAAAAGAGGGTAATTCTCCTTTCCATAGTAGGATGATTGAAATTTGGAATATTGATCATACAGAGATGCAAATTTCGAATTGGCGAAATCCAAATTCATATCGTGATAGGGGTAAGATTCACTGTTGAGATAAAGTTTCAGATTGGTGATATTACAATTATCAAATAGAGAAGCATCCTTAGCGAGATGATTCAATCTATCCACTTGTGCACCGACTATGACGAAACGTGGTTTTACAAGTTTAGTCGTGGTTGCAATGTTCCATGTGAACGCTTTAGTTTGAGGTACAGCAGGTTGAGTGTGAAGGTCCAAGGTTCGAAATGCGACGTGTAGAGGTTTATCCGATTTGACGAGTTTAAGTTTATCAACTCGTTCAGAATCTGAAAGTCGAAGTACAGGCATCCTCCATTCGAGTCTAGTTAGTTGTATGGTTGTAGGATCGTTTCCAATGATACAATTATTAGAATCCTTAGACCTATGAGAATAAGTTCAAACTTGCTATTAAGTATGACCTCCTTGTGATCGTCGGCGAAACCCAGCAACATCGAAAGAGGAACGATAGCATTGAAGATACCATTCGATGTATTCACGATGTCTACCACACCTCCAGGATAGATCCATCCAGCATTTAGTAAACGATTCGATTCCAGTTCATTCAGTGCAGCATAGTTACGCATCGTTGATGAAATGCCCGGATTCCTAGTTCTATCAATAGTCGTTCCATTCATATCCAGACGAATCTCATCGAATAGGAATGCCATAGCATTGTTACTCAATTTCGATGTGGCAACGGTGCCGTCGGGTTTAGTGAGAGTCCCCTCAATGTAGAGATAACTTCTACTAGGAAGCGTGTACAAATCTTCAGCTTGACATGGAATTCTAATTTCATCGTTCACATCGAGAGCTGACGTATTGTACGGTAGGAATACGTGTTCTTCCTCCTTACTGATCTTATCATCAAAGGTCGGAATCCCGGTCACGTCCAACACATCCATCATAGAACCTTGAAGCCTAAGTTAGCGAGAAATTGTCGATTAGACGATGTGATTAGCTTGCGGGTCGATGATCGAGTAGAGATCAATCTCGAGAGATGTTTTTAATATAGCATCGTCTCTTAAAACTTATACCCATTACGACGTATGTGCAATCGTACAGTGATGGTTTCGTTCCTGAAATCTAACTTATCGCCGTTCTGGTCTACCACTCTAATGTCGAGATGATCAATGAGATTCGTATCGATGATTGGTAAATATATAGGACTTGATGGTTCCTGCGAAATATGATAACCTGGAGGTACCGATGGGAAAAATTCATACAGAGAATGACCACTTTTACCATTGATGAAAGATCCCGTTGCAAGACTACACTCGATACGTATGATGCTGACTTTGAATATGTTAACCAAATCATTAGACTCGGTCAGCACGTTTGCCGGTACCCTCTGTTTAGAGGTGAAACCGAGAAGTGAAGCAATAGATCTCTCACGACTAAAGTCGATAATATAGGGAGATTGAATTTCTGATTTCATGGTGTTATTATTAGCACGTAGAATAAAGTCGTCACCGATGTCGAGAGCATCCTTGATCAATCTGGCGATATCATCCAATTCATAAGTACCCGGTGGAATTACTATACGTTCGACTTTTCCATCGCGAACGTAATGGAATAGATTATTACTCTCGTCCACATTCGGAATTGAGTAAAAAGTCTCAAAATTCAATAGAGCTATCTCGTAATGTCCGTTAGGATCCAGATGTAATGGTGGATTTAGAAATGTAGAGAAGCTGGTATCACTACCACTCACGGTGATGGTGTAACTCATCGAGGAGAAACTGAAGGCACAAGTGACCGCAAATCACAGAATCGAATTCTTGAAATCTCGTCGTATTATATAGGAGCTTGACACCCGAAAGGTACGTTTCTATCTCTTCCGGAGGTCTCAGATCGCCGAAACTGTCAAAGTAGTAGGCAACGTCACCATCCTTACGTACAGCAACCCAATGTGTACCAGGGTTATTTGATGTATCCAGATTCACTACTATTCTCTCATAGTATCGAGGATGTGGAGGTAGTTTATCGATCATGTAGACACCTCTAAAATGTGGAATGCGTAGACGTCGTGCATACGAATCGATCTCGTTAGCACTCAGGGCTTTTTCCGGGATAAATATAGGCCTCGCCCCGAGTTTTTTGATCGAAGATATAATCCTCTACCCTTACGACGTCTCTTACGGCGAAGACCTTTGCCCTGAGCCAAAGATTCCATGCGCTCGTTGTGACGTGTTAATTCCGCAAGTTGTTTTGCATCCGAACGTTTCTTATTGACAGCCGTAGCAATCTGAGCAGCACCTCCAGCTAGACCACCTGCTGCACCTAGAGCTGCTAAAAGTGGTAGCAAAGGTAAGAAACCACCTCTCTTGTTGCGACGTTTACGCATGCCAGCGCCCGCTGCCAATTTACCCTTCATAAGTGTAGTCACAAGTCGAGCTGCAAGTCGTTCGCCCAAAGAAGCGTCGGCAGACTTTACACGTCTCCAAGCTTTCTCTACCAACACCTTATCGGCTAGACGACGAGATTCTGTATCAGTACTCTCTGCGTAAGCCCGATCGTGATCGAGACACGCTGAATCTAACCCGTTCACCGGTAAGTCACCTCTCTGCAAGCGTTTATGTAGTTTCGTTCCGGGACCGCAGAAACGATAACCCGGTAAATGTGCCTCAAATGGTAATGAATTAATCAAGGAATTAAGAATTCCCGAACCTTTGCGTGCACGTGTAGAGCGCATGTCTCACTATGAAATAAAAAAAGGCAAAACGTGCGCTTTATAAGTATACGATTCCTATGACGATTGGCTAAATCCAGTAAAGACATAGATTGCCCTTATCACGAACGAAATAAAAGACAAAACTTATGCTTTATAAGTATTAGTCGCGATATGGAGATAGTAAAGCAAAAGTGTACGCTACCCATACAGGTGTTAGATTTCGAGGATGACATTCGCAAAGGACGACACGGTACGTTGTTTCCGAGTAACGTTAGAGCGCTCATACTTGGCAGTTCAAATGCTGGAAAAACGAACGTTTTACTCAACCTGCTTATTCACGAGAATGGTCTGAGATTCGAAAACCTCTACATATACTCGAAATCGTTGCAACAACCTAAATATCGATATTTACTCAGGTTACTGAAAACTATACCCGATATAGGTGTATTTACGTTCGATGATGGTGATAAAGTAATTCAAACGTCGGATGCTAGAGAAAATTCGATATTCGTATTTGATGATGTGATAAATGAAAAACAGGGTAAGATAGCTTCATATTACAGTATGGGTAGACATCGTAATGTCGATGCTATATATTTAGCACAATCATATGCTAAAGTACCTAAACATTTAATTAGAGATAATGCAAATATGATTATATTCTTTAGACAGGATAATCTCAATTTAAAACATATATACGAAGATTATGTAAATACCGATATGTCCTATGATGAATTTAAGAATATGTGTAAACATATATGGGAGAGTGATGAACGATCCTTTGTTGTTATAGTACCAGAATATCCACTGAACGAGGGACGCTACCGTCACGGTTTTGATCGCTTTATCAGAATGAATAAATAGAATAATCCATCACTTAAGCAATGAGTATCGACAGGTTCGGATCCCGAAGAATCATACCCTCTAGGGGTGTGTTCAATCGATATATCATAACTAGAGATGGATCGGGAAACTATCGATTCAAGGGAAAGCGGTTGTGCACTATTCACGACCCTGAAGAAGGTGACGATGCATCGACTAAACGTTATGTGGATACGCATACGGCTGACGTCGAGAATCGAATGCAGATCTTCAGCGAGCAGACCTCGTATCAGCGTATGGGCGAGTTTGAAGCTATGCTTAGGGATCACATACAAAAATCGCTCGACATCCAATACAACAATTTAATGGAGTACTTAAGTAAATATGCATTTAAACGTGATTCCGAAAATAATGTCATTATAGATGGTATAAGAATGAAAACGCTGTTGGACCCCCTTCACGAACACGACGTTCCTAATAAAAAAATATGTAGATGATAGGATTCCAATTCACGACTCTAATGAAACTCTATCATTTCGAATGAAGAAATTGAAGGATTTAGCCGACCCGATAGATGATAGTGATGCAGTCACCATGAGTTATGTTAATCATTTCTTTATACAGAAACATAATGAATTGCAAACGGGTTTAACTGAGACTATAACAAACATTGTCGATACTATTACACGGAAACAGAATGAATTACAAAGTCAGTTAACTAGAACAATCACCTCCGCTAGCGAGACTATTACTACAGCTGTAGAAAAAGAAGTGAAAGAACTAACCGCACGACAAACGGAACTTGATAATAAACTAATCACTATAAATAATGATATTCATACTATGAAAACACGAATGAGAAATGTTGTAAACACTATGTTACAACAATTGAAAGCACAACTCATAATTTCATTGCAAACACGTCCGTTTCGAGGTCCCTCTTTAAGGTATACGTTAACATCGGGACTCGAATACTATAAAGTTCCTGGAAATGGAAGTGTACTCTCGTGTTCCATCGTATCATCGGTACATCCGCATGCTGTAAATGATACATTGTTTGCAATAAACGGAAGATTAGTTGAAAGATATCCTGTAAGAGTTGAAACTGGCGATATTCTATCGTTTACAGCGCCAGTCGGACGTGCTAAAGATGGTCATATATTAAGTATAGAACTGATAGTTTCATATAAATTAGCTGTAGCTGATTAATTATACATTCATTTCGATATGGATGCTGAAGCTATAAGACTTAAGGAATCCATTGCCCGTCACAGTAGGGCAATAAGAGAAAAGTTACGTTCTCTCAAAGGAATGAAATTCGAAACGCAACGAGTCATGTCTGAAGTTCTTCAACCTGTAACCGAACCATTGAAAGTAATAGCGAAAGCACACCAAGACAACAACGACGACGAAACTACAGATGATGCTAACGGATCTGATCTCGTGTCAAAGTATCTACACAAGGTTCGAACTGCTAGTTCGAGTGACATGGACAATACTTCCGGCATACGTTACGAGGATAATGAGTATAAATTGGGTAACAAGACAGTTGTGTTTAAATCTGATGGTGTTCAGATAGGAACAGAAACGTATGAACCCACAGCAGGCTTATATGAATTATTATTTAAACGTTTACCTCGCAAGACATCGTACACAGATGATGATTTAGACGTGTATTCGCAAATCTTACAGAATACTCAAGTTTACAGACACGGTTATTCAAGAGATGGACGTTTAAGAGCAAATCGAGGGTTCAAGTATCGTCATATCATTCGTGACCTTGTTAGTAATCGAACTGGATTTGGTTTACGTTGGAAAGAACATGTACCGCAGAGAAAATTAGATTACGTCTACTGGAACGATCCGAATGAAATAATAAACAGATTAAGATTATTAGTTGCGTCGAGGGATGCAGGTAATTTGAATCACTCACCCGAGATAGAAGAAATTATTACAGAACTTAAAACATCAAAAATTACAGCATGATAAAACGTCGCATTGCAACCGAGTTACATGCACCAGCTAGAAGACGATTTTTACGTCGTAAGATCATAAGCAAAGGAATGAACGATTTAGTACAAATAGATCTTATGGACATGTCTAATTATGCAAGAGACAATAGGAATTATAAGTATATTCTTCTTGCATGCAATTTTTATTCCAAGATGGCTTATGCACGACCATTACGTGATAAAAGTGGTATTAACGTTTCGACTGCTATGGAGGAGATATTGAATGAAATGGAATCGTTTCCGAAGAATGTTCAATCTGATAAAGGAAGGGAGTTTTACAATAAACATTTCCGCGAACTAATGAATCGTAATAATATTAATCATTACAGTACATTCACACACGTTAAGGCTGCTGCAGTGGAACGTTTAATAAGAACGATCAAACTGATTTTGCATAAGGAATTTATTGTTCAAGGCTCATATCAATGGATAAACATACTACCTAGATTTATTCATACCTACAATAATACTTACCATCGAACGATTCGTATGAAGCCTGTAGAAGTTCGTGATAATTCTCTCCTGCTCAGCGTCTACAAATATGATAGAAGTCTGCGTGAGAAGCGAAGATCTAGGCTTCATCGTGTTGGTGACTACGTGAGGATTTCTAAGCATAAAGGTGTTATGGAGAAAGGTTATCTACCAAATTGGAGTGTTGAAGTCTTTAGGATACGTACAGTGCAAAGGACACATCCATTGACCTATCTCATCGAGGATCTGGAGGGTAAACTGATTGAAGGAGCATTCTACGGTTATGAATTACAGAAAACTCAATATCCAGACACGTATTTAGTTGAAAGGATCATCAGACGTCGTGGTGATAGGATTCTGGTGAAATGGTTAGGATTTCCTACCCGTGAATGGATTAATGAGGTGGACATTGTATAAATAAAAAAAAAACACACAACTCAATAAAGAAATATAATTTTAATGATATATTGTGTTTGATTTTTTTTTTTTTTTTTGTTCACATTGATTCCTGACATCTTCTGTAACTGCTAATTCACATCTCCTTAACTTAAACATGATAATAACATTTTTATACTTTTTTAAAAATCTTCTGTAACTGCTAATTCACATCTCCTTAACTTAAACATGATAATAACATTTTTATACTTTAAAAAAAAAATCATACATGATTATAGTTGAATTAACATTTAATTGTAGAGATTTTAACATAACGTACATGCTAGTTCACATTGAGTATATATAAATTCACCTACCCTTAACGTAAACATGATAATTACAATTTGAAGTAATTAGTAATATACGTTAAACAAACATCATACATGATTATAGCTGAAATAAGAGCCTTTGTACATGCTAGTTCACATTGATATATATAAATCTCCCCTCACCCCTTAACGGAGACATGATAATAACATTTTGATATAATTAGTAAATATATTTTAATAAAAAATCATACATGATTATAGCTGAATTAACATTTCATTGATTTCTGCTATCTAACATTTCAAAACGACATGAATAGGAAAAAATATTCCTTCACCCCTAACATAAACATAAAAAAAGCAACACGTTATCTTTCAAATGAAGTAAATATGTTATTATCATGTAATTAGTAACACACTTTACAAATATACTTGAAACTCAATTATTTCGTTTTTTGAAATACAGTAATATGTTATTATCATGTGCCTAGTAATCCCTTTTAACTCAGTTGTAACACACTTTACAATTATACTTGAAACTCAATTATTTTATTTTTTGAAATACAGTAATATGTTATTATCGTGGCCTAGTAATACCTTTTAACTCAGTTGAATCTATGCTTTATTGAGAAAAGAAAAAGAAATTTACACTTGACAATTTTCTATAGCATAATGTCCCCATGCTAATGTTGAAAATGAATTATTGGGAATGTATCGTTTTGTATCGATACCACTTAAAGCTATCTTATTAGATTCAATAGTATGAACATCATGTTTATAACTTCTGAAACATGTCTGCATGCTTCGATGTATAGTGTCAGGATGTGTAATACATGAGAGATATTGTTCAAAGGTTATGAATCTCATCGAATCTTTTGTTACACCTTTTGATTTTTTAATCACTTCAGTATCATATCGATAACTATATAATTTCGATTTCAGCCCTACATATCCAGTCATCACTCTACCGGCTAGCTCATCCTTGAATAATCCTGAAATTTTCTTATTTGCTAACGGAATACCATACACATTATCCATTGGATAATTCGATGTATCGAATAAATGTATATTGGTTTTAATAAATTCATATATATCGCAGCTAGATTCAAAGAGAAAAGCATCCGTGTCCGTATAGATTAAAGTTACATCTTTCAATTTTTTCTTCAGAATTTCATAATAAAAATCATACATTTTATGTTTGGATAGATCCAGGATTGCTTGTCCTATGTATATTGGCTTATTCATCAATATTTCATCTCTGACCAATTCTATACCTATTAAATTTTCATCAAAAATCACGTACCTTATACATGTCTGTCGAGCAAACAATTTACGCGCTCGTTTCCAGCTGGTAGCTAAATGAAATGAATTATAACGTTTTACATTCTCTATAAATTTTCCATAAACACAATTATTCATTAACTTCCATAGATTTTGACCAAATTTCGTCTTATCTTCAATACGTTTACGAACGTTGAGTTCAATGTAAGGATTTATCCAGTTAGATTGTTTGTAACCTATTACTCTATGTATACGCGATGGAATCAAACCAAGTTTAACACATTGTTGAAAATTGAGATAATGTAATACGTATTTATTTTTATCATTCAATGTTGTTAGCAATTTTGTATACTTATCACCTGGCGCGATTTCATTCAAAGGGCATAATGGCAAATCATTTTGTATATCATGAAGTTCCTGTGGATATTTAAAGTCTACTTCCAACACATATCCCACGTCAGAATCACTTGTAATAGACATAAAATCTATTGATTTAATTTCAGCATCAGTTAGCCACCTTATATCAGTGTATGGTAAGCTATTATTTTCCATTGTATAACTATATAGAGAATTGCAGTCAACGTACATTAAATAATTAGTTGGTTGAGTGTTATCATAGCTAGTCATGTATCTGTTATTCGCCTTTGCATACCGTTTGGACACAGTGCAAATTCCACCTCGTATTCCTTTTTCGAAGAAATCTAGCATAGTCTTATCTGTTAATAATGAAATCTGTACACCAGTCGTTCTTAACATTGCATCATAGGCTAACCCGGGAAGTGTGTAATACTGACACGGGTCGAGTCCGTACAAACCGATACTTAATTCACGGAAGCGTTCAAACACGTCCGTTAGTATTAATGTATCGCACTTAAGATATATATTTAAATATTCACCCAGATTTTTAACATTGAATTCATTCCATACCGTTCTAGCATGACTATAATCCTCATCGCTTACATGATCAAACTGATGTTTGGATGGTAGACTATTCTCGTATAATTTTTCTATAGAATCCACATACGTGTACGGGAAGACACCTTTACGTTTCATCAGTTGTCTATGCAAAGGATTCGTGTACATATTATTGGTATAATGAAAATCATCTGCTTCTAACATATCCGAAAGGTTACTAAGTTTTGAATCCAAAAAACGATAGCTATCCAGAAATCTTAGATATATACTCATTCCATTCGCATTTGTATATCTTTTGCTAAAGGATAAGTAATTTTCAGAAGTTTGTGCAATACAGTTGATAGGTTCCGTATCGTAACCTAGTTTCTTTACTATGAAATGAGCATCGTATTTTGACAAGCAATGAAAGAATATTGGTATGAATCCTGGCATTTTCCTATTTAAATTGCAGTGCTTATGAGCTGGGCCAACGTAACTTCCAGTCAAATGACAATGATCACGAACCTTTATACACGAGTTAAGAAATTCACGTTTGCATATGTGACATCGTGTTGCATTTTGATATTCTAGCTCATCCACATCTCTCATACTTATTTCAATTTTATTAGCATATATATTAATGACCTGATTTGCAATTAACGTTAATTCTTTAAGAAAATTTTCAATTGCATATGGACCTTCAAATGATTTGAAACGTGTTAAATTTTTATCATAACTACAGACCAAATGTAATGCAATTGCATACGCTTCATGTTTATGAATGCTACGTGTCCAGCTTTTACTCGATACATCTTGACACGAATCTACCTTACGTAAGATACATTCTATGTCTGCATAAACCACGAATGGAACTTTTAGACATTTCGAATATGCGTTAAATTCAACGAGATCAGTTTTACCAGCCTCGGGCATTTTGATAATTTGATTCATCATACACCTCTTTTTATGGCTATTTAAACGTGATTCTGATGTGAAATACAAGTTACAATTGTTACATAACCATTTTCGCCCATTATGTTTAGTTAGCTGCTTTCCTAGCAAACGTGACAAGTCTGTTATCAGACAATAATGTCTTTTATACATTAAAAGATTAACATGATGTGATTTTATCTCTCCTGGTTGATATAAGAGAATAATCGATTTATTTTCAACACCGTATATCGTTATTGAAATATTTGAATTTTGATTCTCGAATTTTTCTACATCTTTCAATGATACGGGGAATGTTATATTCTCAAAGTTAAATTCGTTACGAAAATCATATCTTTTATAGGAGGTGGGTCGATTCTTGTTACGTTCTACTGGGTATTTGGATGCTAACAGACAGTATGCAAAGCAATATTTATCAGTATTACGAATGTTAATAACAGCTCTCTTCGATTTTATAAAGTCGGGTAATTCAGTATACATCCCTGCATTCAATGAATCGTATTGTGTCACATATATTGTTAATTTCTCAATACTGTATAAAGCTTTTGAACTGGTACGCGATTCAAAATTATCCATATGATCTAGTATAGGTTGTACAATCTTCTCTTCATACCATATAGATTTATCTGTAGATTGCAATATCACCTCAAGTTTACTGTTAAAGTTAAATGTATGAATATTATCGCTCTCTTGTGATATTATGACATATTGACAGGATAAACAGGATCCTATCTTAAGACCTGATTTATACATGTTTAAGCCCTTATCAATTTCATTCAAAATTAAAGGTTTGCATTCTGCTAAGAATATAACGGGGTCAAGTATATTAACACAGTTGTGAATTTCGTAGGTGGTTAATCGTTTTTTGAAAGCAGACTCACTGTGAATACATCGTAATCGTTCAGCCTGGGTCACGTTCGAACAGGTTTCATCTTGCTGAATCGAGGGTTGTCCAGTGGCAGTATCGGAGCATCTTGTCGTCGTTTCTGAAAAAAGCAATTACAACATTCGATTAACTTTACATACGGGAACATTGATTTACATGTATGTAAGGTGGTAACAGAAATAACATACATGTTAATAACTTTTACATGTATGAATCTCAATTTTACGTAAACTCTATACTTTACGTAGAACGTAACATGCATGTAACTTTTACATATGAAAATAGTTACATAATGATTATGTATTTTACAATTATTGCTATCATCACGTATCTACAATATTCAGATAGTATGTAACTGTTTTACGTAATGCTCTCTCCCTTACATAAATGATAAAAACACACAACGTAAACCATATAGATGTAAAATACCGTAACTGAACTACGATATTCACATGTACGTTTTACACATATAAATTAACGTTCTTTTTTCACCTACAACGTTACTTTTACGTGTAACAAACAAACGTAACTAACATGCATGTGAAATAACGTAACTGAACTACGATATTCACATGTACGTAATTATTACACATGAAAATTAACCCTACAACGTTCACTCTCAATTACTAATACTACATGACGTGCGATAATTAACACTTTAAGTTCTAATACAACATGTACGTACATGCAAGTAACTACATTCAATTACTAATACTACATGACGTGCGATAATTAACACTTTAAGTTCTAATACAACATGTACGATTTCACATTTACATGCAAGTAACTACATTATCACTTTTTTTTTATGAAATTTTATTCAATAATTGTACTCACCTTTTGACGACATTACGGGCTGCTTAAAAAAGACAATTTATGTCGTTTGAAACCACTTTCTAGTGTTTCCTCGCCATGGTATTGGAGTATGCAGTCACCACGATTTAGTAGATCTTTCTGCGCTGCGGTCATATGTTTGAATCTCTCCGGGAGGAAGACTTGGAAATCTGATGTTTCGACGACGACCCGTTCACCATATCTGGTCTTCACGGTTTTGACGGATCGAATGATGTGTTGAACGGACTGATCTAATTCACGTAGTTTCTTTGTGGGAAGATGTGTTCCACCTTCAGCTAGTTGATTTAGCTGTAGCATCTCATGATCTGAAACATACATATAAGCACACACGAATCAGTATTACTTCAACATTCTTCGTAAACAGAGATAAAAAATGAATTACAATATACAACTTTTCTATCTTACCTGTAGGATCCATATTTCCAGAGAATCGACTGCCTCCTCACTCATCCGTGCCGCGGTATTTATTAACAGTTGCTCCGCCCCCCCCCTCCGTCCGGGAGAGGTGTTACTGTCTACATATTACGCTATATGTTTAAAGTAGTTGTGACTACGTTATAAGTTAGAAGGTAATACTAGTAACTTTATTATCATAGTTTAAACTTTATATAGATTCATCATTTTTTACACCCCCTCCAACCGTATCTCTCCTTCCCAAACACCATGTTGCGTGCGCACACTAACTGTGATTCGTTCCCTACATCTTGGAGGGGGGGATATAATTTCACATTTCTTTACACACACATACTTGTACAAAATATATTTTTCTGAACATTTGATTTTTTTACATTTGGTATACTAACACATTCATAGTATTGTTTCATCATTCATACAAATATATAGATTCATTCGTTTAATTTTAAAATATATTCTTTTTTTTCCTAACGTTATTTGACAAAATTAGACTTCGCTACAGCAATAGGAATGTTTTGATCACCCCTGTCACCAGTCTGGAGAGATTAACTCTTTTTTTCTCTGACCCACATACCAAAAGGGATGACGTTCAGTGGAGTATTCGTAATACTGAGGGGAGATTTTCTAGACAATTTTTTTATATGGAGGGTGATATCTTGCCATGAATAGTTAGGATATCTACACTATAGATCCCTAGTTGCGTATATATATTATCGTATTGATTGATCAGTTTTGTATTACTCATATATACTTAAAGATGAGATACTTTTCTCTCGTTATCTTAATCATTTTTAAATAGATGGTTAGTGCTTTTATTTTATTTTCGATGTTATGTTCCACTTTTATCATGCTTAGAGGGAATATTCTTTTTAGGTTATCGTGCTTAGAGGGTGCGTTCCTTTATCATGAAAACCCTTTCAAACAGATTTACATTTGCATTCTTATACTTTTCTCTCAATATTTTTTTATCATTCTTAAAGAGATGGGTAGTGCTTTTATTTTTATTTGCATTTGCTATGTACCACTTTTATCATGCTTAGAGGGGACATTTCTTTGTCATGCGTCCCTCTCACATAGATTTACATTTCCATTCTTATACTTCATCAATGTGGAATAGATTTATATTTTCTCGTACCTCGATGTGGGAATGGAATTTAACCTTTTCTTAACCTTTACATCGCTCTTGGATACAATAGCTCAAGGAGAGATTCTGCATAGGGAACACCCCTTACCAGAATGTCTTATTACATTTATTTTCATAAATCTCTCCCAGTAAACATACCTAATCATTCTCTCGATATTCTTTTATCTAAAGAATAACGATACTACATCATATATCATACACTAAACGTAATAGATATCAAACCCTACACTCGATATTCATACATGAGAGTTCAAGCACAGACATCGAAGCACTGAACGTAATAGATATCAAACCCTAGACTCGATATTCATACATGAGAGTTCAAGCACAGTCATCGAAGAATTACTATCAATACATTTAATTCAAACATCCCCGGAACCCCCGTTACCCACCCCGCCCCATCACAATATCGAACCCTAGACTTCGATATTCATACATGAGAGTTCAAGCACACACACACATCGAAAAGAATTCACATTTAATTCAAACATCCCCGGAACCCCCCCCCCCCCCCGTTACCCATCCCACCCATCACACATTACACATCACACACACACACACACAATCATCATCATCATCATCATCATCCCAACCCTCAAAAACATCTCACTGCACAGGGGAGAACGGCACTACGCCAACACTCCCCTTCTTTTACAACTCGATTTTCATATAGGAGAGTTCTAAATCAATGAGCATTCTACATCACTCATATATTAACACAGAGGAGAGTTCAACATCTTATCTACACTGTGCTGATTCTCTCAATTCTATACTACTATTGTTTATTTGCTATACAAAATTTATCGATTTATAAACGAAATTCAGATTTTACAAATAGAAACGTATTTGCTAAAAAAATTGTGGAACGATAATTCTTATAATTATACCATTTTAATATTTTATTTGAACCAGTTCTAAATACATGGAATGAAAAGCTGCAAGTTCTGCTTGATAAGTACTGACATTTGTAGATTGTGGAATATTTACCTAGCGTAGGGTATACCGTGATCAGGAAGGCGGTTACCCCAGGATGAGGCCCCTCCATTGCACTTCGGTTGGGCTGACCCCTGTGATTGCCCCAAACTTGGGCAACTCATGCGCATAATTTTTGGTAGTCGGGACTGCGTGCGCGTCGTCCCGGAATAATGAATTCCACTTTATCTTCTCTCTGGTTAGGATTTTATCTTAATATAACGACTTAACTTTCCAAAGCATACATTGACGTAAATGTTGCCTTTATAACCATTTTGAAATATGTAGGTATAAAATGTGTATGCGGTGCAGTAAATATGTCATAAAAGTAAGCTAATGCAATATCTATAGTATTCCTATACTCCACAGACATATGCTGAAAGAAACATAAATAGAGATCGAGATTAGGCTTTTAACTCGATAGATGTGAGTAACTTCTAGTATAAATATTTTTCTCGTTAAAACCAATAATAAGATATACCAGAACATAAATGGATATGTAAGGAATATATATAAAATTTACGTCCTCCAATGTTAAGTCATATCGGACGATGAATGGAATGGGCCAAATGATGCTCAATTGAGCCCAGGGTCCATAGAGCTTAGTGTTACCCTACATTCGTATTTCAGGATAAGGGAAAATCCCTGAAAAACCTTATCCAGGTAACCCACCGTTGACCGAGATTCGAACTCGGGACCTCTTGAACGTGAGGCAGACTCGCTACCACCACGCTATCGAGGCGGGCCCCCAATCTCCTGTCTCTCCATTTAAACTCCATTAACATTTCATATCATCTCTCGTCTGGTGGTCTCTTTCAGGGTAAAAAGTCTCGGTGTACATACCAGGATGATATACCCTGTGTAAATCAATTCCTTCGGTTCCGGATGCCCGTCTCCGAATCCAAGTTTCGTGGTGGGACTGTTTCCGACCCGCAGTAGGATAAGATTTCTGGCCTGCCGGGAGAAGTTTCCATCTAAGTAAAAACGTAGGGACCCGACCCTCCGTACTGTCATGGCTCCTTGGAACGGCCACGCTGAGTCTGCTCTCGCCTCATCCTTCCTCCTCGTCGATGACCCACGTGGAGGAACAGACTAAGATTGAACCTCCGAGCCGAGTCCCTTCCGATTTAATCCATTTCCAGTTCCACTTTCTCTAAACTACACTTTATCTGGAAATGTTTTGAAATGTTCGATCTTCTTAAAATTTAAACTAAGCTAACCCTCTCTCCACCCCGATGCAGTTCTAAGCTAGGACCTTTCTCTACATATACAATCTTATGGAGTTTTCCAGTAAGTTTAGACATTTTGTATCAAAATCTAAGACATGGTATGCATCCTATTCGAATTCCTCGAGGTTCGTCAGTAATTTCTCGAAGCTATTTTATCTGATATTTGGATGTTATATTGATTTTACGATAGCTTAACCCACTTTCGGAGCATTATGAAGTATTACTACAGCTATTTAAGACAATTTTCACAGAACTTTGATGCTATTTCAGAGCAGTTTTGAACTCTTTTATTCAACGTACCTTCACTATTTTCTGAAATTTTTTTCGGTATGTCTGCTCTGAGTATTTTAATTACTACTACTTGTATAGGAAAAGTTTTTCAGTAATTTTACTTGTATTATAATAGTTTTATATGCTTAATTTAGATTGATGTTTTTATAGATTTGCTCATTTTTTCGATGTTTCTTTCAGCCTTACGCAGCTACCTATTTACTGTTTGTAAGTTTTTTTCTAATGCTGACGTTGAGGGAATATCTCAGTATCCCTTCAACTCGCCCATCATGTCCTTTTATAAACCAACTGAAGCTCTGTTCTTCTACATGCCTATTTTATAATCTCATGTACCCAAATAATCTAACATCACATGACTGATCTTAGACTGTATCCTCCTGCCTTCCTGTTTTATCTTATCATAGCCTTTTATATGGATCTTATTCTATCTGAGCTACACTAGGTTAGATCATTTTAAAGTCAAATCGGAAGCCTTATCCAGCTAACTCACTTTAACCGAGATTCGAATTGGGTCTCTTGAGTATGTGGCAGTCGTGCAATCTCAATCCCATTGAGGCGGGCATATTTAGTCTACAGATTTCTAAATACTTTTAGAAGTTCTTATACGTTTTTTCTTCCCCCCATTTATACGCTGCCTGTAACTCCAGTGGTCACATCTGCAGCCGTTCTCCTTCGGAACATATCGAAGGTGTTAACTCGTATTCGTTGGGTTTTTTAATCATTAGATCACGTACACTTTCGCACTCTCATTTATACTTCCAGACTCTGGTGAAGGTGAAGAATTAGCTTGGTCGGAGAAAAATTCACACCCCCGGATATCGAAACCGGGACCTCTGGCGCGGCAGGCAGGTGCTCTACCAACTGAACCACGGATATATATTTTGTCAGAAGATAATAATCATTATTCCGGGACAGCGCAAACGCAGTCCCAACTACCAAAAATTATGCGCACGATTTGCCCACATTTGGGGCAATCGCAGGTTTCAGCTCAACCGAAGTGCAATGGAAGAGCCTCACCTTGGGGGAGCCACCCTCTTGACGACGGTATCCCCATACGCCAAGTAAGAATGCTGTAGGTTTCAGGTTTCAGGTTTTTATTTTGAGTTTCATGGCCTGGTGCCGGTTCAAAGCGGCCTGGCTTACAGTCTAAACTTTTCATTGGGTTTAGTAAGGGATTAAATGCTTACTGTCTACGTGTGTATCTATAAAGCCCATACGGTGACCTTTCTTAGCCCACCGAGAACAGTTTTATTAAGTTAGTGTCCTTCAGTATCCTTTTTTTTATGTACAATATATACAAGCGCTTATTTTGCGCTTTTATTTATACACACACATACACAAACACACACACACACGCACACGCACACACACACACCTAGGCGTACCAGGTACGTCCCAGTAGTCACGCACACACTTCACTATTTACACTACTTACACTTCTCCGTGTGACAGCGTGCTGCTGTCTCCTGGGCTGCTGTGACGGCAGCCTCTGCATATGGGGAAAGGTCTGGGCCGGAAGGACTTGGGCGCGCATTGTGGTGTAACGGTGGCATTAGAATATTTTTATGCGTGCAAGCTTACGGTGTTTTGGTTCACCTTTCCCATTGTTGTTAATTTTTGGATTGCTATGTTGCTGTATGCACGCCCACATGGAAGAGGCTCGTTTTTAACGGCTTCGGGGATGTAAGGGATATGGGTTTCTTGATGAAGGCTGGCAGCACTCATGCGGATAGGGACCGATAGGATTTTACGTAAGGAGAGGTTTTGTAGGGTCAGGAGGTACTTTAGGGCGGTTTGGAGGTGCTGGCCCAGACCACGCATTCGTACAAGACCATGGATAAAATAACATATTTGGAGAGCACAATCTTAGAGCGCAGCTTTAGCTGTTTGCTCCTAATTATGGAGGCGCACATCTTTAATCTCTGCCGCCCTTTGTTGGCGTTATCTTTTAGGTGGGTAGTCCACTGCATCGTGCGTGTCAACGTCACGCTGAGGTACTTGACCTCCTGACGGCAGTGCAATACTTGACCATCGACCATTAGGTCCATTACCAAAGGGCGCCCCTTTGTAAAATGTATAAGCTAGCATTTTTTCGCAGTAATTTTCATTTTCCAGACATGATGCCATGAAAGGAAGCGATCAATGTACCGCTGCATCTCTAAAAGTCCATAGCGAGGATTTTTATGAAGTGTCGTCAGGATACATTGCAACTATGCATCTGGCGTCCACGGGAAAGTCGTTGGTGAAATGTATGTACAGGAAAGGAGACATAATGGCCCGCTGTGGTACGCCAGCCTGCACCACTCTCTCCTTTGAGGAGGAGCGACCCATTTGGCCGTATAAGCGCCAATTTTCTAAGAAATTATGCAGTAATGTTAGAGAAATTTGGAGGCCGGGAAACTCTCGGTGTAGTTTGTAAATCAGGCCGTTGTGTCAGCACCGATCAAATGCGACTTTTACGTCCAAAAATAGCGCCAACTTTGAAGTCTCATTGTTAAATTCCTCGGTGACGTCATCTGCTGATGTTAAGAGTTGGAGGTCTGTTGAGTGTCCTTTACTAAAGCCAAATTGCGAGTTAGAAATGTCAATCGACGAAATTTTATTTTGGAGTTGAAAGAGAATTATTTTCTCAAGCAACTTACCAATAGTACACAGGAGACTAATGGGGCGGTAATTCTGAGGCTGCCTGGTGCTTTTCCCATGCTTCGGGAGCATTATTATCTTGGCTCCAAGTGTCAGGGAAATAATTTTGCTGCAAACGGGCATTGAAAATGTTTGTAAGTTGCACTAGTGCTTTTCCCGGTAGATGCTTGAGTTCCTCTTTAGTCACCCTGTCCAGGCCGGCGGCTTTCCCATTAGGTAGCTTGCTAATGAGCTTGTAAACCTCCTGCGGTGTTGCGAAGGGCAACTCTTGCTCATGTCTCTGTGCCACCCACTTTTGTACCCATGTCTGGACTTCTCGTTCTAACTCGGGGTTCGTGCAGGTGTCGCTTTGAATTTTTCTGAAAGACAGTCTGCAAAAACCTCGGCTTTCTCCTCGGAGGAGAAGAGCAGGCCGAGGCGAGTGTGCAGCACCTCAGTGCCTGAGTTGGCGCTCGAGGAGACTTTAAATACCCTTAATAATTTCCACAAAGAATGTGTGGTGCTCCCACTGTTCAATTTTGCTAATCTTAATTTGTTGCCGAATGATGTTGCGTAGCCCTTTTGGCTAGGACTTTATACTCAGACTGGCGGTAAGCCGCCAAAGTCTCTTCAAGCGCCGCCTCCTGGCAATGAGCTCCTCCACCTCAGGGTACGTGCAAAAACTGGATGGGCTTGTGGTATAGCTGGTAGAATTTCTTTTAGCCGTGTGCAGAAGGCGGTGTAGTTTTCAATGGCGACGTCGATGTTCGCCTCGCTGCAGTATGTCAGCCCAGGCTGCGCCATCCTATGCATTTCGAACATAAAGTTGTTCCTGTCAGTTTCTGTGCGCCTCATAGGGCCGGTGACACCGGCCGTGATGCCGCCACAGATATCGAAATGTACTGGAAGATGGTCGGAGTCTAGGCTGTGATACACAGTGAAGTTGTTTGGTAATGTCGCATTTTTTGTAATTACGAAGTCCAAAATTTCAGGGTCGAAGCACCCTGACTTGTGCCAAAAGGTGGGTTCGTGGGGGAATAACATCTCGAGGTCGTCATTTTCTGTTATAAGCTCCACTAGAAAATTTCCAGCCATGTTTGCTCGACGTGAAAACCACCAGGGATGTCGAGCGTTGAAATCTCCTGCCATTATAATGTGCTCCTCCAAAGCGAGGATTTGTTCGAGGTCGCGTCTACAGTCGGGGGAGTTGGGGGACCGATAGAGGGCTACCAGCATCACCGTTTTGTTATTTACACATGTTTTAAGAGCCGTACACTCTAACGCTGTCAATGGTGGCAGCGTAACAGAAGCATGAGCAACTTTGTTTTTTAGTAAAATGTCTGTTCACCCTCCCTGTCTGCCAATCCTATCGGTCCAAGGATTTGGTAACCCCTGAATTTAAAAGTATACTCCTGCTTTAATTTTGTTTCGCAAATAAATGCGACGTCAATTTTGTTACGCCGCAGGTAGCTTTCAAGTTCATGCTGCTGCTTGCAGATGCCGCTGGCATTCCACAGGAACGCGCGAGTTCAAGATGTGCCTCCCCTTGGTTGAGTCATTTACTCTAAGATGTCCGAAAGGAGCCATATGAGAGCTTCTAATTGCTCCCAAGTGTTACTGCAGCTTTTAAACCTTTTGAAGGTTGAGCTCCTTAAAGAGAGTCAACAATTCTTTTAAGCCACCCAGGTCGCGTATGCTGTAGGTTTTCAGGTTTCAGTTTTCTATTTTGAGTTTAATGGCCTGGTGCCGATACTTTTGAAAGATAATATATTTCGGTTTTATACTCTGTATTTTATTTAGAAATCAATTAATATCAAATATTAAATAAAGAATTACACATAAAATGATAAATGAAATACTATCCTGCCACCTACTGGCCAAGGGTTAAACTTTGAAGGTCTAGAATAGCCTGATAGATAGCAGGTAATGCAGTGAGCAGCTAATTTTGCTCTCTCTTCATCGCGTATTCACTGGGAGAATGATAGTCTATTTATCTTATTTTAACTATCGCTTATTAGCACAATATGCTGAGGAATTTTGCGGTAAACTATTTGTGAGATTGCGGGAAGTGATTTCGAAAGAAGTTCGCCAACCAATTTCTGAAAAAAAATTGCATGTACTTTGAGTGTCGTAATAAACGAGCAGATCATTTATTGGCACGTAATTACTTATGCGGTTTAACTGAACACACATTTGACCTACGTTTTCCAGGGGAACATGTAAATTTCTCTTTAGAAGTGGTTTAGTTGAACCGGAAAGGGCCGGAACGCCGTTTCGGAATATATTTTCCCACTTTACAATGATGCAACATGTTCTATATATAATATCATACCTTTATTTTTACACCTAAGATGAAACAATTCCCCTTCATCTTAAAATACACTCCAGAAACAGGTTTTTTTATCCCCTGAAAAGTTGTATTTTTAGACTTATGGCCTTTCTAAAATGACAGATTCAATTACAGAATAGCCGTAATTTAGGAAAGCTCTGATTACTGTAATTTAAAATGGAATCTACTTATCCTATATTGACTGTTATATATTACTCAAACATTTTAAGCTTAAAGCTACCATCACACTAACTAATATACACACGGACTTCTTTCATGAAAATTTAGACCATGATGGTCACAATAGTTCTCGAAGTTTTTCTTCATTTTTCCACCGAAATTGAAATGAAACTCAAAACTATAAGAGATATTTAATAATATGCCACGATAAATTGCTGTATAGGTGAGAAAGAAAGCTGCATACTCCATTAATAATGTTCCTGGAGGTCATCACTGCACATCACCCAGAAAGAAACACCCAGTTTCCACGAATTTTGCACTTTCGATATATGCCACCATATTTCTGGTATCTTGAGATCAGCGCTAAAAACAGCAGAAAAACCTCTTTATTGCAACAGTAATTAAGTAAAGAGGTTAGTCAAAATAATGCAAGATGACTGCTTTTGCATCTACAACATGCTTAGCCATCATAAACCGCTACATTAATCTAAAGAATTAAATTTTAAATGAGTATGTAATAAAGGTACAATTCATGTTATGGCATGATATTAACTCTCGGCATTTACATCTTGCACGCCATAGGTCTTTGTTAAAATCTATTCACTTCCTTCTTGATGTTCATACGCCCTCGCAGGCCTTTCAACTCTCGGAAGTTTTACAAATCGATGAACCTTTCCTTCAGGCGTTATTTCTCTTAGCTACCGTTAGAACTTAAATTACAATTTCTAGTTTTAAAATTTCGTTCAAATAGTGTAGAGCTATACAATTGTAGTGTCTTATTCACATCTTACATTGAGCTCAAATAAGATGCAAAATAGGCGAATAATAGTATGGAAATGACTTCATATGCAGTAAAATAGCGACTACAATATATTAAATTTGAACTGCATAAAGGTTATTTGTTTATATTATTTAGTATGCAACAAAGAGCCAAAATAATTATATTGGCAACATTGACTATGGTTCGTATCAGGCTGTTAGTGTCTCTAGCTTGTGCATTTGAAAAGAAAGGAGCACAAGCAGCCCTCAAAATGTACCTTCTGGACCAGGACTTACAGAAACCTTTAGGCAAGGCTACACTTAAAACTCCAACTTCAATAATAATAATAAACCTGCGGTCATGAAAATTTGCCACATAATTAAAGTGTAATTTTAAACCTGCATGCAAAATTTCATGTTGCTACACCAAATAGTTCATTAATTATTAATTATTTGTTGTGAAAATATTGTAAAAATTAATAATACTCCACGCGTCAAAAAATTTGAGCTTTGAAGTTGAATTTTGGTTTTTCACTAGAACAGAGCAATTTTAAAAGTCTCACATTCCTATTTTTTGGAATATTCTGGGATCATTTGTTCAAAAATATTTTCCATGTGTTAGCTCTTAAAAGTTTGAAAATATTAACTTTTTTATTCCTTAAAACCATATACTTTTCAAAAAATGTGCATTAAAGAAAACGGGGAATGTGAAGTTGCTTTTTTACATATTATGGACCTATCCTATAAGTTTCACCAAATAAAATGAAAAACTTTGACGCGTGAGGCATTTTGTATACTGAAAAGTTTTAGAAACATTTTTCTCGGAAAATTAACTTTAAAGTAATGATTATTACTTTTAACGATTGTTAATGGTATTTTTAAATTGTCATGTGTTGACCTAAAATAGTGCATATCGTAAAAATAACACGGCATCTATTACTACACATCCTAAATAGAAAATTCCACGATTTTCAACATTTTCGGTGTATTCGAATTTTCAATGTAGCCTTGCCTTAATTCAGCACCGGAAGTGACTATCCCACTTGGTAGGTCCTGGTCACAGGCGCTCGTCAAAGGTTAAACTTTGAGGGTTTGTAATAGCGTCATAGATGGCAGAAGAACAATATTATGACTGAACTCCAATAGATGGCAGCATAGAATTAATTGTCTTATTTTGTGCACAATTGTTTATTTTCTATACAAAAATGATCGAATTATAACTGAAATTCAGATTTTACAAATAGAAACGTATTTGCTAAACAAATTGTGGAACGATAATTCTTATAATTATACTATTTTAATATTTTATTTGAACCAGTTCTAAATTCATGGAATGAAAGGCTGCAAGTTCTGCTTGATAAGCACTGACATTTGTAGCTTGCGGCATACTTACCTGGCGTAGGGTATACCGTGATCAGGAAGTCGGTTACCCCAGGGTGAGGCCTTTCCATTGCACTTCGGTTGGGCTGACCCCTGTGATTGCCCCAAACGTGGGCAACTCATGCGCATAATTTTTGGTAGTCGGGACTGCGTTCGCGCTGTCCCGGAATAATGAATTCCACTTTATGTTTTCTTTGTTTAGGATTTTATCTTACTATAACGACTTTACTTTCCAAAGAATGCATTTGACATAAACGTTGCCTATTTCACCATTTTGAAATATGTAGGTATAAAATGCGGTGCAGTAAACATGTCATAAAAGTAATCTAATGTAACATCCAATACTCCACAAACATATGCTGAAGGAAACCTAAATAGAGGTCGAGAGCAGGCTTTTTAACTCGGTAGCTTTGAGCAACTTCTAGTGTAAATATTTTTTTCGTTAAAAACAATAATAAGATATCAAGATATACCAGAAGATACATGCAGATGTAAGGAAGAGAAATGCTTACAAAAAGGAGAAAAGTGGTATGATTCGAAAATTACTAATGGTATGCATGTAAAAATGTGCACGCCTCAGTAGCGTGTCTGCCTCACGTTCAAGAAGTCCCGAGTTCGAATCTCGGCTAGGGTGACTTATCTGGATAGGGATTTTTCCGGGGTTTTCCCTTATCCCTTCAGATGATTTTCCGGTATCTCTAAGCTCCTTGGACCCTGGACATATTTGAGCATCATTTCACCCATTTCAATTCGTCGTCGTTGGAGAACGTAAAATTACAGAAAAAAAAATTGTGCAAGCCTCTGTAATGTGAGGGTAACACGTCCCTAGTTCGAATCTCGGTTAATGTGAGTTTTGTGGATAAGCTTTCTTATTTGAGGTTTACCCTTACTCTGAAAGACTGCTGTCTGATAATCCTAGGCTTTATGGATAATTTCATTCACTATCCGCTATCACTTGAGGGTATAGTTTACGGTAGTTTAGACAGTATAAATACTCTAATTTATCTGAGTTTAAGTTAGATTAGGCTATGATGAGATAAAAGAAGGCAGAAGGGTACAATAAAAGGTCACTTATGTTCAGTGAGGTTAGATTGGCTAGAAGAGAGTTTGGGTGAGCCGAGGTTATAAAACAAGCATTAGAACAGATCTTAAGTAAGTTAATAGAGAATATGATAAACTAGTAGAAGGGATACTGTGAGCATCAGAAAAGACAACTTACAAAAAGAGGAAATGTAACTGAGAAAAACACAGGGGAAAGGAGCCGGTCTATAAAAGCACAATGTAAATAAGATATATGAACTATTACAAAATAAGTAAAATTACTAATAAGCAAAATACCCGTAACAAGTACAATAAAACTGATAGAAAAATGTAAATAGCAGTAGTGAAAGTACGTATAAACGAGCTCAAAACTGCTCTGAAATGTAATCCTGAAAATGATTTGAAATGCGGAACATTGTCTTAGGTCAAGTATCATTATTTATCAAGCAGAACTTGCAGACTTTCATTTTCTCAATTTAGAGCTAATTCAAATAAAATAGCTAAAATATTATAATTATAAAAATTATCGCCCAATAATTGTCATAGATAACATCTTTCGATTTCATACTCTGTATTTTATTTAAAAATCGATTAATATTAAATATTAAATAAACAGGTATACATAAAAGCATAAATGTAATACCATCCTGCCACCTATTGGCCATGGGTTAAACTTTGAAAGTTTAGAATAGCCTGATAGATGGCAGGAGTACCTAACTGTTATTGGTCAAAGACACTGATAAATACCAGATCGGCAATGATCACGCATTTCAAACAATTTTCAGGATGCCATTTCAGAGCAGTTTTGAGCTCGTTTATACGTACTTTCACTACTGCTATTAACATTTTTCTATCACTTTTATTGTACTTGTTACGGGTATTTTGGTTATAAATCATTTTATTTATTTTGTAATAGTTCATATATCTTATTCCCTTCAACGCGAAGGTACTTCGGTAACCTCTAAATTAACTCCCAATAAAAAACCTACATCACCTTCATCCTACAAAATTCAATTCTAATCCTACCTGAGGTAAAACCCTTAATGGGTGGGGACGCAGCAAAAACCTTCTGGCTGTATAGAGCCAGCCAGCACGAGCGAGCGAGCGAGTTGCTGGAGATTGATGCCACATACAGCGCTTTTCCTTACTCTGGAGTGCGAGTTGGAACTAACGGTTACATCAATAATGCAGTGAGCATCTATTTTTGCTCTCTCCCCATCGCGTATTCACCGGCATAATCATAATATGTTTATCTTATTTCGAAGTCTCATCTCACGTACTCATGAATAGTTCACGGCATATTTCAATTATCACTTATTAGCACAATACGTGTTATATACGCTGAGGAATTGTGCGGTAAACTATTTATGAGAATGCGAGAAGTTATTTCGAAAGAAGTTGGCCAAATAATTTCTGAAAAAAAAATATATCGATATGTGCTTTGAGTGTTGTAACAACCAAGCAGATCATTTACTGGCACGTGATTACTTTGGCGCTTAACTGAACACACATTTGACCTTCGAATTCCAGGGGAACATGTAAATTTCTCTTTACAAAATGTTTATGGAGGACCAGTATAAATTAAGCTCAAGAAAATGCAGAACATTCATCGTTTGATGCATTATATTCCTTAAGAACATAGCTAGACTATAGAAAAGTCACATGCTCAGACAACTAAGGTTAAAAAATTCCCCTTGATCTTCAAATACACTACAGAAAAAGGATTCTTTATCCCCTGGACTTGTGATATTTCTAAAATGATTCAATGGATTCAATTACAGTATAGCTATAATTTAGGAAAGCTGTGTTTACAGTAATTTAAAATGGAAACTGCTTACCCTATATTGACTGCTATATATGATTCAAGTATTTTAAATTTAAAGCTACTAACACACCAACTAATATTTACAATGACTTCTTTCATGAAACTTTAGACCATGGTGGTCACAATAGTGCTCGAAGTTTTTCTTTTTTTTACTCCGATATTGAAATAAAACTCCAAACTGTAAGAGATTATTAATAATATACCACGATAAATTGCTTTAAAGGTCAGAAAGAAAGCTTCGTCCTACATTAATACTGTCCCTGGAGGTCATCACTGCACATCAACCAGAAAGAAACACCCAGTTTCCACGAATTTTGCACTTTCCATATCTGCCATCGTATTTCTGGTAACTTGAGATCAGCGCTAAAAACAGCAGAAAAACCTCTTTATTTCATCAGTAATTAAGTAAAGAGGTTAGTGAAACTAATGTAAGATGACTGATTTTGCATCTACATTATGCTTAGCCATTATAAACTGCTACATTAATCTAAAGAATTTAATTTTAAATGAGTATGTAATAAAGGTAAAATTCAGGTTAATGCAGGATATTAACTCTCGACATTTACATCTTGCACGCCATAGGTCTCTGTTAAAATCTATTCACTTCCTTCTTGAAGTTCATACGCCCTCGCAGGCCTTTCAACTCTCGGAAGTTTTACAAATCGATGAACCTTTCCTTCAGGCGTTATTTCTCTTAGCTACCGTTAGAACTTAAATTACAATTTCTAGCTTTAAAATTTCGTTAAAATAGTGTAGAGTTAGCCAATTGTAGTGTCTTATTCACATCGTACATTGAGCTCAAATAAGATGTAAAATAGGTGAAGAATAGTATGGAAATGACTTCATATGCAGTAAAATAGCAGCTACAATATATTAAATTTGAATTGCGTAAAGGTTATTTGTTTATATTATTTAGTATGCAACAAAGAGCAAAAATAATTATATTGGCAACATTGAATATGGTTCGTATCAGGCTTTTAATGTCTCTAGCTTGTGCATTTGAAAAGAAAGGAGCACAAGCAGCGCTCAAAATGTACCTTCCGTACCAGGACTTTCAGAAACCTTAAGGCAAGGCTACACTTAAAACTCCAACTTCTATAATCATAAACATGCGTTTATGAAAATTTAGCCACATAATTAAAGTATCATTCTAAACCTGCATGCAAAATTTCATGTTGCTACACCGAATAGTTCATTAATTATTAATTATTTGTTGTGAAAATACTGTAAAATTAAAAATGTTCTACGCGTCAAAAAATTTAAGCTTTTTAAGTTAAATTTTTGTTTTTGACTAGTACAGAGCAATTTTAAAAGACCCACATTCCTATTTTTTGGAATATTCTGGTATCATTTGTTCTAAAATATTTCCCATCTGCTATCTCTTAAAATTTTGAAAATATTAACCTTTTTTATTCCTTAACACCATATACTTTTAAACAAATGTCCATCAAAGAAAACGGGGAACTTCAAGTTGCTTTTTTACATATTATGGACCTATCCTATAAGTTTCACCAAGTTAAATGAAAAACTTTGACGCATGAGGCATTTTGTATACTGAAAAGTTTTAGAAACATTTTTCTCGGAAAATTAACTTTAAAGTAATGATTATTACCTTTAACGATTGTTAATGGTATTTTTAAATTGTCATGTGATGACCTGAAATAGTGCATATCGTAAAAATAACACGTCATCTATTACTACACATCCTAAATAGAAAATTCCACCATTTTCAACATTTTCGGTGTATTCGAATTTTCAGTGTAGCCTTGCCTTAATGCAGCACCAGAAGTGACTATCCCACTTGGTAGGTCCTGGCCACTGCGCTCGTCAAAGGTTAAACTTTGAGGGTTTGTAATAGCATCATAGATGGCAGAAGAACGATATTATGACTGCACTCCAATAGATGGCAGCATAGAATTAATTGTCTCACTTTGTGCACAATTGTTTATTTTCTATACAAAATTGATCGATTTATAACTGAAATTCGGATTTTAAAAATAGAAACGTATTTGCTAAACAAATTAAGGAACGATAATTCTTATAATTATACTATTTTATTTGAACCAGTTCTAAATTCATAGAATGAAAGGCTGCAAGTTCTGCTTGATAAGCACTGACATTTGTATCGTAACCCTGGATTGGCGTCTGACGTGGAAACAGCATATCACCATTGTGGCTAACAAAGTGTCCAGAAGGATGGCCATGCTATATCCCATGATAAATAGGAAATCTACAATGAGCCTGCACAACAAATTGCTCATTTATAGGCAAATACTCCGCCCTGCATTAACTTGTGCTTGCACAGTCTGGGGAGTTGCAGCAAAATCGCATCTCTACAAGCTACAAGTCCTACAGAACCGCTACCTTCGGATAGCAACAGCTTCCGACTGGTACATTCCAAACGACAATATCCATGCAGATCTCTCCTTCCCAAAAATCACAGAATACATCCTTAACCTATCTCAAAATTTTTATAACAAGCTCGCTTCAAGCTTCAACAGTCTAATCCGCGGTCTGGGTGAATATGACCTAGACACCGGTGAAACCTACAAGCGACCCAGACTAGTGCTTGCACCACCATAGGCCCATACAATCCCCCCCAGACATTCATTAAATTTCAACTCATACCAACAAACCAAACAACCCTTAAAACATATCCACCACCATCCACCCACCGTCATATCTTAAACAACCACCACCATGCCAGTAAGGGACGATGTCCCGAAATGGCAAAACGTCGAAGGCCCCTCCTCTGAGGAGGATGTTCACCTTCAACGACACCACTGTGCTGTGTGTTGCGGCATACTTACCTGGCGTAGGGTATACCGTGATCAGGAAGGCTGTTACCCCAGGGTGAGGCCCTACCATTGCACTTCGGTTGGGCTGACCCCTGTGATTGCCCCAAACGTGGGCGACTCATGCGCATAATTTTTGGTAGTCGGGACTGCGTTCGCGCTGTCCCGGAATAATGAATTCCACTTTATGTTCTCTCTGGTTAGGATTTTATCTTACTATAACGACTTAACTTTCCAAAGCATGCATTTGACATAAATGTCTGTTTCACCATTTTGAAATATGTAGGTATAAAATGTGTATGCCGTGCACTAAGTATGTCATAAAAGTAGTTCTAATGCAAGATCTTAGAGGTCGAGATTAGGCTTTTTAACTCGATAGCTTTGAGTAGCTTCTAGTATAAATATTTTGTTCGTTAAATAGAATAATAAGATATCAAGATATACCAGAACATACACGGAGATGTAAGGAAGAGAAATGCTTGCGAAAAGGAGAAAAGTGGTATGATCCGAAAATTACTAAATGTATGGATGTAAAAATGTGCCCGCCTCAGTAGCGTGTCTGCCTCACGTTCAAGAAGTCCCGAGTTCGAATCTCGGTCAGGGTAAGTTAACTCGATAAGGATTTTTCCGGGGTTTTCCCTTATCCTTACAGATGATTGTCGGGTAGCTCAAAGCTCCATGGACCCTGGACACATTTGAGCATCATTTCACCCATTTCATTTACCGGCGTTGGAGGACGTAAAATTACAAACAAAAAGTGTGCAAGCCTCTGTAATGTGAGGGTAACACGTCACTAGTTCGAATCTCGGTTAATGTGAGTTTTGTGGATAAACTTTCTTATCCCGAGGTTTCCCCTTACTCTGAAAGACTGGTGTCTAATAATCCAAGGCCTATGGATCATTTCATTCACTTGAGGGTCTAGTTTACGGTAGCTTAGACAGTATAAATACTCTAATTTATCTGAGTTTGAGTTAGATTAGGCTATGATAAGATAAAACAAGGATCTAAAATCACTTATGTTAGGTGCGGTTAGATTGGGTACAAGAGAGTTTGGGTGAGCCGAGGTTATAAAACAAGCGTTAGAACAGACCTTAAGTTAATAGAGGATATGATAAACTAGTAGAATGGATACTGTGCTATATTTCAAACGTGAGCATCAGAAAAGGAAATTTAGAATAAGAGCAAATGTAGCTGAGCAAATGAGCTCTAAACACCTCTGAAATGGCATCCTGAAAATTATTTGAAATGCGTGAACATCGTCTTAGGTCAAGTATCACTCACTGTTTATCAAGCAGAACTTGCAGACTTTCACTTTCTCAATATAGAGCTAATTCAAATAAAATAGCTAAAATATTATAATTATAAAAATTATCGCACAATAATTGTCATAGATAACATCTTTCGATTTCATAATCTGTATTTTATTTAAAAATCAATTAATATTAAATATTAAATAAACAGTGACACATAAAAGCATAAATGTAATACCATCCTGCCACCTATTGGCCAAGGGTTAAACTTTGAAAGTTTAGAATAGCCTGATAGATGGCATGAGTACCTAACTGTTATTGGTCAAAGACACTGATAAATACCAGATCGGCAATGATCACGCATTTCAAACAATTTTCAGGATGCCATTTCAGAGCAGTTTTGAGCTCGCTTATACGTACTTTAACTACCCTATTACATTTTTCTATCACTTTTATTGTACTTGTTACGGGTATTTTGGTTATTAGTAGTTTTACTTATTTTGTAATAGTTCATATATCTTATTCCCTTCAACGCGAAGGTACTTCGGTAACCTCTAAATTAACTCCCAATAAAAAACCTACATCACCTTCATCCTACAAAATTCAATTCTAATCCTACCTGCGGTAAAACCCTTAATGGGTGGGCACGCAGCAAAACCTTCTGGCTGTATAGAGGCAGCCAGCACGAGCGAGCGAGCGAGTTGCTAGAGATTGATGCCACATACAGCGCTTTTCCTTACTTTGGAGTGAGAGTTGGAACTAACGATTCCATCGACAATGCAGTGAACATCTATTTTTGCTCTCTCCCCATCGCGTATTCACCGGCAGAATTATAAAATTGTGACTTTGTGGGTTCGTGAAATAAAAAGTCCAATTTCACCACTCAAAACTGTTCTTTATTTCCCCCGACTTACAGTTAAATACTTGCCAATTACACAAAATTACGTACTGCACACAATTACAATTCACCAGTTCGTCCGTTACAATTTCACTTGTACTCGCGTTTACATAAACTCCGATGCACATACCAGTTACGTAAAGTCTTCCGTTGCACAATCTTCTCGTTCATTAACACGTCACTGACTAACACTTACACCAAGAACTGCGACTGTCTCCTCACTCACACTCACTAACCAACTGACTAACTGACTGACTGCCCCTTGCACGACGTGTCGCTTATATAGGGTCCGCTTGCCCATCTAGAAGGTTCTCGATTAAATTGAATGTCCCGTAATTTCCAGACCCTAGTAGAAGGGTAAAGAGACGGCTCAGGGGCCCGACATCCCTCCCCTAACCATCCCTTCAGTTAGTGACAGGAGACAAATGAGTGGGTGTGGCGTGGCCTCCGGTCCCGTCTCAGCTGTTGTTTGTGGTGCTTCCCGATAATTGGGTGACACTGCTCCCTCCTCAAAGCTGGTCGTCCCGAACAGCACCATCGTAGAGTGCCAGGCGGTCCAGATGCACCACCAGCATCTGCTCGGAGTCTCAGCCAGTAGTAGCGCTGCCGTAGTTTGTGAATCATTCGGTTCGCTCCCAGGTGTCCTCCTGAAGTACCGGCGTGCACTTCCTCCAAGACTTCCGGGACCTTACTCCGGGGAAGTACCAACTGTTCTCTCTGCGCCTTCCCATCGGGTGACTCCCATACCCGGAACAGCACGCCCTCTCTGGTCTTCAACGAGTTCCATTGGGCCCAGTACGACTTGTAGGTGGCGCTCCTCGGTGCGATGTCCTCCCAGGTTGGTCTCGTCCCTGCGTCCACTTCCCTCAAGAGTGGCCCCAAGTCTGCGTCCGCCAGCTGCTCCCTCCTCAGGCCTGCGCTATCCCAGCCTTCAGCAGGCACTGCCACAACTACTCGGACTGCTGCGGCACGCTCCTTCTCTTCCACTCTTGTGCGCTCATGGCCGTCCTGGATCTGCGATAGGACACCTCCAATGTAATGGTCGCTAGCGTCGGTGTCCACAATGAAGGCGCCACCCGGTTGTGGGAAACCCAAAATAGGAGCACTGCACAGGGTCCCCTTCGGGTGCTGGAAAGCGTCTTCGGCGTCCTCCGTCCACACATAAGGCCGGTTTTCCTCCGTCAGGCGGGTGAGGGGTTTTGCGATGTTGTCGGCCTTTTCCTCTAAATCATTAAGGCGGTCGTCTACTTGACCCTTCCGCTTGCCCAGATTCGTGACGTCATCCCTCACGCCGGCCAACCGTTCCTGAAACTTTGCGGCGAGAGCCTCGTTCGCCGCCTTCATTTCCGTTGTCAGTTCGGCCATCTTTGAGGTCATTGTCGTGGCCAAGTTGTTGTTAGCCGTTTCCGTCTTCGCTGTTAATTCGGCCTTCATTTCTTCCATCTTCCCTATGATGTTGTCGTTTGCCGCTTCTGTTTTTGCAGCGAGGTTTTCATTTGCCGTCTTCATTTCTGTCAGTTCCGCCTTCATTTCCATCATCTTCTCCAAAATTTTCTCCAATGCCGCGTCCATGGTTGTAATGTTCGGTGATGTTATCTTCCCGCTTCCTGACACCAGTGTGACTTTGTGGGTTCGTGAAATAAAAAGTCCAATTTCACCACTCAAAACTGTTCTTTATTTCCACCGACTTACAGTTAAATACTTGCCAATTACACAAAATTACGTACTGCACACAATTACAATTCACCAGTTCGTCCGTTACAATTTCACTTGTACTCGCGTTTACATAAACTCCGATGCACATACCAGTTACGTAAAGTCTTCCGTTGCACAATCTTCTCGTTCATTAACACGTCACTGACTAACACTTACACCAAGAACTGCGACTGTCTCCTCACTCACACTCACTAACCAACTGACTAACTGACTGACTGCCCCTTGCACGACGTGTCGCTTATATAGGGTCCGCTTGCCCATCTAGAAGGTTCTCGATTAAATTGAATGTCCCGTAATTTCCAGACCCTAGTAGAAGGGTAAAGAGACGGCTCAGGGGCCCGACATCCCTCCCCTAACCATCCCTTCAGTTAGTGACAGGAGACAAATGAGTGGGTGTGGCGTGGCCTCCGGTCCCGTCTCAGCTGTTGTTTGTGGTGCTTCCCGATAATTGGGTGACAATATGTTTATCTTATTTCGAAGTCTCATCTCACGTACACATGAATAGTTCACGGCATATTTCAATTATCACTTATTAGCACAATACGTGTTATATACGCTGAGGAATTGTGCGGTAAACTATTTATGAGAATGCGAGAAGTTATTTCGAAAGAAGTTGGCCAAATAATTTCTGAAAAAAATATATCGATATGTGCTTTGAGTGTCGTAACAACCAAGCAGATCATTTACTGGCACGTGATTACTTTGGCGTTTGACTGAACACACATTTGACCTTCGAATTCCAGGGGAACATGTAAATTTCTCTTTACAAAATGTTTATGGAGGACCAGTATAAATTAAGCTCAAGAAAATGCAGAACATTCGTCCTTTGATGCATTATATTCCCTCAGAACATAGCGAGACTATAGAAAAGTCACATGCTCAGACAACTAAGGTTAAAAAATTCCCCTTGATCTTCAAATACACTACAGAAAAAGGTTTGTTATCCCCTGGACTTGTGATCTTTCTAAAATGATTCAATGGATTCAATTACAGAATAGCTATAATTTAGGAAAGCTGTGTTTACAGTAATTTAAAATGGAAACTGCTTACCCTATATTGACTGCTATATATGATTCAAGTAGTTTAAATTTAAAGCTACTAACACACCAACTAATATTTACAATGACTTCTTTCACGAAAATTTAGGCCATGGTGGTCACAATTGTCCTGGAAGTTTTTTTCCCCACCGTTATTGAAATGAAACTCCAAACTATAAGAAATATTTAATAACATGTCACGATAAATTGCTGTATAGGTGAGAAAGAAAGCTTCATACTGCATTCATAATGTTCCTGGAGGTCATCACTGTACATCACCCAGAAAGAAACACCCAATTTCCACGAATTTTGCACTTTCGATTCCTGCCGTCGTATTTCTGGTAGCTTGATATCGGCGCTAAAAACAGCAGAAAACCCTCTTTATTGCATCAGTAATTAAGTAATGAGGTCCATGAAAATAATGAAAGATGACTGCTTCTGCATCTACAACATGCTTAGCCATCATAAACTGCTACATTAATCTAAAGAATTTAATTTTAAATGAGTATGTAATAAAGGTACAATTCAGGTTATGGCATGATATTAACTCTGGGCATTTACATCTTGCACGCCATAGGTCTTTGTTAAAATCCATTCACTTCTTTCTTGATGTTCATAGGCCCTCGCAGGTCTCTCAACTCTCGGACATTTTACAAATCGATGAACCTTTCCTTCTCTTAGCGTTAGAACTTAAATTACAATTTCTAGCTTTAAAATTTCGTTAAAATAATGTAGAGTTAGCCAATTGCAGTATCGTGTTCACATCTTACATTGAGCTCAAAAAAGATGCAAAATAGGCGAATAATGGTATGGAAATAACTTCATATGCAGTAAAATAGCAGTTACAATATATTAAATTTGAACTGCATAAAGGTTATTTGTTTATATTATTTAGTATGCAACAAAGAGCCAAAATAATTATATTGGCAACATTGAACATGGTTCGTATCAGGCTGTTGATGTCTCTAGCTTGTGCATTTGAAAACAAAGGAACACAAGCAGCGCTCAAAATGTACCTTCCGGACCAGGACTTTCAGAAACCTTAATGCAGCACCGGAAGTGACTATCCCACTTGGTAGGTCCTAGTCACAGGCGCTCTTCAAATGTTAAACTTTGAGGGTTTGTAATAACGTCACAGATGGCAGAAGAACAATATTATGACTGAACTCCAATAGATGGCAGCATAGAATTAATTGTCTTATTTTGTGTATAATTGTTTATTTGCTATACAAAATTGTTCGATTTGTAAATTAAATTCAGATTTTGCAAATAGAAACGCATTTGCTAAAAAAATTGTGGAACGATAATTCTTATAATTATACCAATTTAATATTTTATTTGAACCAGTTCTAAATTAATGGAATGAAAGGCTGCAAGTTCTGCTTGATAAGTAGTAACATTTGTAGCTTGCGGCATACTTACCTTGGCGCACGGTATACCGTGATCAGGAAGGCGGTTACCCCAGGGTGAGGCCCCTCCATTGCACCTCGGTCGGGCTGACCCCTGTGGTTGCTCCAAACATGGGCAACGCATGCGCATAATTTTTGGTAGTCGGGACTACGTTCGCGCAGTCCCGGAATAATAAATTCCACTTTATGTTTTCTTTGTTTAGGATTTTATCTTACTATATCGACTTACTATATCCAAAGCATGCACTTGACGTAAACGTTGCCTTTATCACCATTTTTAAATATTGTTACCCAAACGGCCAGCCTACGATGCCGATGGCCTACGAGGGCCGTCGGAGGAAGGGGAGACGCAGGGGTGGCTGGGTCTTCGTTTATCCCTCCTCCTGTCACTCGAAGGAGCACGAAGCTTCGAGAATGTTTTCCCCCTCCATAAAAGGAGACTCGAGAAACTTCGGGCCGCCGATCGATACAAGCGAGGTGACAGTTTGTTGTGTAGAGTGAGCCGGGCAAGCATTAGGTGAGGTGCGCCGAGTGTACGTGGAAAGACGAACTATCTTAGTTTCAATTGTGTACATTACGAAATTGTAATTGTGACATTGGAATAAGGTAGAGATAAAGAACATTTTGAGTGGTGTAATTGAACTTTTTAATTTTACGAACCCACAAAGTCACAATATGTAGGTATAAAATGCGTATGCGGTGCAGTAACATGTCAAAAAGGAATCTAATGCAACACCTATAATATTCCTATAATCCACAGAGTATACTTCATATGCTTAAAGAAACCTAAATAGAGGTCGAGATTAGGCTTTTTACATGGAGATGTAAGGAAGAGAAAAAAGGAAAAAAGTGGTATGATCCAAAAATTACTATAGGTATGCATGTAAAAATGTGCCCGCCTCAGTAGCGTGTCTGCCTCACGTTCAAGATCTCCCGAGTTCGAATCTCGGTCAGGGTGAGTTACCTGGATAAGGATTTTTCCGATGTTTTCCCTTATCCTTACAGATGATTGTCAGATAGCTCTAAGCTCCCTGGACACATTTGAGCATCATTTCACCCATTTCAGTCACCGTCCGATATGACAACGTTGGAGGACGTAAAATTTCAACAAAAAATTAAAAAAGAAATGTGCAAGCCTCTGTGATGTTGGGGTAAGAGGTCCTTAGTTTGAATCTTATATAATGTGAGTTTTGTGGATGAGGTTTCTTATTTCAAGGTTTCTCCTTATTCTGAAATACGGGTGTTTGATAATCCTAGGCTCTATGGATCATTTCATTCACTATTCGATTTCACTTGAGGGTCTAGTTTACGGTAACTTAGTATAAATACTCTAATTTATCTGAGTTTAAGTCAGATTAGGTTATGATACGCTAAAACAGTAAGGCAGACGGGTACAATATAAACCCACTTATGTTAGGTGCTGTTAGATTGAGTAGGAGAAAGTTTGGGTGAGCTAAGTTTATAAAGCAAGCGTGTAGAATTGGCCTTAAGGACACTGGGAGGTTATTTTTACCCAGACAATGCCAATGTTTACCAATATTAAAATTTGAATACATAGAAAACTAAACATTATCCGAAATTGAAATTCAGTATGATTACTGTATAAGGATGTGAGCATTTAACTACTGTATAATATTTAAATTACGTTCACAAAGATCCATGCAAAAGGTACATAAATCACACCGTGTGTCCTGGAAAAATATTACACCCTATATTTCATGTGCACTTTACTTGCAGTAATTTAAAGCTACATGCACCAAGTTTTATCCTAAATAACATTAGATAGAGTTTTATAATATCGCTAAATGAAAATCACATATAGTTTATACTATGCACATGAAAAGTTAATTAGTTTTGAGTAAAAAAAGAAGATAATAATTTCAAGGACTGAATATTTGTTTTCATCCATTTTATAAATCACATGAATATAAATGTTAGCCGAATGTGTTCAAGGAACATTGACAAATAACCATTACAAATTTTGTGAATATCTTTTATACTTTTTGAGAAAAATGTACCTAAAGTATGAAAAATCAAGGGTTTGGGAAATCACGATCAAAGATTAAGCACCATTCTCAGGAAGTGGGCATATCATCACGCCGCCATCTTTAAATTGACGAATTAAAGGGATTTAATACTAAATGACAACCTATGTTATATATATAATTTTAAAGCTGAAGAATTATATAATTTTTAACATTAAAAACAAAATGTGTATTTTTTTAAAACTATCGGCCTCCCAGTGCCCTTAAGTAAGTTGATAAAGGATATGATAAACTAGTAGAAGGAATACTGCGCTATATTTCTAATGTCAGCACCAGATAAAAAAACTTACAAAAAGAGGAAATGTAGCTGAGGAAAATATTGGTGAAAGCCGGTCTATAAAAACACAATCTAGATAAGATATATGAACTATTACAAAACAAGTAAAATTACTAATAACCAAAACACCCATAACAAATGCACTAAAACTGGTAGGAAAATGCTAATAGCAGTAGTGAAAGTACGTATAAAAGAGCTCAAAACTGCTCTGAAATAGCATCAACGATCTGTGAAATGCGTGAAAATTTTCTTAAGTAACTACACCAATACATTATACGATGTCCCAAAAGGTGGCTAAAAACAATCAAATCATCCAAAAGAGGTAAAATAGCATCAAAATATTATGATGTGCCTTGAGAGTTTCTAAATAATAGAGTAATGCCCTAGCTTAGATATACATTGGAGTGGAGAAGTAGGTTCTTAGGGAGATGAGGACATAAAAGACATTATCACAGCAGGAGGACCGACTTATGGAAAATGGCTTAAGACATCTCAGGCTAGTAGAAATCACGAGGACTGACTTTAAAAGCTGCTAAAGCCAGAAACATCTGCTAAACATAATATCAAAATTTGCTAAAAGGGCACAATTTAGCGATTTGTCACCTTTAATCTCTCCTATTTGAGATGCACATATTACCGGGGCTCTACCTCGCTTTTTGTGTACCTAAATACACAAACATTTCCGAGGCTCTTGTCCTAAAATGTTGGTTGTTTCAAGCGAACAGTAGCAAACATCAGAAATGATTTTCGTGCTACATTGTTAATGCACTAAGCTTTCGTCCAACTTGTCAGTTATATAAACATAATAATTAAAAAAGACGAAGGCCTCAGGCTATTTACTGAGGAATCAAAACATACATTTATTTATGATTATATCCAACATTGATATTCAAATATAAATTTTAGATACCTTCTTTAAGAAAATAAAAAACAATATATACAGGTTGTTTCAAAACGACAGCGAACGATTATAGCCGTTGCGTAGTTCATAATACCTTAACTAGTCCGAATTTTGATGTCGCAACCTCGAAGTTCTGTTAGGTATAATCTTATGCAGCATTAAATATTACATGATTTTGTGATTATTCAGCGCAGGAACCACTGGTGTGCGAATCTCAAAAGTTGTTACTGGGACGCACCAGCCACGAAAACAAAAACATTATTCCTTGCTCTTTACCAGTGGTCCTAACCTACCTTTCAGGTAATGGGACAAAGGGCAGTAATTTGTGCAAAAGTAGACTATTAACTCGGACAGCTTTTTTTTTTTTTTTTTTTTTTTTTTTTGGTAATTTTACGTCCTCCAACGCTAAGATATATCGGACGATAAATGGAATGGGCGAAATGATGCTCAAATGAGCCCAGGGTCCATAGAGCTTAGAGTTACCCGACATTCGTCTTTCAGGATAAGGGAAAATCCCGGAAAAAACCTTACCCAGGTAACCCATCCTGACCGAGATTCGAACTCGGGACCTCTTGAACGTGAGGCAGACTCGCTACCACCACGCTACCGAGGCGAGCCTGGAGCGCTAATGGAATGCCGAAATGATGGATATGGTTTTGATGGATGGAAGAGCTGAAGGGAGTTCAACGAACGCACGATTAATTTAGTTTCATTAAAATAATGAATTGTAAAAATAGTTACATCAATGATAATATTTATTTGTTTAACTTCAGAGCATTTTGTTACGTTCTTAATTGTACAATACTTTCAACAACTTACTGTAAATATCAACATCTTTCTTTTCAGTTACAAATGCTTTCTTTAGTATTATCAAGGACGTGAAATAAAATGCTCGTTTCATTGCATAAGGCATTTAGTTCTGGTTAATTTATCTACAGTTCTTTAATGATGTTTTCACTTCTATCCTCAACCTCACTAACATTAACTTCCCTGTAAAACGTATAAGTTGCATATGTCCATCAGCTTATTTGCCATCATGGACTATTATAATGGAATTTTGGAACACGTTGAACACTCATAAGCAATAATTAAGCAATAGCTTCTTTATTGCGGTTTCATAAGCCAAAGAAATTCTTAATAATAGCAAGCTACTGCGGAGTATGTCGGTATGTTTACGGACAGCTACAGCACGCGGCACGGTGTGTGACGTATACATGCAAACTCCGGCAGCGTCAGGCACGCGTCGTTGTTCCTGTCACTCATTCCAGAGCATTTTTATGCGGCTCTATTGGTGATAAAAACTATCTATATGTGTCACATAGAAGCTGAGCAACTACTACTATATTTTCGGTGTCGTTTTGAAACATCCTGTATATATAATGTATGTATGTATGTATGTATGTATATATATATATACTCCTGGAAATGGAAATAAGAACACATTGACGCCGGTGTGTCAGACCCACCATACTTGCTCCGGACACTGCGAGAGGGCTGTACAAGCAATGATCACACGCACGGCACAGCGGACACACCAGGAACCGCGGTGTTGGCCGTCGAATGGCGCTAACTGCGCAGCGTTTGGGCACCGCCGCCGTCAGTGTGAGCCAGTTTGCCGTGGCATACGTAGCTCCATCGCAGTCTTTAACACTGGTAGCATGTCGCGACAGCGTAGATGTGAACCGTATGTGCAGTTGACGGACTTTGAGCGAGTGCGTATAGTGGGCATGTGGGAGGCCGAGTGGACGTACCGCCGAATTGCTTCACACGTGGGGCGTGAGGTCTCCACAGTACATCGATGTTGTCGCCAGTTGTCGGCGGAAGGTGCACGTGCCCGTCGACCTGGACCGGACCACAGCGACGCAGGGATGCACGCCAAGACCGTCGGATCCTACGCAGTGCCGTAGGGGACCGCACCGCCACTTCCCAGCAAATTAGGGACACTGTTGCTCCTGGAGTATCGGCGAGGACCATTCGCAACCGTCTCCATGAAGCTGAGCTACGGTCCCGCGCACCGTTAGGCCGTCTTCCGCTCACGCACCAACATCGTGCAGCCCGCCTCCAGTGGTGTCGCGACAGGCGTGAATGGAGGGACGAATGGAGACGTGTGAAAGTCGCTTCTGCCTTGGTGCCAATGATGGTCGTATGCGTGTTTGGTGCCCTGCAGGTGAGCGCCACAATCAGGACTGCATACGACCGAGGCACACAGGGCCAACACGCGTCATCATGGTGTTGGGGCGATCTCCTACACTGGCCGTACACCTCTGGTAATCGTCGAGGGGACACCGAATAGTTCACGGTACATCCAAACCGTCATCGAACCCATCGTTCTACCATTCCTAGACCGGCAAGGGAACTTGCTGTTCCAACAGAACAATGGACGTCCGCATGTATCCCGTGCCACCCATCGTGCTCTAGAAGGTGTAAGTCAACTACCCTGCCCAGCAAGATCTCCGGATCTGTCCCCCATTGAGCATGTTTGGGACTGGATGAAACGTCGGCTCACGCGGTCTGCACGTCCAGCACGAACGCTGGTCCAACTGAGGCGCCAGCTGGAAATGGCATGGTAAGCCGTTCCACAGGACTACATCCAGCATCTCTACGATCGTCTCCATGGGAGAATAGCAGACTGCATTGTTGCGAAAGGTGGATATACACGGTACTAATGCCGATATTGTGCATGCTCTGTTGCCTGTGTCTATGTGCCTATGGTTCTGTCAGTGTGATCATATGATGTATCTGACCCCAGGAATGTGTCAATAAAGTTTCCCCTTCCTGGGACAATGAATTCACGGTGTTCTTATTTCTATTTCCAGGAATAGGTTGTTAGGGAGATAGAAATGTCGTGCATGTGTTGAACATGCACTTTTTAAACATTCTGGATTTACATAGGAAGTCTAATATTCATTCCACTCTAGGCTTTTAACTATGCTTACTCCAACTATATATAATACAAATATGCCCATGCAAGCTTACACGCATACAAAATGTTGAATGAGGAGTAAACACAAATTTGTTTACTATTAAACCTCTTGCTTACATTTCGAACTGTAAAAGCATGATCTTTATTTTAAAAAAAAGCAAGTGTAGCACAAACAGTGAACGAGGATGAAAATGAGAGAACAGAGGAAGACAAAGAGAGGAAGGGAGGATGAGAAAATGTGAAGACAGAAAATAAAAGAGGATAAAGGGAAGACACTCCGCAGTTAATGTAATAAGCTGAAAATATGAGCTTCTATAAGAATTTATAAAACGCTTAATAGCCCCGAGAGTAGCGAGTCGGCCTTATACTCCAGAAGTTCCGAGATTCGAGTTTTGTTGTAGGGTTTTCCCTTATGTTCAGAGGAATTTCTAGTAGCACTAAGCCAACACCAACTCCAATTCTCAGACCATAATAGGAGTATCGATTGTAGCAAAAATGGCGCCGCCCGTGGCCCAGCATTTTATGTTATGGTTATATCCACCAAGTGAAGCATGCGTTTGTTTACTTTGATTGTGTGTTTGCTTAATTAATGTAATTCACATTAAAGTGGCAAATAATGACCAACGAGTTAGTTTATAGTGAGTTTTTAACATAACATTAAGTTATAATGTTTATGTAAATATATAGGAGTGTGAAATATTGTCGAAATGGGACGTTCTTGTTCTGTTCCCGACTATAAATCTAATTATGGTAGTGAACCTCATACGACAATATTTAAATTTCCTAAAGAAAAATCTTTATGGGCTAAGTGGTACAGGAACATACATCGTAAACATTTTAAAGTAAATGACAAAACTGTAGTTTGTGTTCATCATTTTCAACAGACTTTGTGGTTAAGTAAGACATTTTTCCAGCAAGTGATGGTCAACCAATTCGTGTCCCTCGAAAAATAACAAAATTGGTTGATGATGCCTACCCTACGATTTTTAAGAATCAGCCGTCATATCACACGGTAAAGCTCAACCAGAAAAGACGAAATCCTGAAGAACATATGCAAGACATTTTGCTGAGAATGAAGAGAATTTTAATAATTGGTGTGCACAAGATGTTATTGGCAGTTTTGAGTCCTTAAAAACCGAAGTGGTGAGGAAAGATTTTAACACATTCATAGCCATTATTAAAGATGATTAGTTATGTTCTTTTCAATAACATTCAAGATCCCAGCTTCACTGATGTTCGTACACTTAATGTGAGTTTCAAACTATTTCATAACCTAGAAGTGAGTGTGTTTTGCAATATTATGAACCTACCAGTGAAAAATGTTAGATGGATCTTGCAATGTGAGGAACTGCCACCAGCAAATTTGACAGATGGAGTAAACTGGACAATCTTTTGAGTTCTCTTAAATATAGTATAAGCAATAGGTATGTTCTTCAGAAAAGGTAACTATGAAAACAATATAACAGAAACTTTATTACTTGCTACAGATGGTGATACAGTTCAGTAAGATAAAGTTTGCTTTAGAACAGCTGGAGCTAGCCTGTGCTAGTCGGATTAAATGTTCTCCAGATGTTTTGATATGGACTACAAATATTTCTTATGCATATCCAGAAGCATATGAAACAATAAGAAAAACTAATGTATTGACATTACCACATCCTGTGTATCTAAGGCAATTTTTAGCAAAGATGTACAAGCACCCCTGGCTCAGAACACTCACACAAAAAAGAAACCATATAAATGAGCGTTTCCTTGTGGAAGCGAAGAAGTGTGTGAAAGAGCTGGCAAATATATCCATGAACAATTACACAAAATGTTAAATGAAAAAGAAAATGTGTCTGAATACTTTTTTGTTGTAATTTACGTCTTCCAACGTTAAGTCATATCGGACTATGATGCTCAAATGAGTCCGGGGTCCATGGAGCTTAGAGTTACCCGACATTCGTCTTTCAGGATAAGGAAAACCCCCGGAAAAACCTTATCTAAGTAACTCACCCTGACCGAGATTCGAACTCAGGACCTATTGAACGTGAGGTAGACATGCTACCATCTACGCTACCGAGGCGGGCTGTCTGAACACTTATCCAGGAAAGTGTAAAATAGACAAACCAAAATAAAAGCCAGTGATGAACTTGGTGAGGAAGGAGCTCAAACTTAGCAGCCAGTAAATATTTCAGGTTAGCTTTCTCGTTTTCTTTTTCTTTCTTTCTTTTCTTGTACATGTGTTCCTGATTTTACCATTTCTGTTGTGTTGAAGAAAAAGCTTAACTTTTATTTCATTTAATCATGTTTTCCTCTATGTTTTTACTGTGCAAAAGTATTAAATGATTATGGGTTGCCATGCCCTATAAGTTAAATTTTGATTGGAAGTATAAGTTGGAAAATGCAGTGGGTCGTGCTACTATATGTGATAAACGATTAGGATTTGTCATGGTGCTTTTTATTTATGTTATTACACGTTTTGGTTGAAAGTATAAATTGATAAATGCTTAGGAGTTATATTACTGCTTCTTAATATGGATTATATTATGTCCACTGAATATAGTTTCCTATTTTGCGTAACCAGAGTCGCTGGGCTTCGACGGGCGCCATCTTGGAATCTGTATTGAGGTCTGAGTATTGGAGTTGGTGTTGACTAAGCTATATGGACCCCAGGCCATTTGGCTATCATTTTAAGAATTTAACTCATTCATCACTAGAGCTCGGATTTTTGCCTTTTTGCGTGTTTTATTCTTTAACTAAGCCTATGCACCTAAGATTAAGTTTATTCCACATTGAAAGTAGCTTATTACGGAAGTTTTACAGTGCATATAAGTGCATATTTAACTAATTTATGTATATTTGGGCATATATTTTACTTTTCAGCAAAGGTTCGTACAAATATTTCACTCTCAAAGATACGGGAAGATTTCTGTGTTACTCCTCTGTTTGTGTATGACTTTAAGTATCATATTTCTGAAACCATAAAAGATAACCGAAAATAAGAATGTAGCTATCAACAATGATCGCTTCCTGATATAAAATATGCTCAACAACAAACTAAATAGCGTTCAACAATGATGCGGAAGTCTTCAAAGTTCGATGCGGCCGTTGGGTCATGAAAGTAGATATGGTTTGTACTAATGTTGCAAACGAAGCTATCTGACCCAATGATTGCATCTCCAAGAATTAGTGTCAGTTTTACTTACTTTTAAACTTGTACTGATGTGCTGCTAATCGTAATTTCTGAAGTGTGAGCAATAGGAAAGACAATATTAAAATGTCGAAGGAGAATGGCAGTAAAGCTTTTTTGGTTTGATGGTAACTGAATAATAGATTTATGGAAATCCTGCTCGTGACATATGAAAATATCGTATTGTGCAACTGTGTTAAAACATTGCTTTATTTTTGTATTTTCAATATATTTTAAAATTGAATGCGATTCTCAAAGTTAGTGATTGGTAGTTTTATTTAACTAAAACAAGCCCATATAATTTTTATACCATTATTATGGGAGACCTGCAACAACCAAATTATAGATTACGCATCAGTTCATAGAAATATAAAACAGAAGAAAAGCGTTTCTTCCAGAAAATGTGAAAATATTTAATTGTTTATTGCAATAAACCTGACTAATACTAAAATAGACTGAACTAGAGACTAATAAATATTACGTAGGTAGTAGCTGTGTATAGGAATTTACTATTTGATTACTTCAAGATTAATACGATACGTATGAGAAAGGTGAAATAATATACTTTATTTTAAACGCATACAATAAAACTTTTGAGCGTATTTAGCCGATTTTGACTGTATAAATGCATGCATATATTCATACTTTACAGTGCATATAAATCCGAACTCTATTCATCACCTATTCATTTAAAGGAAATTAACTAAAAAAAAATGCTCTAAGAGAAACTTATTTCCTCGGTTCACGTTATCACGGATGGTTTAGCTGTTCCTGAAGATCGTGACTGCTCTATAATCTACCTAGATCGTGCATACTACCTTGCATCCTCCTCCAATTTACGATCTCGTTTACCACAATTTTACTTGTAAATATTTTGCTCTTAATAAAGCTTTGGACACATTTTAAAATCTGAGGATTTAAATTTGTAATCCTCACTGACTCAATGAGAACATTGAAGGTACACAAATCATCACAACCATCCTGTGTAAATTGACACTTTCCCATATAGCTACAAATCTGCAAATCTAAAAAGCAAGTCATCTTACTATATATTCCGTCACAGGCTATATTGTTTACATTATACACGAAAACCCAAACACAAAATTATTATCTTAGGCTGAAGATACTTCTGCATTGTGTTGGGATAAATCTATGCAGGGGCTATTTAAACATATAGAATCTAAACTACATCTACAAACTACATCTGGAATTATAAATTATTTCAATTGTAGTAAACTAGGATGTAATGTCGACAAGACAAAAATTGTTAATTTTTCTGTATCTCATAAACGTAGCGAAAACCATTTTGTCGTAGAGATATATAATGAACTTATCCATGAAAGTAAACAAACTTTGTTTTTACGTATACTTTTTGATAAGCACTTAACTTGGAATCATCATATTGATAAGGTCTGTAATAAAGTAAGCAAGGACATTTTGTTGTTAAGATATTTTTCTCGATTTTGAACATTGAATGTACTAAATACTATTTACTATGCAGTTATATATCCTCATCTCCTATATGGTATTGAGATTTGGGGTTGTGCAGCTAACTTACATATTAACAGGTTCGTTATGCTACAGAAGAAATGTATGAGAATTATGTCAAATGTTAGTAAATTACATCCCTGCAAAGAGTTGTTTATTAAACAGAAAATATTAACTGTTATTTCGCTCTATGTCTGTAAAGTATTAATATTAGTACATAACTCCAATGGTCTTACGAGACACTGTGATGTGCATTACTATAATACAAGAAGACAAAATGATGTACACATATATGCTCATACTAAGAGTTTTAGTGATAAAGTTCCACATAATATAGGTACTACGTTGTATAATAAGCTTCCTAAAAATTGAAAATTGTAAATGGTAGCCTATTTAAATCAAAATTAAAACAATATCTTATAAATAGATCTCTTTACAGATTGGATGAATTGTGGTAGTGTGTGAGTGGGTATGTGTATGTACATTTTTTTAATTTACATCCTCCAACGTTTAGTCATATCGGACGATGAATGGAATAGGTCGAAATGATACATGAGCCGAGGGTTCATAGAGCTTAGAGTCACCCGACATTCGTCTTTTAGAATAAGGGAAAATCCCGGAGAAACCTTATCCAGGTAACTCACCCTGACCGAGATTCCAACTGGGGACCTCTTGAACGTGAGGCAGAAACGCTGCCACCACACTACCGAGGCGGGCGTATGTACATATGTGTATGTATATGTATGTATATATGTGTGTGTGTGTGTGTGTGTGTGTGTGTGTGTGTGTGTGTGTGTGTGTGTGTGTGTGTAAATCAAGAATGATTTGCATGTGTCTCTTTTACTCTTTCTTTCATTACTATTTTACAGCTAACATGACTGTATTATGTATTATATGACAATGCTCAAAACTTGTATTATCAAGTACTCAAGCAATAAATATATAAAAAAAATAAAAAGTGTGGTATTTAAGGATAGTAACCTCCGATAATGCCGCTAAAGAGACCACCATACATCCTCCAAGTAACAACAAAAGCGTACTTCACCCTGATATCACATTTACAATAGTCATTTATGGCACTTGCGAGGTAAGTTGATGGTTATTAGCGAGTGAAAAAAAATTATCGCTCGAGGCGTTAACATGATAAACATCCAACTCGCTAGTCCCATATGTAGTAATTTTATCCCGCACCTAAGAAAAAATGAAACCAGAATAATAAAATATATTTCTCTATCTTGTAGATGTCGTATGTCTGTTTCTTGTTTTTCAGATAACTAGGAAAAAACTGAACATCGGACTAAGCTATCTACTAGGTAATGGATAGTCAGAGATTATAATGTCTCTAATATGTTACAGTTCAGCCTGCCGTTCTCCGGCTCTGACATTTCTCAAGAGGGGAAACGGGGTGTTGCCAGTTCTTTAGCGGGAATTTCAAGCAGAGAAACTGCGTATTTTAAATATTTCGCATATTTGCATATTTCACGAGCCAGTAGCCATATTATTATAATGGCGATAATAATGGGATTTACAAACACTAAATGTCGGAATTTACGCACGCACAAAATAGCAAACAGACTTCACCAACGCAAGCACCATAAGCAAGTGTAGCCACGTGGTCACACAAAATTAAAGTGGCAACACGGTGTTGGATTCGGAAGCCACGCTGACTGGCGCTAGCAGACAGTTTTAACTTCCTGACCACGACACCGAATGTACAGACTCCCAGTACTACCATCAGAAGCAGTTAGCATGCGTAAAAGGTGTGAAAGAAATAGTCGAATAGAGTGGCGCTGTAATGAATATCTTGCAAGATAGTGAAATTGAAAATTGGGTTTCAATGTTTTAAAGCTAATATATAATCCTATGTTTTCATTCTAAGGATAATTTTGTGGATATGTTTTCAATTGCTTATTACTGTATGTTGGTATTACTGTATGTTGGTACTATTAACCTTCCCCCTCCGCCTCCTGCAACCACAAAATGTCAGAGCCGGAGATCCAGCGGCTGTACTGTAGAGTAGGCGTTCCTAAAGAATAATGTGTTTTTGCCTCCCACATTTTAACTTTGTTTTGCTTGACCTGCTATATTGACTCTGGTAGAGATAATTCTACTCTTTGCAGAGATTAATCATGTCTAACTGTACAAGGTCTACTTTTCAATAACAAAAGTATCGCGTTGATATGTTTTTCTTATGGTGGTGGATAAAAGACTTTACACTGCGACTCAAGTATTTACAAACCCACTTGGAAATTCCAACGTCATAACCAAGTCCCCCCCCCCCTCTCTCTCGATTAAGGTTACATCATTTTAAACTGACACGTATTATTTTCCCATTATCTACCAATATTCTCCACAAATGCTTGGTACCACTCGCTGTCAAACACATTTGCTGGTTGCACAATTTGAGACAGACAGGATTCAGAGATCTGCACAGTGCTCTCAGTAATTCTTACACATGAAAAATGCAAATGAATTTTTTATTGAATAAGGTTTATATATCACAATTTAATGACAAAATTTAATATTAATCATATGTTTATTGGTTTATTAACATTAATAATCAGAAGCGTAACGTACGCAATACGGGCCCGCCTGCACAAATTAGAATCCGGGCCCCCTAAAATACAATGTATAACCGATCAGCAACTAACATAACTTCAAGTCTAGTCATATTATTGGATGCCAGAGTTAAAGTCACATTCACAATACGCTCAAGGAGTCCGCCTCGGTAGCGTAGATGGTAGCGTGTGTGCCTCACGTTCAAGAGGTCCCGAGTTCGAATCTCGGTCAGGGTGAGTTACCTGGATAAGGCTTTTTCCAGGGTTTTCCCTTATCCTTAAAGACGAATGTCAGGTAGCTCTAAGTTCCAAGGACCCCCGGACTATTTTCACCCATTTCACTCACCGTCCGATATGACTTAACGTTGGAGGACGTAAATTACAACAACAACAAAACACACACACACACACACACACACACACACACACACACACACACACACACACACACACACACACACACACACACACACTCAAGGACCTGTTTCCATATGTTCTCACTTTTCTTTAGTTCTGAATCCATACCTGCGTCAACTGTGCTTTCCTTACGCTACGAATTGAAAACGACGCATGCGTTCAAATATGCATAGCTAGTTTCGTGTCGTAATATACTTCTGGTTAGGCACCTCCAATCTCGAACTCCTTCCCTAAAAGCTGACGACGATTTTTGTCCTCCAAGCAGCCAACACGCTTTACAGTAAACAGTCATTTTTAGAGAAATAACACAACCATTCTCTCCAAATTCTTTGTCCTGCTAAAGTTAACTTTTCCTAATATTTAGTGAAGAAAGACCTGTTTTCCTGCTTAGCATCTTTGGGGAATAGGCCCGCTGGCTGACAAAGATTTTGTCTAACAAGGAACTGTTTAGTTTCATTATCTGCATCTAATTGACAATCTGCACGATCATTTGAATAGTCTGTGATATGCCTAATTATATTTATTGCGTTTGCTATTTCGTTTTCACTTTCACAATTATTATTGGTGTTTACTTCAGAAATTCACTCATTTGTGATACTGCAAACTTCTGTAACTGTTGAGCTAGTACTACTACTGGGAGAAAAAGGATCTCTTATTTTCATTAATTTGTTTGTTTCTTTTTCTAATTCACGCTTCTTCTTTCTTTTTTATGCACCACTTACATGTTCGTACTTAACTTTAAAAGGTTTCATTTTACTGAAAAAGTACACAGTTAAATAGAAAAAGTTAAATTTTTAAGCAGGAAAGTTTTGAAAATATCACAGCACCTTTTACGATGCACCTAGTTCCCGCGAAGAAAGCTCGTTTAAAACTGAGTTGGCTGTTGCTGTGGCTGAATGAGAAGTATGACAAAAGTTAAATGTTTATAAATAATGTGCATATTACAATATCAGGAACTCTACACATCAATAAAGAATAACTTTCTGCCTAATGTGATATTTTCGTATTCATTTTCATTGTTGTAACTATGCCCGCTCGGAAACATGATGCAAACCAGTGTTATAAGAGAATTCGTAGTGAAGGACAAGCATTGTTAAGACACACAGCTGTGCCAAACTCAAGTAAACGTTGACCGATTCCAGGAAACCGTTTGGAATAATGTGACCATTAACTTTCTATGCAGACTGACATTAAACTTTAATATTTATGATATACATATTTCAAAATTTATATCTGTATGTATTCAAATTTTTATATTCATTAATAAGAATAATATGCTTTCTCTCCGTTTCTGCGGGCCCTAAAATACCGGGCCCGCCCGTATTGCTGGCCCTATCGTTACGCCCCTGTTAATAATGTATATTGCTCTCTACTGTACTGATCTGTAGGTTAAATACGGAAGGATAGATTAGATAATAAGGAGATACTTTACTATCTTTATGTGCAAGTGATATTTTGCGCATACGCCTCCGAAGGAACGGATAGGACAGAGACACACAGAGTTATCTACCAATTGCAGACTTCACAACCCGGCTGGGGTGCACTGTGGCGACCCGCCTAAACCACTGACGGGTGGCTCATGAACTCCTTTCCAACGAGGTACGGGCCAGTAGTGGAGGCTCAAACAGCCTCGAAGAGCCACGAAGAACTTCCAAATCGCAAGCTTCTGTACCATCTGTCCGCCATCGACCGACACAGCCTCAGATGTAATGATTTTGAAAGCCTTAATTTTTAAAATTACTACATTTATTTTAAAAATGTGGGTGCGCCAGTTATTTGCAGTATACCGTTACTTTCTAAAATATTTATCTTTATTTTAAAATCTTCCAGCAGTTAAATTAACGGAGGAAAATTTTTCATTTTAATATGGAAAAATAACATATAAAAGTTTACGTGTTTTCCAGTAGTTTTAAAGAATTTTCTTGTTGTTAGTTTTATATGTTTTGAAAATTGTTAATCTTTTCTACTTAATCGTGTATGAGAAATTGATTTTACATTTAGTACAGAAATTTTTTGGTATGATATGAAAAGTGAGTATTGGTCTGATAACTTTAAATTCAGGAACTGTCATTTATTGAATTTCATCACCAAAGGCTCAATTTTTCCCGTAGGAGAGGGGATCCTTCCCTTCAGCTGTCGAGGTGCGGGCGCTGCGGACCCTTAGCACTCGTGGTACCTCTGACGTTACCAGAGGAACCTCGGGCCGAACTGCCGAGCCCCTCCCGTCGGGGAGTTGTTCGGATTGGGTTATACTCTAGGGGGCAGTGTGTTCCCGACACCCACGGGAAATTGGGTACCTCCGGCCAGGCCAAGGCCGCCCGGAGGGGATAGAGGGTTGCCTAAAAGGTACCGGGTACTAGCCTGCAGAGCTAGTAGAAGGTGTGCTAGATCACCAGGCGGCCCCACCGAGGTTTTTGGTAGTCTTCCCTGCGGGGTTGACGCGCGTAAGTGGCGTATCCACTTCCATCCTATCTTGACGTTGTGCTCAGCGCGGGTCTTTTTAAAAAATCAGGTATTTCCCTATGGAAAGAGCCCCGGAGTATCCATCGCTCCCGGGTGGAAGGAGGTCCGGGTTCTTGGTCCTACGGATCCAGGACCAATGGGAGTAATTCCTCTGCACATAAATAAGGCTCAATTTTACCTTAGTTTAAATCATAAATTGGGGTCATTTTCAGGTATTGTACAATATGTGTTCTACAAAATCTAAGTAAAAAAGGAAATGGTGCTATTTTAAAGGAAATTTTATAACTAGAGCACGAAAGTTTTAATATCCTTATATTTTTTGTGTCTTAAATTCAAACGTATTTCTCGATAATTTGAACGATGCATTCTATTGAAGCGTATATCCGTGTTTGATATTTAACTAAAAGGAAACCCTTAGGTCAAGGGTCGACAAAAGGACACAAATGTAAGCGGCACATTGCAGCAGCAAATTATTTTTACCACTATTTATTTTATATTTACTCACGGATTTTCCCTAGTTGCCTCTAAATAGCAAAATGGGAAAACCATAAGAAGTAGCATGAGAAACGTTGCATTATTTAAATCTCAGCTAAAAGACGAAAGGTGAAAAGATTTGAGTGCTTTGTGCAAGTATGTAATCTTGGACTATGAATGCCTTGCATTTTCTTTCAGTAATGCTCAAGATGTTGCAACATCTGGATTGTCCTGAAAAGACAACAAAGAAGAAAGAACCTAAAGAGCGTGCTCCACTCATGGGAGCTCCGACATTAAAACCATCTCTCTCTCTCTCTCTCTCTCTTTTTCTTTTATTGTGATAAAGTAGTTAATTCCATAGAAGTATGCAACAGCAGTGGCGGCATCAACCTAAGTGTCTACTCCTCTCCACCTTTTCTTTTTCTTTGCCATTTTCTTTCCTTTCCTCATTTAATCACCTGCGTCTCTTCATCTTCTAGATAACAGCAAGTAAAGCAAAGTATGGTGCATAAAGGGGCTGTAAGGGTGAAGTTTACTGTCCTTGCAACCTCGGCTCCGCTTAGATAACAGAGCGGAGAGAGGGCTGAAAGAGGGAAAAAACGAAAATACACGTAAGAGGGTCGCAAGTGGGAGAACCGAATCGTTTCTCAAGAGGTCTAGACAATAGTTAAGAGTTCTTGAAATGTAGCAAAGAAAAGGACATGCAAAAAGGAGTATTTTTAATTATTGCTCCTCCAGCATATTCAACAAAAACAACAGCACACGAGGTAGTGTGAAGGAGTATAAACAGCTGACGCACTCTTAGCGGTAAAAAGTACTATATTAAAGTCTTCAAGCTAATGCGTTTTAAATCCTTTGGCCGCACAGGATTTGAATATACTTATGATTGTGAACATTAAGTAATTCAGATGCATCCAACATGTTGATTTTGCGATTTATTATGTATGCTTGTAATATATTAACGTTTATGATCTAGTTTCGCAACACAAAACACAATATTTTTGTTATTCATAAATATTTTACTAACAATTTAGTAACGCAAATATCCTCTATGTACGATATACAAAGGAGAAATAATTAACAATCTATTATTTCCCTCTACCAATTACCTTTTTGTGCAAACAGTGCCTGTGAATTAGCATGACTTTTGGATCCTAAAATAAGAGTCTAAAACACATTCGAAGAGTTGTCATTAAGGACGTTTCCAGGGCTCAGTGTTATCTTACCATTGATATCCAACGTACCTTTACTCATCCTCATAATTTTGATGGTCCTTCTCAAAATAGCCTCCCCTGAATGTGATGCTCTTGTCCCAGAGTTTTTACCAGTCTACAAAGACATGCTGGAAACCATTTTTGAGAGATCCTAAAAATCACCTCCCCAGCCTTCACCACTGCTTCTGATGATGGATAAAGCCTCCCATGAAGGCGTTTCTTCAAGTTACGGAATAGAAAAGGTCACATGGGCTAAACCTGGACTATAGGGAGGGTGAGGAATGCACTTCACGTTGACTTCTGCAATATATTCAGCAACAACATTGGCAATATGCGGCCCCGCATTATCGCGTTGCAGCATCCAGCCTGCTTCACGGAAATGTGGTCTTTTGCGCCTGATATGGACTTGCAATGTTTCCAGGACATCCCTGTAGCATTGTCCACTTACTGATGTGTGTGCAGGTACAACGTGCTGATAAACCATTCCATGAATATCAAAGAATGAGATGACCATAACTTTCCCAGCAGAAGCAACCACTTTTGCTTTTTGGGGGGATGGTGATGAAGGAGATTTTCACACTGAGCTTTGCTGTTTGCTCTCAGGATCAAAATGATGTAGCCAAGTTTTATCAGCAGTGATTACGACTGAAAGAAACTCCGGATCTTCCTCTAACATCAACTTTAACTGCATGTTACCTCCATTGCAGCGGCAGGCGATGCTGAACATGTCTGAACTTGCCTGGTTCTCACAGGTGGGAACCAGGAGTACCAACAATGAAACTACTATGACGTGTTTGTTTCACATTAAGCTAACAGAATATAATAAGATTGAATTTTTGTGCGAAAAATTATGATCATTGTTAATTGGACAGCCCTCGTAAGTTTCTAGAACATATCCAAAGAATGGTCATTAAGCGCGTTCCAGAGCTCAGTGTTATCTTACCATTGATATCCTTCAGTTTACCAGCGAGATGGTGCTGGTAGAAGCACAGATGATTCGCACCCACTCCTGTGATCGATCCCCCTACCTTCCGATTCATGAGTTTTTCGGGGCTTTCCCGGGACGGTAGGAAAGTTCTCGGAAGGTTAATTAGGTTCACCGAGCTTCCTATAGCATCATTTCACTTCACTTTGATTTCATTTTACTCCGTCCTTCACTCAGTTGTTTATTTCAAATTTGTAAATCTTGGCGGGAGTCTCGACACTGTATGTCAGGAAAAAAGTATGTTCTACTTAAATATTCATCCTTCGGGTTGAGGTCAGCATCCCTTCAGTGGGATTCGTAAGTCTGCAGGAGGAAGAAGAGCCAGCCGATTGTGTGAGCTATCACCAGGAGTCTATTGTAGAAACTATGCCCTGTTGTATCTATCACTTCCAGCCAATCTTTATCTTCTCACAATCTTCCCTCCTTGCTGTCATACTTCATATTCCATACTTTTCAGTTTTCTGACTTCTCTATACCAATATTTTGTATTGATCGATCTTTAAGTTTACGATTGTATAACCTTTTAATATTTTATTTAATACATTTTACTTCGCTTACATAATTTAACTTAGGTAGTGCGCTGATTCACCTTCGAAAAACATTTACGTCTTGAATGAATGAATGAATGAATGAATATTTACTTCTCAGCTTTGACAATTACATAGTTATACTGAACAGAATTCTAGAATAGCTTTTGAATAACAAGCTAATGTGATTTATAAAACTGTTAGTTTTCTAACTTGGTTGCATAACTATATTTATTTACAGTCAAATAAACAAATTCTTTAATTCTTTAATTCTTCTTTGTTTAATACTATCCAAATTATGTCCTACACAATTTATATTTTGTTCTTTTGGAGTCCAAATATTTTTCATTCTACGCAAGTTTATCTATTTTGTGCTATCATGTTTGTTCCCTCCATAACTTTGTTGACTCAGAATAATAGATAATGAAAATCTGCATTCACTTCACCACACATTGTACATTTTCCTATATCTTCGTCATGACTTGTGCCTTTCAAATTTCTGACTCCTATTCTTGTCTACATGAATCTTCTTGCTTTAGTTTACCACATATCTGTAGGTACATTTTCCTTCTGCAAACTAAATTTGCCTATCTATATAGCCTCAAGGAACTCTTTTCTCTTGTACTGCCAAAGACGTTTCGTTTGTCAGGATCTTCTAATCTTAATTATATTTCTTTCCAAAAGCCTCTAATGTGATACTGTCCATTTAACCACGAGTCTCCCATAACTATTTGTTGCATAATTTCTTGTATTTTTACAATAACTGACCCTCTTCACTTACTCTTCACTTCACTTACTTTTGAAGATGGAAAGATGTTTGATAAGCATCTTGGATATTTGAAGCAGAGCTCATTTGAATTTGAATTTTTGGTAGAGTATCATCAAGTTGCAGCTCTGCTGCCCCATTCAGTGATGCTATTGGTAAACCTAAAACCAGTTTTCTCAAAAACTATTATTTTTTTCACCTCTTTCCAACCCTCATATATTCTCCATAATTGACTCTAATATAACATTTTATCTTCTGTATTTATTTAAATTCTTTCAAGCAATTTGACATTTATGTGCTACAATCTTCTTAAACATGATCTTACAACACTCATGGCTGAGTTGTCTGTTGCTACAGCCTCTTTTTTCTGCTCACTGTAACTTCCATTTGAATTTAGTCTTGTTCCACAATAGTCAAATTATCTTACCCTCTCTATTTCTCTTCCATTTATATACCATTTCTCATTCCTGCGTAATTTATCCCTTTCAAAAAAGATCATCTTTAATTTCTTTTCATTTACCTTCAGTCCCCATTTTTACGAGAAGTATTTGCTGCCTCAAATAACCTTCTCATCCCACCACAAGATGTAGAATCGATCACCAGGTCATCTGCAGAAAGAACTCCTGGAATTTCTATATTATTAATAACTGGCGAGTGGGCTCTCTATTGTTGGACTCCTTTAGAATGTCATCAATATAAAGGTTTAATAATACTGGACTGTGTTTACCCACATTCTGGCATTACTCTGCTTACATTCAATTACTTAATTGTCTGGCAGTTTTACACAGAACTCATTCTTCTGAAATATCATGCATAATATTTCTATAAATGTATTATTTACCTCACTGCTTTATAATTTGTCCATAATGCTTCTTCTTTCATGGTATTAAAACGCCTTCTCTAAATAAATAAATGTCATGTACACTCTGCCCCCTTTATTGCTCAAGTATTAGTCCACAATTTACTTAATTATGAAATCATATGATGTTCTCCTGCCTGCATTGAATCCTGCTTGCAGGTGCAATAATTTCTTCTCCTGCTCTACCCATTTCCATAACCTATTAGCTAGAATGTCTGTAAAGCTCTTACATAAACTAGAAAGTAGACGTGTCTCATATAGTTATCTGGATTACTGTTTTCATATTTTTCTTTGTATGCTTATACTATCATGTTTGTTTTCCAGTTCTTGAGTATTCCCTTTATACTCTGCATTTTATTCAACAGGTTTATCATTTATTTTCTCCTAGTTTCATTTTTTCGCCCAAGCCTTGTAGAATTCCACTAGAATACAATTTATACCAATTTCGTTGGTAGTCTTTAACCTCTTAGTTTGTTCAAGATATTCTGGCAGTAATTTCACTAATTCATCAATAGCTTGATGCTCCTTCTGTGAAAGCAATTCTATTTCCATTATGCTGTCTTGACCTAAATGATTGAAAGTGTGTACACCATTTTTCTGGTTTTATACTTTCATCTCCCCTTAACCTATTTTTATAGAAGTTTCACAATTGACTATATTTACTTTATACAGTAAACTACTGCGCGTTTATTTAGAATTTGACTTATTTTATATTACATTCTCAGCTTTTTCCCTCAATAATGATCTTATATGCCCATTTAAAGCTAAACGTTTTCCCTCTCCTGTATTTTCCCTGGTTGTGTCCAGTTTCTCAAGCCTTAGGATAAAGGGAGGTATTTTCGTGATATAGGCAATTTCTTCTTCTTCTTCCTCTTCTTCTTCTTCTACCTCACGGCTTTGGATTGTTTAACCCGTTCCGGCTCCAAATTGCTCTGCCCATCTTTTCTTCGGTCTTCCCTGGTTTCTTCTTCCTTTAGGTTTATAGTTTAAGGCTATTTTTGGTATTCTGTTATTATTCATCCTCTGAACATGTTCTTTCCATTTATTTCTATTTCCTTCAATAGTATGGTTTATTTCTTCTGCTTTTAATTCTGTCCTAATATCCTGACTACGTTTTTTGATCAATTTTGGTATATCCAGCTATTGCTCTTATGAATTTCATTTCTGATGACTGTATTCTCGTACTATTTCTTTTTGTTAGTGTCCATATTTCTGAACCATAGATCAGAGTTGATATTGCATTGTTTTGTATAGTTTTATTATAGAGTCCTTTCTTGCTTTATTTTTTAAGGTTCTTTTCATTGTGCCTGTTATATAGTTAAATGTATTTATTTTCTCTATTATATCAGCTTCCCCTTGGTACGAGACATTACGTCCTAAATACTTAAAGTGTGATTTCTGCTCAATTATTATGTTATCTAACACTAACAGCAAACACTGAGAAAGGTAATCCTCAGAGTTGCTAATTATAAAATATCTCTTGTATAATTTCTGGATATGAACATTTCTCTGTGTATAGTTATTTCGCAATGATGGTAAGGAAATAGATTATAATACAAAACGAAAATACAGCAAAATGTGATTACATAAGGGACATTAAACTATTTTAGCATAAGTGAATGCATATTGCACCATTAAAAACAATTTCTTCAGTATGTTCTGCTTCAAAACTTCCTAAATAGTGTGATTATCCATGTATATTGCTTTGAATGATATATGTGGGGACTTTATCCTATTTTCCATGCTTTTCTGTGAAGTAACGACTGTTTTCTACTCCACAAGGTAAAAAAAAATCTTACTTTTATCTGCTTAATAACATTATAAAACATCTCAAAATCGTCATAAGTATGTTACTTTCTGGCTTCAACATATTGTGCTTCGAGTACACAAACTTTTTAACCATTTTGACTCTTACGAATTGAAACAAAGTGCATTATATCCTATGTCTTTAAGAGTAACAATGCTTCGCAAGGTAAAGAATTATCAATATTGATTTGATGGCAAGTACTAAATTAAATTGATCCTATGTGTTCACAGCTGTAACTTATAAGGAGATTTCATTATTGGTTTTTGTATCTAGTTTGTTTAGTTGACTGAGAACAAAACTCCACTACTGCAGATTTTGTAAACAAACAAAGGAAAAAAGGAAAAAGCATGAAAATAAATTGACCGTATATGTTGACAAGAGTTACCTTATACATATAATAGCAGCGATTTTGTCATTTGTTTTCATTTCTAGTTTGTTTTGTTGATTGAGAATCGTAAGCTTAGTTTAAATTAAACTCGTTAAAAACTTTTCTTAAAATCTTTAGCTTGGTTAGAAATCAGCAAGCAAATCCTTGCGTGCCTTATCTATTTTGTTCTGTATAATGAGATAAAGTGGAGGGGAGTTTAGGAAAATTTAAGAACCTGCGGTTTTAGACGAGATTTTCTGGACCAAAGCACTATTATGTTTATGTTAGTCTTGCGATGTGTTTTAGACTAGCTTAATCTGGCAGTTAAGAGAAGTGTGTGGAACACCTCCTCTGGAATGGCACAAGATTACATAAACTCGAACCCCTCTCGCATTTTTAACGGAGGTAGGGTTCCTTTCTATGCGTACTATATTTACGAGTACAGGCATGGCGGATGGAAGGGACCAGAAATGTTTGGCCATTATGTCAGGATTACACCTAAGGAAAGAAATGGTATTAGTGCCAAGACTATTCTCACGTCTACATATATCAAATTTTTGAACTCAAATAAAATGATGTTGCTGCATTTACAGGTATTATGAGATAAGAATGTTTCGTTTTTCTTACATGCAACTTATTTACGTTTATTAAGGAATTACAGGTAGACTGCAAACAAAATGCGGTCGGTGTGCGCGTGCGCGAGGAGAGCCTTCTCCCCTTCTCGCCATCCAAGCATCACGTGACTCCCAGCCCTCCCTTCCTGCGTGCGACAGCGCAAACCACACGAAACGAGTGTATTTTAATACTGCTTTGATTTTCAAAGTTAACAGAAAATAATTACCTCAGACATGACCTCACAATCAATCAACAAATAGATAGAATCATATTTTCTTTAAACCCTGAGGAACAACACAGTGATTCGACAGAAAATGCAAAGAATGAATGCAACAGTGAATGAAACATGACCAGTGCAGCCCGCACGATGGAGGAGAGGCAATCTATGAATGACGGTAGAGGGGGAAAGCTAGAGGACTCAAGTGTTGGTAAGCCACGCCTCCAACAGCATTTTGTTCGCGGTCTAGTTATAATTAAAGTATAGTCCAGCAACGCAAAGAAGATCCCTGTAAGGAATGTGCTGTGTCACTCAGAGGGACAAGGACAGCGAATGTGTGTGGCAGAGAACGCATGCTACACAAGGAGCAGACCGTTAAAAAATCATGCGCCCTATTCACTCTGTACACTAAAACCGAGAAGATTCATTCACAAAAGTAGAAGCCGTCAGAATGTTTTGAATGGTCTGTAACTGTACTGACATAGGGTGTCATAAACCTGTCAAGGGAGGATGTGAGAACCTTCACCAACCCCTCTGCGTCTTATCCCTCGGAGACTTTCTCTCCTGTGGAGGATTATAATTTAACACTAATTTGGGTTTCTCATCTGTAGGTTTTGAAAATGGCAAATAGCATTAATCATAGCACGATGTATTCGTTGACGGTGTTACAGCATTAAAATAATAACAAACATATGTTATAGTATTAATATTAATTAGTGACACCTTAAACTCTGTTCATCTTTATAAATATTGACGCCTAAAGAGAGTAATGGAAGTACCTGGCATACATAAAAGGGAAATGTTTATTGTGCATGTTACCGATATGCTAATATTCGCAATTCAAAAAGAGGAGTCGGTTAATGTTAATTTTGAGATATGGATACTGCCTCCCTTAGTCAGACAAGCCCTAGAGACTTTCGGAGGTTTAATTTAAATTAAAGACTTAGGAATTGCAATCTGAATGAAAGGCACGTTCCTCACAGAGCAGTGGAGTACCACATCTCTACCTCGTCTGTAGAAATCCATTTTATTTAATAATCTACACATATACCTCAAACTACATGCTACAATTATATTTTTATGATCACAGAAGGGTTCTGACAACATATCCCAATAGCTGGTTCTCGCCTTACTGTACGTATGACAGAAATAGCCAAAGGTCGTTAGCAGGGAAACAGTTAACAATCGTTCGATAACTAGGCATCAATAGACATTTTATATTTCAAGCTACTCAGTTCAAATTCCGTTACATTCTGTATTTCATGAAATATGGGAGTGACCTATATAAAATCAATAGTTTATGCTAAAAGCCCACAGAATATCTGTGTTCCATAGACATCCTTAGGGTACCTTAGAAGATATCGCAAATAAATTGGCTATTGTTACGTAGAGAACAGGTCATTAAGTTTCCACTCTAGAACTTGACTTCGGGGCTTAAAGTTAGAGATACTCTGGCCTGAAGACCCGTCCGGAATTCGAATACGTTTCCTTGTGGACGGCAGCAAAGAAACTTCATCTACCGTTCTATAGCTTGGCTCCTGCGTTCGTTCGGTAGAAAAAAAGGAAGGCTGATGAACGCAAAAGGGCAGGAGAGGGAGGAAAAACGAAAAGACAAAAAAGTAGAAGAAGGGAGAAAGTGTGTGTCTAATGAGAATAAGTTGGAAGGCGGGGAACACGTTAAGAATAGCAAAGTAGGATGTGTGACGTTCTTTCTTTCCCGAACGAACGAAAAAGAAGCAGGAGGAGAACGGGGATGGAGGATGAGGAGAGATATCATTTGGAAGTCTCGAGTCGCACTTATCCAATCCATCCTTCTTTTCAGGGTCCTTGTCACAGCAAAGTAGAAGTAGCTTCCTCTACCCCAACCCCTTGACTCGACCACATCTCTTATGCGCAAAGAGATCACTGTGTGGAAATGGAAGCCATGGCGGCAGGCGTCCTAATGAATCATCTGTATACACGAGCTCGGAATATACAAACCATGGAGAAGAGGAGCAGGAGGACGCCACTAAGAATACGGTTGCGCTACCTTAGCAAAGAGATAAACGAATATAAACGACTGCCGCTGTATGGGTAATTACCCAAGGGCTTCTATCTCCTTCTCCAGATGTTACCTCTTTTCCTTACCTCCCTCCAACGTACATGCAAGGCAAGGATAGATATAAGAAAGTTGATTCTCCTCCCTTCGTCCTTTTTCTTAGACGCATACCCAAGTTATATTGGAAACTGAACTTATGCTAAGAGCATTTGTACTTCATAAGGATGCAGATAACCAACACGTTGATGGTTCGAATTAATTAGGATTCCACGGTTTTATACGCAAAAACACCCCATTTACATGCACCTGGAGGCACGCTGTTATGCCAATAAACAATCTGCTCCTTTCGCTTTGCTTCTACAACTTTGTGTATGCAGCAACGAGCGTTCGGTTTAAGTCTAAAGTTTGTTGGTGTTTTGCATTTCGTACTTTGCAGCCATTTTCAAAACTTCTCAGTGGAGGTAAATGCCAATTTCTAACTTGAAAGAGGAAAGGGAAGAACAAATGCAAATTATAGGAAGAACCGAGAGATAACTAAGAATGTAAAATGGAAAGTTAAGAAAAATAAATACATAAATAAATTAATTAGTGCCAACTGAAAAATTCAATGCCATGGCCGGGATTTGAACCACGGATCTACTGGTTTCCGTCCAGTCGCTCTGACCCTTGAGCTACCATGGTCAACGTGCCTTCCTGACATTAAATTCTCCAATTGACTCTTATATTTCCCGGTGGAAATTGGAGAATTTAATGTCAGGAAGGCACGTTGACCATGGTAGCTCAAGGGTCAGAGCGACTGGACGGAAACCAGTAGATCCGTGGTTCAAATCCCGGCCATGGCATTGAATTTTTCAGTTGGCTCTAATTAATCAAAAATCACCCATATACCGGAGTAATGTATTTAAAAGGATTAATTCTTTAAGGATTAATTCCTCAATATAAATTTACATTAAAAAATAATCTACGATAAAAATCCTGGTAATTAAGTACTTACAATAGTAAGTCGCCACAAGTAGTTGTCTCAAATATGAGAACCTTAAGTGGTCCACCGGGAAATATAAGAGTCAATTGGAGAATTTAATGTCGGGAAGGCACGTTGACCATGGTAGCTCAAGGGTCAGAGCGACTGGACGGAAACCAGTAGATCCGTGGTTCAAATCCCGGCCATGGCATTGAATTTTTCAGTTGACTCTAATTAATAAAAAATCACCCATATACCGGAGTAATGTATTTAAAAGGATTAATTCTTTAAGGATTAATTCCTCAATATAAATTTACATTTAAAAACATAAATAAATGTTGATTGAAAACACCAACTTGAAAGAAATTAATGAGCCAGGGAAAGCTGAACACATGGGACTAATCCAATCCATTAATGTGCCTTCAAATCTGTAATGTTAAAAGTATTGCCCTCCGAATGTAACACACAGCCAAAAAGAGAAGTTCACTGTTGTAATGGTTCAACATTAAAACAGCTTATCATACGTGTTCCACATCAAACATATGTGACTCAATATGTTATTCGTTGGAATTCAAGGAAAGATTAAATGGCAAAAATTACCAAAAATTTAGATTTTTGCGATTGAATTTGAGTAGCGGTAGTGATATTTAGCATTTTGAAATCAGAAATTTAACATTTTGATTTTTACATTTAGCATTTTATAGCATTTATAAATTTGCAATTTAGCATTTTAAAAATTTTAATTTGCGTTAATTTTTAAATGATGAACATTAGCATTATTTATATGAGATCTAAAACACATTTATGGAGTTAATTGATGGAAATTAATCATTTCTTCACACTAGCCGTATATAGGCTAAGGTTTTGATAGAGTCAACATGAAAAATGCAATGCCATGGCCGGGATTTGAACCACGGATCTCCTGGTTTCCGTCCAGTCGCTCTAACTCATTGAGCTACCATGTCCAACGTGCCGTCCTGACATTAAATTCTCCATTTGACTCGTATATCTCCCCGGTAAACCACTAGGGGCTCTCGCATCCGAGATACACCGTTTGTGGCGACTTACTATCGTAAGTATTTGAGTCCCAGGCTTCCTATCCCGGCCATGGCATATAATTTTTCTTGTTGACTCTATCTATCAAAAACCTTAGCCTATATATGACTAATGTGAAGAAATGATTAATTTCCATTACTTAACTAATATAATAAGAGTTAAGTGATGAAGCCTGGGACACAAGTACTTAACGATAGTAAGTCGCCACAAACGGTGTATCTCGGATGCGAGAGCCCCTAGTGGTTTACCGGGGAAATATACGAGTCAAATGGAGTATTTAATGTCAGGACGGCACGTTGGACATGGTAGTTCAATGAGTTAGAGCGACTGGACGGAAACCAGGAGATCCGTGGTTCAAATCCCGGCCCTGGCATTGAATTTTTCATGTTGACTCTAACATTTATGGAGTGTTTGTTATTAATGACAGTGAGTTGAAAGTGCATAAAGTGTCAATTTATTTTATATTAATATAGGTTAAAGCAATACACAGAAATATAGAACAAGTTGATACAGACTAAAGCATACTGCATAACACAATAAATGCATACTGATGTAAAACTAGCACAATAAAAAGAAAATACACAAAATTAGCCCCGCACTTACTAACGTGACCTATGCATAGAATGAATGAAAGTTGCGCGTAAACCCCCGAACAGAACTACGAAAATCGGAACTTTGGCAACTGAGAACTCCAACTGGAATCAACATATGTTTATCACTTCCTCAAAATTAGGGTTGCTCTTGGTTTACACAGACAAGGATTGAAATTTTCCGTTAACTGGGTTGTGAAGTTAGATTTATGACAGTCATTGGGCGTCGTAAGAGAGGTCTCCTTTGTAAAACAACTGAACTCGTTTCAGGTACCAAACATACCTCATATGGGCAATGGTGGTACAATAGGCTAATTTAGCGGGAAGGGTTGCTTTCCACATTCCAGACGAGTGGTCATTTACTTTATAACTTTCTAAACATGCAAAGGTTCTACAGACTCTTCATTTAAAGCTTCCAGAAGAAAAAGCTTTGGGAAGAATAATTACTTGGGAAACTTTTCGATTTCACGTTTATATCGCATTTTGAGTCAATTTCGTAATTTATCGCGCTATATTGCATTTGCGAAAAATCGCCACCCCCATTTATAAGTACATTAAAGAATTTATTTATGTAATGAAAGTAGTAAATGTATAAAGATGAGAGGGTTTATATAAGTGAATATAATACAGATGCGAATGTAAAATATTGTAATATTAATTGAGAATGTTTCCAAGGGCTGCAAAGAATGCACCATACCGTCCTCTCAAAAGACGCACCTAAAGGAACATAACGGTATGAAAGCTTAGTGAGGTCATCATACTCACCCTTACAAAGAAATAAATACAGGTACACGGAGACACAGAGCGTCTAATAACAAAATCCAAGGTGTGAAACTGAAGGTGTGTGAACATTCTTTCTTAAGTTTAGTTCGCGCCATTATGTAGTATACTCAAAGCTTTCGGTCTGTGTTCGTGTATGGAGGAAACAAGAAATTAATCGTGCAAATATTACAATAAACTGCAATTAGTATACCATTTACTTGTATTGTCTCTCGTCAAATTGCCCTGAGATCTTCATATCCGCATCATGCTCTGCCCAGATGATAGCAGCTGACCAGCCGAGGAAACAACCAGGAAACCCAGCACTAATACATAACACTATCACCCACATCAATAAAAACACTTGACATAATTTGCAAGTACAGATGTATTATTTTATCTTGACAGGAATCCTGCGCGGTAGGGATGAGAAGCAGCTGAGGTGGGGATAGTGCACCTATCGCCACAATGCGTCACAATGCGTAAGATTAGGAGTGGGGAGGGCGGTGCATAAGGTGTCTAGAAACAAATTTCATTTTCGAAGCCAGTTTTGCAGCTCTTATAAACTGAGTAACAATTCTTACTATGGTAGTAATCTCCACGCTTTGGTTGGATCTTAAATAGTACATAGGCATTTGGAACAAAACCCTGTTCTCCTCCAGCAGGCATGATAAACAACTAACTGTCAGCCTTTCAATATCGCTGCAGAGTCCATGTAACGTATTTCACTCCAGGCATATGGTCTAGTATGTGCTGTATTTATATGAGTTTCATCCATATAAACTATATAAACTTCACTTCGATATCTCCGAATATTTCGTAAATACGTAAGCCTTTCTGCACGTATGGTGCGATGTTCGATTAAAATTTGTCTGTCAGGCGTAGCGTTTTTTTTTTCTCCAAATAATCCTAGCTTCAAAAGAACTCTTCTTAATGTTCAGACACTACCTTGGAAGTCAGTAGAATTTTTAAGCTTCATAAGCACTTTCTTCAAAGTTGGTCTTTGTTTTCCTGTGCTTTAAAAATTATTCATAGTTCACCTAACTACTTCTGAATTAAAACATCCAAATTAGATTTTGTGCATGTTCTTAATCTTTTTTTACTGGGCATAGAGAAGGACGTTGTTGCACTAGCACCAATGGCTTTTCTTTCCTAAACTGTTTTCAGACACAACTGTTGCCTCAGATACCCTTCCCCAGATTTTTATAGCAAGCCCAGACCATTGTTCGTTTCTTATAAATCTATGGATATTGGTTATTACTTCTCGTGTTTTTAAATGCAGCACTTTATCTCCTAATGTGCTGCTAGAAGGCGTCATTTATAAATTCTCTCTTGGAACCAGGAGACAAGCACATTTTGAAACAAGCTGTAGTGTTACCGAGTAGCTCTGCACATGTTTAGTTGCTCGCAACTGGTACGCAACTGACCTGTCCTCCCCTCCAGTTGCAACCGTTCTGAGGTGGACTCGTCTAGATACCACTGCGCATCGTTCTGCACCCTTCAAGATAAGAAAAGTACATCTGTACGTTTGAGGTTGCTGCATATTAACAAGCGAACAATTGAAACGCTGCAGATTTCCTCGTTAATTTCATATCTAGATAATTACACTGTGCAGAAAAAGCACTTAGGTGTTTTAAATGTATATTTTTAAATGGTAATGCATCTATCATCCGCTCTCATTACCTTCTTGGTTGATAATGTATTGCTGGTCTTTTGATAATCCGTTATAATTGGGGTTACACATACAGCGAATTTCAGCATTTGCATCCACTGGAGGCCCCGCGACCGAACCCGACCATGATTATTTTGGTGATTTAATGACTAATTTCTAGCAGATTTATATAAAGTGTTACTAAGTCAACACCAAGAAAGTTTAGATTAAATTACTGCCTACTATATGTATTTCTTTGCAAGAAACTAATTAAGCTTACTACGTTTCATAAAGCAATACCCAAATTGTGCCTTAAACAGTACACACAACACTTTGTTTGAACTTGTGCAAGTTAAAACCTCGTGAACAGCTTCCACAAGCATTATTTGCATCTTCCACTGCCATAGCTGTAGAGAGGGAAAGAACAGACAACAAATATTGTGCTCATAAATAAAGCTTTTGTCACAGAGAGTTACTCGTTCTCTTTATTTGTCTATGTTGCTGCTCTTTCTTCACGTGTACGCACCCCGTTTTCCATTTTCCTCTCTGTGACATGCTCCCGTTTGAACTGTTGACATATTTCATCTCCCGGGATGGTTTTAGTAACACTGCATATCTTCACTAAGTGCATTCAAAGGAAAATCGAAAATTTCGTCTAACTAGCTGTAGTCACTGCGTTCTGGATTAACTGCTATGTAACTGTTACATGTACACGCTTTTTATATATTATAATTATCATTAACGTTCTTTAATTTCAGGCAATAGAACAACGAAAAAAAATATAATTTGTAAAACAATTATTTCTGAAATCTAGCATAAAATATGACTGACAGTGTTCACGAAGATAAGCTCGAATAGCAAATTACCTAATAGTGGTCCGAACTATAAAGCCCGGGCCTTAAAGTACTTACAGCATAGTAAGTCGCCATTAAGGTAGTTGTCGTGTTTATGAGAACTCCTAAGTGGTTTACCGGGAGAAACACGAGTCAGTTGGAGAATTTGATGTCATCGGCACGTTGGCCATAGTAGCTCAATTGTTTAGAGCGGCTGGACGGAAACCAGAAGATCCGTGGTTTAAATCCCAGCTATGGTATTGAATTTTTCAGTCTGGCTCTACCCTTTCATCGAATAGCAATGTTTTAAAAAATAAAAATCAAACTAATTTTTGTTATATTCTTGTAATGTTTGCTATTCTTTAAGTGAATTTTCAGTTATGTACAAGTATTTATTGTCCTGCGCCGTAGCGTAGCGGGCTAAGGCAGAATGTCTTGGTCCCTAGCCACGGAAAGCGGCCCGGATTCGATCCCACCCATATGGTGGGGATTTTAGGTCCCACGTATAGGACCTGCGCCCACTCAGCATCGTAAGCGGCCCTCGTCACGGAAACCAACATTCCGTCTGGGGGATGCCGAAATGCTGACCACATCTCCTCCTCGTATCGGTTGGATGATCGTCTACCTCTGCCGCGCGTAGGTGGGTGTGAGGCCGGCAGTCGTGTTGGTAGGCCTTGGCCCTCTAAGGGCTGTTGCGCCAGTGGTTAACCTTAACAAGTATTTATGTGGGACAGGAATTTGTGACTATTCGTCGTTAATTTGTCTCCATCTTAATCAGCCACACGTTCGGGCGCAATTTGGTACGGGATTTCTATGTTTGAGATGGGATGCACATTGACTTTTCGAAGACCCACGTCGAGAAGCCAGAAATAACAAATTCGTTGTATTTTGATTTGTTTCTTGATGATTCTACTTGGTTAACTAAGAGTCATGAGATTCTTGTTTCAAGGCGTGGTTCGGAATAAAGTTTCGGAGAAGTCAAATTTTGTAACTAATTGTATTATTTAGATTACATTTTACTTAAACTTCCTTTCCCAGTCACTTCCAACATATCATAAATTCTTACTTTGTTGTATTTAATCAGATTCAAACTATTATTTAAATGTTCTTGATCTTGCACCACTATTCATCACACTCACCATTACAAAACATCTCTCTATATCAAGATTATTGATTTTTCGTAAGTATCGTTACTCCTATCTTAATTTTGTGATTGGCCGATTTGATTCCACGTCACAACATTACGTCATACAATTATTATTACGGCCAATCACAAAATTTCATATATTTTTACTTGTTTAAATTACGAAATAGATTTACATAATCATTTGTTTATAAATATATAAACTTTTCATAATTTTTCTGAGCATAACCCAAAACTACTGTTACATATGTATACTTAAAATTTAAATACAACCATCAACGTTCTTATATAATTTATCATGAGAAAGATTTATGATGCATTTAGTAAACTTTGTGGGTTAGTATGCTAATGAGATATTTAAAAGGAGGATCTCTGAATGCTAAATTCATGACACACCATTTCAGAAACTCTTTAAGATATTGTCGCTGACCGCATTGTTGCGAGAAGGCGTGGCCGATGCGCACAAAGAGACAGATAGTGCAGTGCGGAGATAAAGAGCTTGCCGAACCAGATAAAGATACCGCGGAGATAAAAGGCTTGCCGAAACATATAAAGTTAGATAACTAAAAGTTTCTAGTGCGGTCTTGTTCATTGTAGTGTAGATGTATATAAAAGAAATTGCGACACGCCAGAGAGAGAGAGAGAGAGAGAGAGAGAGAGAGAGAGAGAGAGAGAGAGAGGGAGAGAGAGTCGTAATGAGAGAGGTAATCGGAACTGATTCGTGTGCCTGCAACTGTGTTTTGAAAGTGAACTCTTTGTTTGTGATCAACGACCTTGGAAGATGTATTTGTGTATGTTGCGTAATTCTGCTATTGTAAGGGTTGACCAAAATGTGTTTCTGCGGAAATAAAGAGCATTTTGAATTTCTGCAACTTGGACTTTTAATTCTACGATCCCACAAAGTCACAATATCATTCAAATTTTACAGGATGTAAATTAATGACTTTCAGTGCACTGTTTTTCTTTTAACCATTAAGTTTTTCCTTGGGTAACTTCCGATTAAATTGTAATAGCAACTGCCTTTCATTTCATTTTTATTTTTAGTTTTGAAATCTCTGAATCAAATAAATAAATTTTAGAAAAAGGACTATGTTTCTGTAAACTGCACAACTTAAAAAAGAATGTCGGCTAGACTCCAAAATTCGTATTTACATCAGCATCTTTCAAACATTGATACTAAAAAGTTAAAGAAAGTCTACAACATCTAGAAAGAAAATGTTAACTATGACTAAAAAGCTCTAAGAATTTGATTAAAATACAATATGTTTAAGATATTTTCATGATTTTCATCTTGAATTTTTTGAGGATATGCTATGAAGTCTTCTTCATTGTAGTTGTCTTTTGCATAACTGGGAAGCTGCAAGACATAGACAGAATCTTACTGGACAAAAAATGTAGATTTTGTTAAAACACACAATATAAAATAAAATCATTTTGGAGATATTTCCTGTTATTGTCTTGGATTTTCCAAAATTTACAATTTTCTCAAATGAAAGTCGTTGTATCTATCCAAAGCTTAGCCTGCACGCGGCTAATGTGGAAGAGTTATTAAATTTCCATCAATTAACTATGAAGCCTGAGACTTAAGCCTATAACTTACAGCCACAAAAGGTGCGTATTCCATTGTATATGAGAACCCTTACTGGTTTCGCAGAAACATATGAGTCAATTGGAGAATTTAATGCCATAATGGCACGTTGACCATGGTAGTTCAATGGTTAAGAGCAACCGGACGGAGACCGGGATATCCGTGGTTCAAATCCCGGCCATGGCATATCACAGTCTGACTCTATCCAAATCTTAACCTACACCCGTGGAAAAGTATGGAAAACGATTAAATTTCTATTAATTTACCTAATAGTTGTAACTATGAAGCCTGGGACTTAAGCACTTACAGCATAGTAAGTCGCCACAAAAGGTGTGTATCTCATTGTATATGAGAGAACCTAGTGGTTTACCGGGAAAATACGAGTCAGTTGTAGAATTTGATGTCATGCTTGTCTTTTTTTGTTGTGTGTGTGTGTAATTTTACTCCTCCAACGTTAAGTCATATCGGATGGTGAATGAAAGGGGTGAAATGGTGCTCAAATGTATCCAGGGTCCATAGAGCTTAGAGTTACCCGACATTCATCTGTAAGGATAAGGAAAACCCCCGGAAAAACCTTATCCAGGTAACTCACCCTGACCGAGATTCGAACTCGGGACCTCTTGAACGTGACACAGGCATGCTACCATCTACGCTACCGAGGCGGGCTCATGCTGGCCTGTTGGCCATGGTAGCTCAATAGTTATGAGCAACCGGATAGAAACGGGGAGATCCGTGGTCCAAATCCCGGCCGTGGCATTGAATTTTTCAGTCTGACTATAGTTTTTTGTTGTTTGTTCTAGATCCTGGCCATCCTGTAACAACCAGCTTTTGGCATACTGTTATAACAGACACAAGATTTCTAAAATCCTTCACGTCGTTTAAAACGAATCAGAAAATAACCTTTGATAAGAATATTTTGTTAAAAATTGTAGAAAAGATCATGTGAGTGTAATACATCGGGTTTATTTACTTAATATTCCAAAAACTTTAGAAGATACTGCACTGAAATTTCAGAACATTCTACGTGTATAAAGTATAGATAAAATTGCATACATTTCAACTAAATTAATTGAAAATTGTGCTTTTAGCATTTAGAACTTTTCACGTTCTCTACATTTTGCAAAGAAATGCAGTTTTTCTCTTCAGACGCAAGACATTCCAAACTGCACAAGATGTCTGGTAAGTCTGTATGTTGCTTATCTAGATCTTTAGAAAAAGAGTTTGGTTTACCAGCAAGACTGCACTGAAAGATTTGATAACTGGAAGCAAATAGTAAAGCTACACAGTAAGTAGTTGTGTTATATATTCTAGAGAAGAGACGTAAAGCAGTATATGAGCAGACAGAAGCAATATGGCTTCAGGGTTACTATACTTAGAGTGATGCACAGAATCTGGGTTGTTTTCTTCCCCCCACCCTCCGTCTCCTTTCCTCCCCCCAACCGTGAAAACTTTTGAGAGTTCGGTCGGTGCGGTCTGCTGTATATCCCGCAATTCAGCAAAGTTCCGCTAAGAAAGTTTTTCATAAAGCCCTGGAGGCTAGGCGAAGTTGAAAAGATTGTATACGTCAGGACGTGAGGGCGCTTTGTGCACTTTGTCAAAAAAAAACAACGAAATATTTTTTATGGTAGTTTCTGGAGCTCCGGAATGAGAGATATGATGCACAAGTCCAACTCTTGCTTATTTGGGCGTGGCAACGCGTTCCAATATATTTATCCACCTCACTAAGAAGATACACTGTTATCCCAACTTGACAAGACATCTTCGACGTCCAATCACATAGTTGGTCGTACTCCCTTCTTTCTTTTCGTGATGATACTTTTTGTCTCACCCATATTGCACGAATGCAAATTATGTAGAAGAGTTTGAAAACAGAAACAGAGATTGCTTTTTGAAGCCTGAGTAGCCTACAATTGTCACTTGCACCTAAAATATAATGACCAAAGCTTTGACTTAATCAATTGGAGCAATTGGTGAAATGAGATGGTGGGAGAAACAGAATATCCCATAGGAAACACGTCCCTGCGCCATGCTGTCTACCACAAATCCCACATGCGATCGCCTGAAATCTGAGAGTCTGATCACCTGAGAGTCGCCTTGACTCACTCTCCTTGTTCCCAAAATATTTATAACAATACTACTCACTCAGTTCACAGCTAAAATACTTATAATTACGTAAGAAATTACTAAAAAAGAAGTTCATATCAATATATAGACTAGCCATTATACGAAAGTCATATCAACTCTAATTCCAAATACATCTCCAATAATATAACCATGCTTTAATAAGTGAAAGTTAATATACCAATCCGAAGAAGAAAACTGTTAACACTCCTGCAAGATCCAATGATGTTCATATTGACAGATAATCTCAAACGATTACACCTCTGGAATGAAAATACTAAGTTTAGTGATACAAGTAGTACTTCAACAAATAGAGGAAAATATGGAAAGAAGACATGACCACATTCAATTAAAACACGGTGTCTCCAAATAAATCAATTTATTTAATGAAACAAGCTTAAACATTTTAACTGGCGTAAACACTTAATTTTCATTTGTGTATCGTTAAGGTTTTACCAGTTATGCAAAAATAGCCAGAATGAAGAGGACTTCTGAGGCCAAAAAATTCAATATGTATGTACATTTCATTTACCATAACTATTTCTTAAACATATGGATTGTAATTAACATTATAGAACCATTTTTAAGAAAAACAAAGTTTTGAATATTTTTCTGTGCAGGTAAACCACAATATGGAATGAGAGGATTTTCTTGTAAATCTTTATGTCGGATCGTTGGAAGATAGCCTATTTAAATATCAAGTTTGTAATGTACGAGGGCTGTTCAATAAAGAATGATCATAATTTTTACGGACATAATTTTTCGCACTAAAATTCAATCTTATTATATTCTGTTGGCTTAATGTGAAACAAACACGCCGTAGTAGTTTCATTATTGGTACCCCTGGTTCTCGCCTGTGAGAACCAGGAAAGTTCAGACATGTTCAGTATCGCCTACCGCTGCAGTGGAGGTAACATGCAGTTAAAGTTGATGTTAGAGGAAGATCCGCAGTTTCTTTCAAACGTAATCACTGCTGATGAAACTTGCCTACATCATTGTGATCATGAAAGCAAACAGCAAAGCTCAGTGTGGAATACACCTTCATCACCAACCCCCAAAAAGCAAAAGTGGTTGCTTCTGCTGAGAAAGTTATGGTCATCCCATTGTTTGATATTCATGGAATGGGGTATCAGCATGTTGTACCTGCACACACATCAGTAACTGGACAATACTACAGGGATGTCCTGAAAACATTGCAAGTCCATATCACGCGCAAAAGACCTCATTTCCGTGAAGCAGGCTGGATGCTGCACCACGATAGTGCAGGGCTGCATATTGCCAATGTTGTTGCTGAATATCTTGCAAAAATCAACGTGAAGTGCATCCCTCACCTTCCCTATAGTCCGGATTTAGCCCCATGTGACATTTTTCTATTCCCTAACCTGAAGAAACGCCTTCGTGGGAGGCATTATCCATCATCAGAAGCAGTAGTGGAGGCTGCGGAGGCGATTTTGAATGACCTCTCAAAAAATGGTTTCCAGCATTTCTTTGAAGACTGGCAGAACGCTGGGACAAGTGCATCGCATTCAGGGGAAACTATTTTGAGAAGGACCATCAAAATTATGAGGATGAGTAAAGGTACGTTGTAAAAAAATTGTGATCATTCTTTATTGAACAGTCCTCGTACTTAACCGGTTTTTTTCATATTTAGGTTATGCTATTCAGACACACACGCGCGCACATTTTAATCTAAAGTATCATACTATCTCAGCATACTGGCAGTAAATTGATAACTTTTGGAACAAAAGAACATCTGTTTGAATACTAATGGATGTTTAGATTGAATACAATCTATTATGAAACATCGCTATTATTCCTTCATCTTACCTGTACTAGAAAGTATTCCGTTATTCCTTAGGTGTTGATATCTCCGACTTCAAGGAAGAATCGTGTGATAATATTATTTTTGGAAATTAATTGTTCTTTCACACCAGCCGTGTGTAGGAAGCACTAACAAAGGGTAGAGCCAGACTGAAAAATTCAATGCCATAGCCGGGATTTGAACCACGGAATTTCTGGTCTCAGTCCAGCCGCTCTAACCATTGAACTACTATAACCACTATTAGACCAGAAGATCCGTGGTTTAAATCCCGACTATGGCATTGAATTTTTCAGTCTGGTTCTACCCTTTCATAGTGCATCCTACACACGGCTGGTGTGAAAGAGCAATTAATTTCCATTAATTGTACCTAATAGTGGTCCGAACTATAAAGCCCGGGCCTTAAAGTACTTACAGTATAGTAAGTTGCCTTTAAGGTAGTTATCTCATGTGTTTATGAGAACTCCTAGTGGTTTACTGGGAAAAACACGAGTCAGTTGAAGAATTTGATATCATGTTTGCACGTTGGCCATAGTAGCTCAATGGTTACAGCTGCTGGACGGAGACCAGAAGATCCGTGGTTCAAATCCCGGCTATGACATTGAATTTTTCAGTCTGGCTCTACCCTTTCATAATATTCTTTTTCTTACAAATTCTATTGAGATTCCCTCAAAAGATAGGAAATTATTTTTTACAAACGGTACTAATAGGAAGTTATCAGATGGAGTGGGAACGACAATATTAAAGCAGTGTCGTGATAATATAAATGAAAGATTATGATTTAGAATGAACCACAAATGGCCCATTTATTCGGAAGAAATGTTAACCATAACAGAACTAGTGATATATTAGTAATAATAACAATGAAAAGCGTCATTGCCGTAGTCTCAAAAATACTCAGCTTAAGGCTCCTTGATTACTAAGTCCATACATCCAAGCGCGATCTTGAAGTACTAGGGCTGCCGATAATCGTTCAAATAAACACTTTTATAAGAGGTGTATACTGTATTGTTATTCTGACCTCGGGACAAAGGGGAATGAAGGAAAGTTTTGGCCTTCTGTTGTTGCCTCAGAACTTGCTTAGACTTTGTGAGTTAGCAAGCGACCAGCTAACGCCTTCCTGCAGTAAGTACTCTTGGAATCATTCATATTGGAAATGCCTCTGGTAGCAGCGATTGTTAAAATCGTTACTACTCCTATTAAATATTAATTGTATATTTATTTTAATATTTACTTGCATTTAATTCATGTAGCGGATAAGTGCAATGGCGAGGCGTGACTTTCAAAGCCAGTGAAGTTCCAAATAATAGTTTTCATCAAAATAAGAGAATGACTCAAAAAACTAAAGCTACTTTTCAGTACTCTTTTTATTGTAAAGTCACACTAAAAACAGCCACATTCCCGCTTTCAGTCTCCTTTCAGACGTTTCAATTTTTCCTCAGCTGGCCCGCACCACGTGAACTATTAGCCTAAAATGGAGAAAGTATGCAATTTACACCATTTGCTAATAACTTATAAGTTCACAGAAGTTTCCTTTCTGTTACTACTAAATACCACTCTACGTGAACTCTATTGCTAATGCTGTTGAAATATACTTACAGTTGTCACATATAAGCAACACAAAAAACTAAAACATAACTTTTGTTAACACCGTACAGAAACTTCACGAGGCAAAATCTATCAGTGCCTTTTAACTATCGAATAGTTGCAATTGCTTCCCAAAACCTACGAAGCTGGTATTAAAGTTTCGAATGCATAAACGCATTATTGAATGAGCTCCCAGAATTTGTCACTCAAATCTAAGCAGCTGTCAAGTTATCCGCAACATGTCGGATGTTCCCGAATAAATTTTGAAAATGTATCCAGAGCAAATAAGTGCTGTGACTTTGTGGGTTCGTAGAATTAAAAGTCCAATTTGCCGAAATTCTAAATGTTCTTTATTTGCGTAGAAACACACTTCGTAGCAGCAGAATTACATCACATATCACAATCTACAACACCAAGGTCGATGACAATAACAAACAGCTTACTCAACTTCCACTGTTTACAGCACTCTTGTTACATATCTTTACAACTGTTCACGACCGACTCTCGTTTTACAACTGTCCGCTGGCGTGTCAAAATCTCTTATATATCTCATTCATAAATTCCAGAGGTTTCTCGTACAAATAAGAAATCAACTTTTCTCTGTCAATCGAGATATCACTAGAACCTTCCAAACGTGAAATCTTATCTGTGCCAGCAAGTCCTTTACCTCAGCTGTCTTTATTTGCCGGCTCTTTGTGTAAACTAGCCGCGCTATCGTTAACTGGTTATGCAAGCTCTTTATTACCGTGAAACACTATCCGCCGTCTGATATCTATTTGCACTGAAATTTTTATGCCCGTTGCCGCGACAGTGTTCTTTGTCATGAATTCTCTCTTTTTTTTTTTCTTCTGAAATTTTTGGGGAAGCGGCGCTTCCAGCGCTCCGTCACTGACTGGAAGTTATGAATTTTATTAAGGTCAACAACCAGGGTGGATAACCGATCATCAGCTCGCAACCAAAGTTAATGTGGTGACTGTGTAACTGAAATGATGATGTTCAACAGCTTTATTTTAAGTAGTATTCATTTATTTGAGTTTGATTTATGAGTCACTATGTTTACACTCAAACTTCACTTACTTGTTGTTGTATAATTGAAACGTTTTCAAGATCATTCGATCTCATCCTCAGCTGTTTGGTGACTAAATGAACCTTCCTCTTCTTCCACTACTACGGAGCTCCGATCACTCTGCTATCTGATATTAGGGGCACTAAGTTTTAATACTTCATTTAATGCCGGGATTTCATTTAGCCTATTCACTACAGTGAAGAAAAAAGATGCCAAATACATGCATTATTCTTGGAAGTAGAAAATATCTGTCTTTGCCTCGTATGTTTATACTCTTCTTGGCTCTCCATTGATGCACTTGTCACATTTGTATCGTGATATAAGTTTTAAATAACAAATAAGCTATTTTGTTTAACATGAAAACAGAGTGAGGAAAGCTGCAATGACGGGGTTTTTGCTTGTTAAGATTGTTTAAAGCTGGGTGAAAATAGTATCAACGAAACGGTCCCTATAGTCCCAAACACATGCACACTGTGCGGAAAATGCCAGTTTTTTGTTTTCCTGGCGAATTCATTTCCTGCTACGCTTTTCACATTAGCTTTTTTTATATCAAAGGGGGAATATGGCACTGTGTTGAGGGCTAATGACCAAGTTATGTAATAAAAACTGTTATTAATCTTGTTAGCATACGGAATTTGTAACTAAAAGGGAAAGAAAACATCGAATGTCGTGAACCAAGGAGCTAAATCGATGACATTTCATTTATATGTAAATATAAACTACCAAAGCAAGGCGTGACGAAAGTCAAGTCCGTGATTTGCCAACTGCATATGCACGCAGGAGTGAGAGCTTGAATGACCGCCTTATATTAAGTGTAAAATTATTAATTTGTAATTTGATATCCCGTAAACAAAATTGTTCGTCAGTCGATGGCTTTTATGCTAGAGTGATGAAAATGTTTCAGTGTCATCATTGATCCCTCGGGACATAATGTTGGTAGTTTCAGTGGTTTAAGTCCTTTTTTTACAGAGAGTGCAAGAAGTGACTGAGGTGTAAAGTGGAGAAAATTGAGGCTCGTAGCATGATCAAGTTTCTGCAGGGGCAAAACTGCCCGGGAATTCCAGGATGAGATGACGGCTGTTTATGAAAATGATTGTCCATCGTATGACACTATTGTGAGATGGAAAAGGGATTTTCAAACTGGTCACATGTCCCTGACAGATGAGCCAAGAGCTGGTAGACCGTCATTGACAGACGATGCTGTCACAGTGAAGAAAGTGGAGTGTTTAATACTGGAAAACAGACGAGTAACCATCCAAACGATCACGAATGAGACACATCTTAGTTATGGTAGTGTGTGGAAAATTATTCATGATGAACTGGACCTATCTAAGGTGTCTGCATGGTGGGTGCCACGTTTGCTAACCCCTTGCCAAAAGCTAACACGGAGTGGCCTTTCAAGACAGATGTTGATGCTGTTGGAACAGGATGAAGATGATTTATTTTAGTCTGGTAACCATGGATGAACCTGGATCTATCAGTATGATCCAGAGACAAAAAAACCATGAGCATGGAATGGAAACATGCCGATTCCAGACCCCCAAAAAGGCAAAGGTGCAAAAGTCAGCTGGGAAGGTCATGCTTTCAGTTTTCTGGGACTGTCGTGGAGTCATCCTTACAGATTATCTTGACAAGGGTGAAACCATCACAGGCAGATACTACTACAATCTTCTGGACAAGTTACGAGCAGCTCTTATTAAGAAACGACGGCCGCGCCGTGGCTCAGTGGTTAGACCGCTTGGCTCTCACCAAGGCGGCCCAGTTTCGTTCCCAGGCGACCGCAAAGTCAGATTTGTGGTGGACAACACGGCGCTGGGGCGGGTTTTCTCCGGGATCTCCGGTTTCCCCACCATCTCATTCCACCGTTGCTCCATCTTCATCTCATGTATCATTAGTGTCATCGCCTGCGGCGCCGTATGTAGTAAAAGTGGGCGTTAAACGCTACACATTTCATTTTAAGAAACGACGCGGTATGTTCTCCAAAGGTGTTAATCTTCTAGCTGACAGTGAACCAGCTCATTCATCTCAAGTTGCAGTTGACAAAACAAGGGAATGTGGCTTTGAGGCCTTATAGCATCCGCCTTATTCGCCCGATCTCGCACCAAGTGACTTATTCTTGTTCTTGGAAATGAAGAATCCGTTGCGTGGTCACCGATTTGACAACAAAAATGGCCTCATTAATGAAGTGGAAGAGTAGTTTAAAACGAATTCTTCTTCTTTTCTTCTTCTTCTTCTTCTTCTTCTTCTTCTTCTTCTTCTTCTTCTTCTTTTTTGTAATTTTACGTCCTCCAACGTTAAGTCATATCAGACGGTGAATGAAATGGTTGAAATGATGCTCAAATGTGTCTAGGGTCCATGGAGCTTAGAGCTCCCCGACATTCGTCTGTAAGGATAAGGGAAAACCCCGGAAATAGCCTTATCCAGGTAACTCAACCTGACCGAGATTCGAACTCGGGACCTCTTGAACGTGAGGCTTCTACAATCAAGGTATTTGGAAGGTCAAGAATGGGTGGTGACTATGTAGAGAGGAACTGACAAGCACATATCTACACAAACTTTCTATCACATTTTTAAAGGGTGATAATTAAAGCTTTACAACACCCCCTCGTATTAGCTCACCCCAAGTATTTGCTCACCTCTGTGAAGTGGGAGTAGAGAGCCTACCTGGCACCAAAGAATTCCTCAGTTCTAATATAGGTTCATGTATTCTTCTGGTTTCCCCTTATTCTGAAAGATGAATTTCATGTAACTTTAAGCTCCATGGGCCCCGAGCGCATTTGAGCACAATTTCATCCATTTCATTGTCCAATATGAACTAGTGGGTTAACCCTTAGGATATCCTCAAACATAACCATCATAAAAGTAATAGATAAATCCAGTTAATATTCGCGATCATTGGTTAAAGTGGCATTCGACATCATATTTCGATATTAAAATTTGCTAATAAGTTATATGATTATGTTAAACAATTTGTATTATTTCAATAGTCAGTAAACTTCTTTATATCCCTCTTTTTCCTCCCCGGTAGTAAAAAAATTACAACTTCTAAGCCAAATAGAGAGAAGGAAAGTGAGAAGTAAAGGGGAGCTTGGGAGGAAGAGAGGGAAATCATCGTGGAGAGGAGATAGAATGGGAAAGACAAAGAAGAAGATGTAAGGAGAGAGCGTTGGAGTGGGAAAGAGAAAGAACAGTGAAAGAGGTGGATAATCAATAGAGAGAAGGTAAGAATGAGAGAAAGTAATATCCGTACTTTATGGTTACAATTGCTTTCATTTTGTAAACTTGAAACTATAAAGCCATACAAAGCTCTCCACCGAGAGTAACCGAACCCTGGTTACACGAATTACAGATCGGAGAAACAGATCAACATATGCCACCCAGACGTATAAAAAGTAAATGAAAGGAAGTGTGTCTGTGTGTATGTGCGCATTATTATTGCCGTTTTTACGCTGGTTAAACTGATGTTATTTATAATGTTGGATCTTGTCAGTAAATGATAAACTGTGCAAACCTGTATTATTGAAATTGTTACTAACTGAACTTCACAGATGAGTACACTGAAAGTATCAGCTAAAACACACTTAAACGACTTTAAAAACAAAATAAAGTGAAAGGAAGTAATTAGCTGGAGATTAATTGAAAGTGATACAATTACTCGTTGATGGAGAACCCTCTGATGTTAAGTTATTAAGTTTTCAAATACAGGGATATTATACATTTAAATAAAACCTGTGTAAGAAAGCTTTACTTTAATCCTCTTCACCCGGCGTTATTCGCTCTACAAGCAATGCAGCCCTACAGCAATTATTTCTAATTGTTATACCCGAGGCTAGCTGGTGCAAATGAGCTGTTCGCTTTTTCATTCCTGGGGACTTAAGTTTCAATAAAGGTACAAACAATATTAGTCCTATAATCATAACGAAGGTGCACAATGTCGCTACTAATTTTCAAGTAAAAACATATGTTCATATTTAAAGAAATGTAAGGAGTTTGCACATCAGAATTCCTAGAACAATCCTTAGGTTTTACTTAGCTCATCATTGCAGATTCCATACAACGGAATGTCATACAAAAAGTTACAACCAGAACTGGAGAATGAGAACTGCTCAAAAATCTACTAAATCCTATTTACAGCGAGGTAGATGAAAGTTAATTTGTTGTTTATTTTGTCTGTTATTACTACTATTATTACATTACAAACTGTTTAATTTGCGCAACACTTTTCCTCAAAATTAAAATTAATAGTAATTATAACTCAAAATATCAATGTATTGTTTGGATTAACGTCATTAGAATTTGCCCAGCGTAAAAAGTCTCAAAGTGAAATCTAAAATATAAGCAATTAAAATGTAACTTTTATGCGAGTTAAAGATTGTAAAGAGTAGGATAAACCTAAGAAGAAATATAAGGATGGATTGAAATATATTTACATTTAATGACAGATTCAAACGATATTCAAAATGTATCAGAATAATTTGAAAGAGGGCTTTAAATTAAACACTTCAAAAGCTTCGATGTCGAGTTATAGAGAAGGAATCTCAACTTGGAAAGATATTTTATATACTTTCTTTGGTTACAAAATAACTTTCCTTTTTAATCTAAGTGATACAAAAATTTGTGGTACTGATAAATTATTCAAAATCATGACTCCATTGCTGAAACACAAGGTATAATGTCATATAGTTGAAGACGAGTCCTCCAAAATATCTGCGGCATTCGCGAATATCGACAAAAGCAACAATAGTTCTGGAAACTAATAGACACTTCTGTTATGCCAATGAGAATTATATAAATTACTGATCCAATGTGAACCTAAAGCCAAAACTTAACTGGATTCGTATCTCATTCCTTCTATTCAGTTGATATATTTAAGTAATTAGACCATTTAAATCGAAAGGGGGATGTAGTGTCCTATTGAAAGATCAATGTTCTCCAAAAATTTAATCATGACATCGTTTAGCTCCGGAAGCATATTCAAAGAAAAATAATGTAAATTGTCCACTCAATCGTGCAGACTAAACTTACGGCTCACCACATAACAAAATTATCAAAACTATACTGAAAATAGTTATATCTATAGAACATTTCCATTTTTGCAGAGATTTTCTACAGATTTGGGATTCGTGTCACTCTAAATTTTACTGTTCCAAATATTTAAGAAGGTTCCTAGTAAAAACTTCTGTGTTCCAAGCCTCATTGTTAATGGTCTGTAAATTCCATTCAACAAATTTCTGTCTCATAGGATAATCGTCTATGATTAATATTTGCAAATTTTTATATGAAATGGAAGCTTTCATTCCTACTTAGGATTCTCCATGTGGACATGTAACTGACACCATAGAGTGAGCAACACCTCAAGTGTTAGTTCGTGGATTATTTCTAACAATTACAAATTCTTATAAAAGCATAATGTTCTCACAGTTCGATTCTCTTCTGAGTCAGCCTCTGTTTACTACCTTGAAGGCGTTGATCTAAGCGTTGCATATGTATAACGCTGAGGGCGTTTATCCACGTAGATTCGCTTTGCTAAATTAGCATTGCCGTAAGCTGTTCCAAAAACCCTACACATCTATGCAAATTCAATAATTGTATATTGTTGCTGTTTAAATACCTTAACATTTAATTAAAATATCTCACGTAAGATATTTAACATATAACACCACACTGATTCCATTGGTTATTATTTCTATTGCAACACTTCCAAATAGAGCATCTTTACTTAACAAGAATAGTTCAGACAAACAAAACGCTCTCTCCTTTATATAAGATGTATATTTATTGGTATTAATAATTATTCTTGGGGCGATTTCGAACTGTTAGGGTTGATTCCAAACATTGAAGCAGTAAAAATGTTCCATGTGTACATTAATCTGAAAATCGTTTGTTAGAGCGTTATTAAACGATTATCGCCTTCCTTGCCACCAGTAGTAATTGAATTAAATGCTGATGACTGTTTGTTGTGAAGCCAAGAAGGCAAATTTAATATATTTTGTGAGTGAAAAGTTTGATATGCACTACATTTATGTTCTTACAGAGGGTAATGCATCACGAGCATATGACCTTTAGGCAGAAGGATGCCCCAACAGACAATTACAGATGTATTTTTTTTATCTTGAAAAGTGCAGAGCGATGCGCAGTGGTATCTGGACGAGTCCACCTCAGAACGGTTGCAACTGGAGGGGAGGGCAGGTCAGTTGCGTACCAGTTGCGAGCAACTAAACACGTGCAGAGCTACTCGGTAACACTACAGCTTGTTTCAAAATGTGCTTGTCTCCTGGTTCCAAGAGGGCATTTATAAATGATGTCTCCTAGCAGCACACTAGAAAATAAAGTGCTACATTTAAAAACACGAGAAGTAATAACCAATATACATAGATTTATAAAAAAGGAACAATGGTCTGGGTCAGCTATAAAAGTCTGGGGAAGGGTATCTGAGGCAACATTTGTGTCTGAAAGCAGTTTAGGAGAGTTACTAAGGAAAGAAAAGCCATTGGTGCTAGTGCAACAGCGTCTTTCTCTATGCCCAGTAAACAAAGATTAAGAACATGCACAAAATCTAATTTGGATGTTTTAATTCAGAAGTAGTTAGGCGAACTATGAACAATTTTTAAAGCACAGATAAACAAAGACCAACTTTGAAGAAAGTGCTTATGAAGCATAAAATTCTACTGACTTCCAAGGCAGTGTCTGAACATTAAGAAGAGTTCTTTTGAAGCTAGAATTATTGGGGGGAAAAAACACTAAGCGTGACAGACAAATTTTAATCAACATCGCACCATACGTGCAAAAAGGCTTAAGTATTTACGAAATATTCGGAGATATCGAAGTGACGTTTATATAGTTTATATGGATGAAACATATAAATACAGCACATACTGGACCATATGGCTGGAGTGAAATACGTTACAGGGACTCTGCAGCGATATTGAAAGGCCTAAAGTTGTTTATCATTCCTGCTGGAGGAGAACAGGGTTTTGTTCCAAATGTCTATGTACTATTTAAGATCCAACAAAAGCGTGGAGAGTACTACCATAGTAAGAATTACAACTCAGTTTATAAGAGCTGCAAAACTGGCTTTGAGAGTGAAATTTGCTTTTAGACACCTTATGCACCGCCCTCCCCTCTCGTAATCTTACGCGTGTGACGCATTGTGGCGATATGTGCACTATCCCCACCACAGTTGCTACTCATACCTACCGCGTAGGATTCCTGTCAAGATAAAATAATACATCTGTACTTTGTTAGGAACTTAATCAGATTTCTTCAGCGCTTGAGTAAGAGTGGCTCATTTGAGAGGAGTGTTTTGGATGTTGGGGAGTTACGAAGCATTCATTAACCGAAAAGGACGAGTTCTTCTGATATGGAAGCAAACCCATTAGATAGCAATGCATTGCAATAAGATAAGTCGCTAGTCACATAGCTATATGGAGAATTTTGCATGGAAAACTTCTGTACCTGTATCATCTTCAACGGTTTTAATAATTAAATGTGGCGGACTTTGAGTCAAGAGGATCTGCCGTTCCACGTAACAGAATTTCTTAGTATGCTCATTGTTTATTGATGAGGCTTAGTTTACTCACAATGGTATCTTCATAATATTCATAACTGGGCCAATGAAAACCTTTATAAACTACAAGTCAGACATCAGCAGTTTCTGCTAAAATGTTTGGGATGGGTCATTCATAATCATCATATTACTTCCAATTGCTTTCCTCGGCACCTAAATGCAGAGACATAGTTTCTCATAAATTTGTTACATCATTTAACTGATTATTAGCCAACGAATGTGATTTTTACACGATGTCAGTTCATTTCTGTAGAATAATATTAATTTACTGATGACAAATTTCTGCTCGAGAGGATTTCATTGCATGACTGCTCGATCTTCTGATTTGAATCCTATGAATTTCTTCTTCTATAAGCACTTAAATCCCAGGTTTATGCAACTGCCATAAAGGATATAGACAGCCTGTAAGAGCTTACGGACACTGGATTTACTCAAATGCAAAACAATTCAGGAGTCTGCAAACAGAGAAATCGATAGCACGCTTAGGACATTCGCTGAAACAGAAGAAAGTTACTTCGAAAAAGCAATTTAAATTTTATCTCCTGATACTTCCAGAACCATGTTCATACTATGAACTTCCCTACTGCACTGTTATTGGGAGTGTCCGGCGAAATATTTGACACCAATAAAGACAAATCTGTATAAAAACGAAGCATTTTCAAACACTGCAATTAAGAAAATGTTATTTTCAAATCTTAACATTAGGAATAGTTTTTCTAATACATTCATAGATAAGAATGGGAAAAACACTTGGGAAAAATGGACAGAAAGTCTACATAAATAAGAAAAATAATGTATAACCCTAAAGAAAAAAAGGAATGTGGGTGGACCGAAGGTGGAATGGGCGGATGAAGTCGGATCATACTGTGGGAAGAACAGATTAAGAATAGTAATATTTGAGTATTTCTGTTTTTAACTTTTAAAGTTTAATTTATATGAGCTTTTAAGCCGTGAAGTCTATTCAAATTTAACGAATAGCATCGAAATTCTGGTACTATAAAAGTATTATATCCAGGTGATTTTATTTATGAATTTTGAGGTTCTAGCAACTGCCGGATTGTATTGGTACATATAGCTTTATTTTCTATTTACCTATGTCAGACATATACTTCGTATTTAGCCCTTAAAACAAACAAAAAGAACTTATTTTAAAAAGTTGTGTGTACATGTAAGATATTGGGAGGGAGAGCAAAAATAAAAAAGCTGAAAATTCGTATAAATTCTATATTGGCATTCAGTGTCAGCATAACCCAGGATATGACGCGAAGAAAAGTTCCCAACCAAAACTACACTTCACATGTGCAGTGGAATTTGTTGGCTGTTTTTGTAATATTCCCAAAAGTCGCTTAACCTTTTTATATAAACAACACACATATGAGATATTCGATAATACAACTTGTCTTGAATTTTCTGCAATCAGTTATGCAATTTTATTTATACTGAATAAATTTTCAAAAGTGTATCAGTGAAGAGATTAATAAGAGATTTCCAAAAACTGCAATAAACATGTGTAGCTTATTCAAACGTACAGTTGTCGACCGGGAGTGCATTTTATAATCCACGACCCTTTGGTGCAGGAATTGGGAAGTGGGGCTTTTACAGGATTTGTTGTGATGAGTGACGTAAGGATTGGTATTGGCTCTCGACTAGCTCTGGATATCCTTTCGTAGTCAGGTAAACGGTGAGATCTATACCTCAGGGTCCAGCGTTGTGTCAATTACACTAAGCTGGTGAAGTTTCTTTCCTTCGTTTATTTGCCTGTTTATGACGTTGTCGGACTTGCTTCTGCACCTCCCTTGTTCGACACACAATTCACATTATGTAGCGTTCTATGACAATTTCTCCCTACTTCTAACTCCGACGCCTGTATCCTACATTAACTCCGAGTGTTTCTCTCGTCTGTAACTCTTATACGCCGCGATATATGCATGTTATTAACTCTTAGGTTAAACAATAACGATCTTAAACTCTAAACAAGATCGCATCTAACCAAAAGGTGTCCTGCACATAGCTCCAAATTCTCCCCCTTATTTCCAGGATACTTTATCTACCCACGCCTGTTTTCCAGGCCTTTACTATTTCGAACTTGCCACGTGATATACATGGGAACGAGCTTTTCTCAAATTGAAGCTTATTGGCTCCTCAAAGTAGTATCGCTCTATGGGGCTGGTAAGTTCATCCTCCTGCATCATAACAGGACTGTTTTCTATCTGTTTTTCCTCAAAGAGTGATGCATTCCAGTCGGTGCCGGTCTGTCGCTGGAATGTCAGCCTCCTTCTATTGTTACCACTTCCTGTCTTTTGGCTAGCAGCTTGCTAAAATGTGCATCTGAGCTTACAGTCTGTTTCTTGCATTTATATTATTTCTGTTTCTAAATTATACATTAGTTCTTTCTTAATCTAACTGTGATACTGTTTCTTCCATTGTATCTCAATGTATTATATCGCTTTATCAACCCACTCTTATCTATCCCATTCTATTAGAAATCCGTTATTTCTACTTCACCTTCCTCATTTCATTTCCCCTGACATGCTTCAGATTCGGTTAGTAGTTTTGGTAGATGTGGGCAGATGGATTACTTCTTCCCTGGCCCTCCTATAAATAGTTGCTTAGGCCAGTAGGGTAGTTTCGTCGCCCCCACTCTGAGGGTAGACAGAAGATTCGGTGGTGTGAGCTGTGTCAATCTGTACAACTGCTAGGAACTTCTGCACGTCTCTGCGGGCTTCTCTGTCTCTGCGGGCTTCTCTGTCTCTGCGACCTCTCTGCCTGTGGTCTAACTCACGGGAACTGGTAGCACACAATATTGTATACCCACGACAAGATGGCGAGAGACGAATGAAGGGGAGGGGGGCTTGCTGTTTATCTACTCTCTTAGTGGTTCTGTTTACTAGGAAATGAGTGTATGAGAATGCATATGAATTACCCATGCTGCCAGATCTAATGTTTATTGTAGTAACTATAGTGATAGGTATTATGCATGGGTGAGTTATGTGACAACAGTTGCGTATTTTAAACGAATCTACCATCCTTGTCATACTGGGAAAGCGAGCATAAACACTTTAGGGACAGCAAAGTAATTACGTTACACATTCCTCTAGCTTGCATTCTTGTTGTGGGTCTACAGTGGATACCTGCCGGTTTGTAGTGGAGAGGTGTTCCCCTTCGTTCACTAATATCACTTGTCTCATCACAAAACCTCTCGTCTCACCTCTATGCTAATATAATCTCTCAACACCTCATAATCATATCCGGCATGTGGCCGTCCAGAGTTCGTATTGAGTTATAGCTCCTCACCACTCTCTCAAGCATTTTTATAGTTACTGTGTGAGACGTTCCATTTCCCAACACGGATAATGAGTCTACGTCCTGATAATTAAGTAGAAGAAGAAAATAAGCAATAATCAGTAAAATAAATTAACCTCTGTATTGTAAACAAAGCTATATAGGGAATCAAGACACTATCTTGATTCTATTACTTACTGGAGTATATCTTCTCTTACAAAATAGCAATATATAGCAAATATAAAGTTTATTGAATGTTAATCAATTCCGCTGGAATAAGTTACCTGCTGGATCTTTCGTGAGAAGGCGAATGTTGGGTAACTAAACTCTTAAGACTCTGGGCCGAAATGAGGACATAAAAATAACACAAAATACAATGATTTTAATAAATAAATGCTACAGGGGAATAATATTTTGTTTGCTACATCACTTATTTTGTTTTTAATATAAAGTTTCTGTTTTATACAGCACGAACCAAGCTACGTGTTAAAAACTTTTATGTCTTTTGTTATGAGTGTCACAGAAGTTTGTCACTTGTTTGCTAGTCATTATCTCTCTGTATTTAAACTACTAAAACCTATGTGATAAGAAATAATAAACTTGTTATTGATAATAGTAATAATAAAACAACACATAACACATTATAACAAATTATGTGTTTTAGAAATAAAACTTAAGCAAAATAAGTTTAATGTTGTCATGCAATTTTGAAGTAGTGTATAAGGTGCCGGCACACTTCGTTAGAAAACTAGATGATTTTAGTATTACAACGCTAAAACTAAACTTCGATGTGCAAAAGTTGATGTTGGAGCAAAGCCAAACGCCCGAATACTGCAACTCTCACCTCTGCCAACAACAGGCGGCATGAGTAGGGTTTAGTATTGGTGGTGGGACGTGGTTAGTGTGCCAAGTCGCTAGTCATTACGTTTCTCTTAATTTGCTTCTCAGCCGATTTCCCAGGGATCTCATGAATCTGAGTGCACCCGGACCTCCTAGGGGAACATGTCCAAGTCCGTACCGGGAATCGAAGTTGTGCATCCCACTCGTAAGCAGATGTGCTACCAGTTTACTAAGATAAGGTTTTTCCGGGGTTTTCCCTTATCCTTCAAGATGAATGTCGGGTAACTCTAAGCTCCATGGACCCTGGACTCATTTGAGCATCATTTCACCCAATTCATTCACCGTCCGATATGACTTAACGTTGGAGGACGTAAATTACCAATATGTATGTATATATACTAAGTAAACGACCTATTAATTAAAATATACTAAAATGCGAAGTTTCCCTTATCACTCTCAATGTTTGCATATAATTATTTTAATGTACATATTTTTGTCTAAATAATCTTGTTTTCTTTGAATTTCTTATAAGAAAGCGAAAATATATATTTTACACCTGGATATATATTACACATAAGTTCATCGCAAGATAGAAAAAACTAATCTTTTCTTTTTAATTGGCGAATTCCTAATTACTTAATAAGTTTCCCCTTAACTAACATAAGCCCGCTTGCTCATTATTTTACAGCTCCACTTTCTTTTGAATCTTTTCTTGTTATTTTCCATTCATTTATCTTCCCTTGAATTTTTTTCTGCTGTTCATGCCCTTATTTTTTTCTCGTATACGTGTTCCCCTACATCGCTCACCCCTGTCGTGACTTTTTGGTGTGGTGGTCTGTGGCAGCAGTGAAACCCTTCCTTGATTGCTACCATTGCTCCAGAGTCTTGTGTGAACATTCGCACAGACAGACGCTGCCGAGGGGTAAGGAAATTGAATTCTCTCTTCCCTTCGTCTTGTGTGAGGTTACTCTACACGTTTAAACCTCCCGTCCAGAGTTGTCGAGAAAGAAATCTGTTTTCTTCTCTCTTTTCTTTTTTGGTTTCCGCTTGCCTTTCACGTGAGGCTTCCTAAAGAGTAACATTTCAGTGTTTTCGTAACTAAAGCCGTAATAAAAACGTCTGTCATACCTATGATATTTGAGCCAACACACGATTATTTCCAGCTCTGTAGTCAACAAAGTAGTAGCAATGGAGCCCACACAAACAGAAGGGAAGGAGGTCAATTGCCATGCCATTCAACTTTCCTTCCTTGGGAAATTCTATCTCTACCACTGTATGGACAGACCGGTGATTTATTCTTTTGAACGAATCATTCGTGTTGATAAATGTAATGAACTCCAACTGAAAGAAACTAATGTGCCTTTTGAAATGTTTTGTATAGATTGCTAAAAGTAGTAAAATCTGCGAACATTTTACCAGTATTTTAAGAAAACGTTTTGAAATTTTCTAATAGACTTAACAATGCATTATCATCTTACAAAAACTATTCCACAAATAAAACTTAATCTTTATACATATTAGTTATTTATGACTATTGTTTCATCTCAAATTCTTATCGCAACTAAGCAACCTGTCTAGGATTATTCAGATAATAAAGTTGCTGCACACATAAACCACTAACTACCCAATTGGATATCTTTCACTTACCTATTTAGATAAAGGTAAGAGAAAGTATTGTATCATACCAAAAAATTCGATATTGAGATTAAGGTAAATGCTAATAAGGTAATGTTATATAATAATGTAATAATTTTTTTTTAGTCCAGAAGTTCTACTCCCATTAGTCTTGAACCCGTAGGAACAAGACCCGGGCCTCTTTCAACCAGGGAGTTATCCGAGCTGTCCCAAAGGGCGCTCGGCGTCCTCCGTGGGGCTTTCCATAGGACAAGACCTGGGTTACAAACAAGCCCCCCATCTGGTCCTAGGACACAAGACGGGATGGAAGTGGATACGCTACTTACGCGCGCCAACACCAAAGGTGAAGGCTACCGATATGACCTCAGTGGGGTCGCCTGGCGATCTAGCACACCTTCTACTAGCTTTGCAGGCTAGTACCCGGGAGAATTAATGGCTTCCCTCAACCCCGTCCTTAGACGTACCCGATTCCCACGGGTATCGGGAACCACTGTCCCCTCGAGACCAACCCAATCCGAACAACTCCCGAAGGAGGGGCTCAGATGTTCGGCCCGAGGTTCCTCTAGTAACGTCAGAGGTACCAAAATGTAATAATGTTCATTTATATTGTTATAATGTTATAAGGTAATGCTATTAACTTATTATGGTTCACTCAGAGCATATCATCCTGCCATGCACCGCCGAGACACCCGTCGACACTTCTACCCTGAAACAGACCAGCAGATGAGAGATGATGTGAGATGATAATGGAGATAAAATGGAGGGACAGGGAATTCGGAAGATGTAATTAACCTACGCAGCCTGGCACCTGGCGACCCGGGAAAACACCCGAAAAATCCCATAGGTCACGTAGGTCAGCCACCGGGATCGAACCTGGGCCTCCCGAATGCGGGGCACACACGAAACTGCCTAAGCCATTCCTCTCGGTTAAGGAAGTAGTTAATACTTATTTAAAACTAAATTAATTTATTATTTCCTACACCTAAATGTGCCCAAGATTTATTTTTCTCTTTAGTATGGTTTAAGCATTTGAATATCTTTTATGCTCTAGTTTTTTTGCTTCTATTTCTTCCACAGTTTTTTTCGTTTCCTCTTATAATGTATTCTTTCATTTATTCTTTTAAGGATCCAAACTTCAGTTTATATTAGTAAGAAGCGCATATGTTTTGTGTAATTTTATTTGTATTTCCATTCTTTATCTATGATTTAAATTTCTATCAATGGTTCCTTAAACTGAAGATTTATCATGTTAAATATTATATATATATATATAATCATCTAAATTGTGGGATATTAGGTTTTTAAATAGACTGTACTGGGACAAAACCGAAATGTGAACTATAAAAAGGAGTACAGTGATGAACGCAATAAAACGAAGAATGAAAACTACTTTATCTCATTCTTACTTAAGGGCGAAAGCCAAAGCTTTCGGTATAATCATTTCATTAAACGTAAGCGCTAACTTGGATATTGTTTGAAGAAGGTACTTCATTTACTTCTGAAATTACTTTTAGTGAACTTAAGCTTTGTGTTCTATCTGCAGCGTTAGTCTTGTTTAAGTGCAGTTGCACCTTTAGAGCTTAATTACAATTTGTGGGATTTATGAATTGTCCAAACTTTTAAGTAGTCTAAATTACATTACTACCTTCGTTAATACTAAGTACAGGAGTGATAAATGTGGAGAGAAACACACAGCAGTTTATTTAGACTAGTAGACGGATGTTCAAGATGTTCAAAAGGTACTAAACCTTTCTAAAGCGTCCTGTATTAAAATGTTTAACTGATGAATGTTCCCTACTGATTAGTAACAAGTTAAATGTGTAACACTTGACAGATTGAAAAAAATACTCTGCTATGTCTACTCATATGACTTTATTTTCTCAGTAAACCTGAATTATCCCAGTATGTTATAATACAGACGTGTGCAAATTATTAGACTCAATGGTGAAATTTTAAACATATGCCGTTTATTTTCTATTTATTTAACATAAATAATATTACAACATATTTTTTTCAACTCTTAGTATTTTGTATGCATTCCTTTAGTCTTTATTACCATTTTGATTCGTTTAGGCATGCTCTCTACAAGGGTGGAGCACTTTTCCTTTATTTCTTCATCTCTGTGCCAAATGCTTATCAGGCCCTCAATAAGCTGAACTTTTGTTGTTATTTTCAATTTTTTCAGTCTCTGTTTAACAATACCCCACAGTTTCTCTATTGGATTTAAATAAGGGCTACTCCCCGGCCATGGTAGTACTTTTACATTGTTTTCTTTGAGGAACTGGGTTACAGATTTTGCTCTATGGCAGGGAGCACTGTCATGCAGAACACAAAATCACCATTTGGGAACCATTCTTTACTTTTCGGAAATAGTCTTGTTTCTAATACACTTCTTTACTGTTTCTGCTCCATATATCCCACAACTATGTATAATCTTCCAGGTCCATGGACAGACATACAGCTCCAGATCATTTTTGATGTTGGATGCCTTACTCTTTGATCGACACACTGAGGGGAAAATGCTTCTTTATCTGTCCTTCTCACATATTGGCTGTTCTCTTCACATACTTCAAACATGGATTCATCTGAGAAAATTACCTGAAACAATAAAAACCTCTATTAATATTAAACCGTTTTAAAATTGCTCAAAGATAGTATAACAAAACCAGCAAAGAGAGAAACAAAGTTTAGGTCGTTTATTTCATTTCCATAAAATTTACTTGTACATATTTTAATTTTATGCTATATATAATTTTCATAATATTTACCTTTCTCCAAAATTCCACTGGATGTTTCTGCATCACTTTGGTCCATTGTAAACGTCTTTTTGCCATTGCAGGTGTCAGTTTAGCCTTTTTACGAGGCCTGCGTGCTGATAAACCTGTTTCACATAATCTTCTCCGAACTCCTGAGGCTGATATTTCTGTACCGTACTGCTTTAGTTGATTACTGAGGTCAATGGTGGTTGTTCTTCTATTTTGTTTTGCCACCTGCACAAGTTTTCTTTGCATCCCTGGTGATAGCTTTCTTTTCCTTCCGCATTTTCCAACCTTTTGTGAGGTCAACATCTCACCGAATGTTAAAGATTGATTAATGCAACTAACAGATTTTTGTGAAATACATAATTTCTTAGCTATTTCACGTTGTGAATAAAAATTTTCCTTCAAAAGACTCTCAGTTACAGCTACTTTCCTTGGGGATAAGTCAACAGTTATTCCCATAACCTCTCTTTTGAATTAATGTGAATGTTAAGGATAAGATACGCGATGTTACCTGGCTTGAGATCAATTAATAATAAATCCTGAGGATATATTAGCCATAAAACACAATAAAGGCAAATATTAACAATCTTCAATTACTACATTCACCAAATGAAAGCAATATCACCAAACAGTTGGATAAAGACATGAAGAAAATGGCTGCTCTTAATTCAGAGCTACCACCATATTACTTACTATAAGTAAAAGAAAAATCCCCCAGCTATTATTAAGAGAGAAATTTCATTGAATATGCTTAATATTATAGCAAGGAAAAGAATTACGACAAACTGAAATAGCTTACGGCGCTAAATAACTATTATTTTGAATGTTAAACTGAAACAAAGTAAGAAAACGTTAATGAGTCTAATAATTTGCACACGTCTGTATTTGTATAAAAGTTCATCCATACACATTACATTGTTGTTAGCCAGTATGGAATAAAAGAACATGTCATAAGAAACCTAAGGTGTTACTTTTTTCTCCTTTTCTTTTTGTTTCTAAGTCGTGAACTCGTGTAGAGAAAAGAGGAGAGGAAAAACTTTAAGAAGTGTATATACAAATATAATAATTCGTAACTTAAAAAACTTATAAGAAATGATGATCGTTTCCTTACAAATTGACTGGGATCGCGATTTCGTGAATATCTTGTTCATATCAGCTTGAACCATCAACAATGTCGTTGTTAATTTTACCGCCGCTAGATGTCACTATGCTTATTTTAGTACTACCAACATCTGAAAATGAAACAAATTTAAAAACAGAATCGACTGCCGGTATTTCAAAATTCATTACGTGATGTTTACTTTTTTTAAATAAATAGTTTTTCCAAAACCATTAAATCTATCGGACCATTTAATTGTTTTAATAATTTAACTTCAGGATTTATTTCATGGTTAAATGACCAAAAATGATCTGCTACCGCCAATTTATCAGTCTGTTTATACTTAATGTTACGAAAATGCTCTTTCATTCTGGTTTCCAAATTACGTTTTGTCTTTTCAATATAAACTTTATTACAATCGAAACAATTAAATTGATAAATACCAGATTTTCTACTATCAGGAATTTTATCTTTTTTTAGAGAAATGCAGTAAATGTTTAATACATATTTATTTTGAGGAACTAAAGTTATACCAACTCTTTAACAAAATTTAAAAAATGTTTATTAACTCAAGGATGGTAAGTAAAATTTTTAAAATTATAATCGTCTTTTATTTTTTAAGAGTAGAAATATCAGTAACAGCTTTTTATATCTGAATTTTTCAATATTTTTATGTATGAAGTCTTTATTAAAACCATTAATTAAAGCAGTATTAATAATATGTTTACATTCTTTATTAAATTCCTCTTTATTAATTGGTATATTTATTAATTTATAAATCAATCTATTAAAAACAGCAAGTTTATGTTAATAGCTTCATATTTTACGGATTTATTAGTGTAATAAGTATTATAAAACAGAAGGCATTGTTTTATACAAAGTAAGCTCGAGTGTTTTTTTTTCTCTTTTGTTTATGATTTACAATAATGCAAAATTACAGAAAATTTATTCAAAATTACTAAAGTTTCGCTACTATTCAAGAGAAATTTAATGCATTCATCTTATGCAAATATCGTAGACATATGATATTTTAATCTTTTTAGAGTAAATTAAACAGAAACTAAAGGACTTTCATTAAAAGGTAATTTTTGGAGACCGATTACTATGAAAATCGTTTCCCATCCTTAGAGGATGCTAAATAAAATATTAAGTTTGATATTTATTTGGACTTTTTTTAGTCATGCTACATACGTACGTGCGGGCACTCTCATAAGTACACATACACAGATATGAGCATCTCCGCGAGTTCTATTTTAAATGAAATGTGTAGTATTTAACGCCCACTTTTACTACATACGGCACCACAGGCGGTGACACTAATGATACATGAGATGAAGATGGAGCACATGTGGAATGAGATGGAGGGGGAAACCGGAGGTCCCGGAGAAAACACGCCCCAGCGCCGTGTTGTCCACCACAAATCTCATTTTGCGGTCGCCTGGGATCAAACCCGGGCCGCCTTGGTGAGAGCCAAGCGGTCTAACCACTGAGCCACGGCGCGGCCTGAGTTCTATTTTAGAAAATACTTTCTGGGACTAATCATTATACGTCAAAATGCACATTTGAGGTTAAATCTGATATCAAGCTTATGGAATACAAACAGTATTCCATATAACTACACTACTTTTCTCTCTAAAAAAACTCATTACCCGTAACTGCATATTGCACTTCAGTGTGACATAAAGAATAGAATAAATCATACTGTTTTTACTACTGACTTCGAAATTATTTACGCTCCATTGTGTCCCTGAAAATAACTATCAATACGAGTTTTTTTAACATTATCTTACTAGCAAATGTTGATAAATCTGTACACCCTTGATTTTTTTTTAAATATAAAAAGGATGAACCGTAAGCATGGAGTTAGTGATCCTTAGTAAAGAAGCAAAATTAGTAGACTTAATCCCTGAGAATATTCTATTTATTATTACTATTATTATTAAAGCTAATTTATGGAAATTAATCATTTCTTCACACTAGCCGTATACATGCTAAGGTATTAGATTGATAGAGTCGACATGAAAAATTCAATGTCACGGCCTGGATTTGAACCACGGATCTTAATCCATTGATCAGCAAGTATGCTTTACAAATGTTTGTTATTTAGACACTTAGTAACAGTGCACATAACAATTGAGGTAGCCGTGAACGACTCCTCTAGCTAAATATGGCAGGATCACTGTAACAAAAATTGAGGACTTCAAGTCTGATATTTATCACTCGTCTGGGTCGTCTGTACTGGAGAGGTCACTCAGGAGATCTAGTGGCAGTCTGCGCTTGAGGCGAGTTGGCTGGCGAGTGCGAGGGCCGAGATTGTAGGTGACAGCTCCAGGGACCTCCTGGAGATGGTAAAAGAAAGGTCGTGCCAGCCGGCGGATGTACTGGTGAACGGGTAGAAGACCAAACTCATGATGAAGTTGTTGGTTTCTGACGAACCTTGGAGCATTTGTCGCTATACAAAGCACCCTGCTTTGTTGTACATGCAGTGGCGGAGATTATTCTTGCTGGTGCCACCCCAGACTGGAGCTGCATAGGTAAAAATGAGACGGACTAGAGATTTGTAAAGAAGCAGGGAGGATTCATAACCAAGTGAGGTGCGCCTGTTGAGTAAAGCGTACAGTTTTGAGAGCCGTGCAGACGCAAGTGTAACAGACCGACAGATATGGTCGTTCCAAGTTAGTCGAGTGTCCAGTAGCACCCCAAGATACTTCACTGGTACACAGGTTGGTAACCATGAGAGTTGTTCCCCGAGCAGCTGTAGTGAAGGAGGATCCGTATAAGGACGTAAAGAGAAGATCTTAACCTCTGTCTTGTATCTCTGATGCGAGAGCCCCTAGTGGTTTACCGGGGAAATATATGAGTTGATTGGAGAATTTGATGTTATGACGGCACGTTGGCCATGGTAGCTCAATGGGTAAGAGCGACTGGACGGAAACCAGTTGATCCGTGGTTCAAATCTCGGCCATGGCTTTGAATTTTTGGTGTCGACTCTATCAAGTATCATCGTCATCATCATCATCATCATCATCATTATTATTACTATTATTATTATTATTATCATCATCATCATGCAGAGAAAAGGAGAAGACTATGCGGGAAATTTTCGTTTGACAACTCAAATGTCCAGAAGCTGTTGATTTTGACCTCTCTATAAATCTACACATGCATAAAACTTTCAATTTTGTGGCTATTTTGAGTTAATGTACTCAAAAGCGGTTCTGGTAGTGTTTTACGAACTGTGAACTGTGCACACTGGCCGGGAAATGTCATGCGCATGAGCAGCAAGACTGAAGGTCGTTGCAACTCATACATCCCCTTGTTAGATACCAAACCACCAACACGGTTACCCTTATGTACATCGTTTAACCCGAACGCTTTCCGCCCCCCTCTCGTCGCACGCACGGACGGACACGCAGTCATTATGAACAATTAGGGGGAGGGGGAGAGGACCCACAACAATAAAGGATTTCAACAATCACGCACTGTCCGCTCGTTCCACCAAGCCTACAGATTTGCTATTGAATTCTATCACGTGCACCTAAACCACATCAGAGAGTAAACAGCAATCAATGTGTGTATGTGTATGGTACGCGCGCGCGCGTATGGAGCATATAAAGTTGTTATATGCAAGGATAAAATGTAATATCCCCGTTGTGGTAAACAATATGTGAGGCAGGAAATCCATCATAGCATCCTGTCATTCTCTTCTAAATGCGTCTTCATTTTGGCAGGTAATTGTGCTCAATTTTACGCAACAAAAGCAAGGATTGTTCTTACTAAGCTTCAAGAGCTTAAAAGCTAGTTTGTGTAAAGCCCTACAAATCCTTTGAAGTATGGCAATAACGCAGAAACGCAGGATAAAGCCGTGTGAAAGCACATAAACAGAAGCATGAGTAATGAGCACTGGTGAGAGGGGTGAAAGAAACCCCTTTGTATGTATAAATGCGTTGCGTGAAGAAAATCTCGCCGCACTAAGTACAGAACTAGGCCAGTATTACCAAAATTGGTCGGTGCCAATCCTAATGCCTCATTCTAAAGGTAATTTGTCTGTCTACATCACCCGTAATCAAAACGTGCTATCATTTAAGCATATTGTGATAAGAAATTATTAGAACAAAAAAGAACGAGTGGCAGGATAGTATTCGAAAGAAAATGAAGGATGCCGTACAACAAAAAGATAATAATAAAATATGGGTTATGGTGAGTAAAATGAAAAAACAGAAGGGGGTGAAAAATGAGATAACATCACAGGAATGGCTGGAGTACTTGAGAGATCTAGTTGCAGAAAGGGAGTGGACAAATAGAGATAATATACAGTTGGGCAACCTGAGGATAGAAGATGAGATATTAGACAGAGAAATTACTCAAATTGAAGATTTTCAACAAATAAGAAGTCTAAAGGGTGGTAAAGCAGTGGGCTTGGATGGGATTCCAGGGGAGTTTTGAAAGAGATATGAGGAGCCCTTGAGACGCGACCATCAGCTCTGCAATAAGATTCCAAGCTCTGTATAGCGTCATACTTCTGGATACTAATCAAAATTAATCAACGAACGCGTGGGCCAAAATATAAATTGATGAAAAACAAGGAATTTGCTCTCTTTTATGAGAACTCATAACCAAGATGCGAAACTGGAAAATGTCCTAAGAGCATATTTACTTCTACAGTAACCGTGCGGGATGGCTCAGGTGGCTTCATCTGTAGCCCGCATTACGGAGGCCCGGATTCGATTCCCGTGGCCAACCTACCTGACCCATGGACTTTTTCGGGGGGTTTCCCGGGTCGCTAGGTGAATGCTGGATAGATTAATTACATCCCCCGAATTTCCTGCCCCTCCATTTCATCTCCAGTATCACATCATCTCTCATCTGGTGGTCTCTCTCAGGGTAGAAGTGTCGGTGGGTGTCTCGGCGGTGCATGGCAGGATGATATACTCTGAGCTAAACTACTTCCTCCTCCGGTAAGTCGGTTGCCGTGCTCCGCGCCTGTGCTGGGACCATTTCGGGACCACCAGCCAGGGACCTTTGAGGCTCGGCTGCTGGGCTCGTTGCCATCCTTCAGTAGTGGAGCGTGTCCGTTGTCCTGGCTTGACAGGGGAAGCCTCTATCCAAGTAAAATAGAGACCCTGCCCTCTGCACTGTCGTGGCTCGTTGGCACGATCACCCTCTGTCTCCTTTCGCCTCGTCCTTCCTCCCGGGGGTGCCCCACTTGGAGGCGTAGGCACAATGGGCCCAGCATGGTGACCTACGTACCGAATCCCCTCCGTAGTGAAATCCTAATTCTTATACTCCGAAATATGCTGGCCGCGCCGTGGCTCAGTGGTTAGACCGCTTGGCTCTCGCCAAGGCGGCCCGGGTTCGATCCCAGGCGACCGCAAAGTGAGATTTTTGGTGGATAACACGGCGCTGGGGCGGGTTTTCTCCGGGGCTCCAGTTTCTCCCGCCATCTCATTCCACCGGTGCTCCATCTTCATCTCATATATCATCAGTGTCACCGCCTGCGGTGCCGTATGTAGTAAAAGCGGGCGTTAAACACTACATATCCGAAATATGCTGACTGGTGAACTTGAAAGAAGGCTTCTTCAAGGTATTAAATGTAAAATCTTCCAAGGAGTAACTAAACAATATTGAGCTTATTCCCTAATAGTAAGCATCTGCACTATCACTGAAGTGAGGCTTTCTTGTTTATCGGTGACACTCCTCAACTGTTAATGCAGATTCCAATTATTACAAAGCAGCAGTAGTTACAATGCTGCCAATTGTGCAAGCTTCTTTGATAACTAAAGAATGCTGACTTATAGAGATGCAAGGCTTGAAAAGTTATAATCTAAATGCAAAGACTTGGGTACTGGGAGCTATAATCCAGAGGGAGATGTTCCTACAAAGAATTTATTGATAAAATATACTGCTCCTTATCAAACGAACAAAGCTATTTAACTAAAACCGATATAAAAATATAAGAATAATTCAATAAACTTCAAAAGTTTCAGCGTAAGGAAGATATATAGGCAACCTCTATATTTATAATAAACAACTCGTTAAATGGAGTTCTGCTTATATATACGAGGGCTGTTCAATAAAGAATGATCATAACTTTTTACGGTCATAATTTTTAGCACTAAAACTCAATCTTATATTCTGTTAGCTTAATGTGAAATAAACATGCCGTAGTAGTTTCATTGTTGGTACTCCTGTGAGAACCAAGAAACTTCAGACATGTTCAGTATCGCCTATCGCTGCAATGCAGGTCTGCATGCAGTTAAAGTTGATGTTAGAGGAAGATCCGAAGTTTCTTTCAAACGTAATCACTGCTGATGAAACTTGGCTACATCATTGTGATCATGAGAGCAAACAGCAAAGCTCTCCTTCATCACCAACCCCCCCAAAAAGCAAAAGTGGTTGCTTCTGCTAGGAAAGTTATGGTCATCTCATTCTTTAATATTCATGGAATGGTTTATCAGGATGTTGTACCTGCACACTCATCAGTAACTGGACAATACTATAGAGATGTCCTGAAAACATTGAAAGTCCATATCAGGCGCAAAAGACCACATTTCCGTGAAGCAGGCTGGATGCTGCACCACGATAATGCGCGGCCGCATATTGCCAATGTTATTGGTGAATATCTTGAAAAAATCAACGTGAAGTGCATACCTCACCCTCCCTATAGTCCGGATTTAGCCCCATGTGACTTTTTTCTATTCCTTAACTTGAAGAAACGCCTTCGTCGAAGGCATTATCCATCATCAGAAGCAGTGGTGAAGGCTGCGGAGACTATTTTGAAGGATCTCTCAAAATATGGTTTCCAGCATGTCTTTGAAGAATGGCAGAAACGCTGGGACAAGTGAATCGCATTCAGGGGAGACGTTTTTGAGAAGGACCATCAAAACTATGAGGATGAGTAAAGGTACGTTGTCGAAAAAAAATTGTGATCATTCTTTATTGAACAGCCCTCGTAAATGTTATCACTTGAACTCTAAATCTCTTATTCACCACTTATTTATGAATTTCATACTCTATTTCCTTTTGAGTTGTGATTCAAATTACTTTTAAAGCTCCAGAGATTTACGAACACTGATCTGAAGCAAGCTCAATGTTCATTTTCTTAATAATTACCCTTGAGCATTAGAGGGAAGCAATTTGAACCTTACTAAAATCATAATTTTGGAATTTACTTTCCATCTATTTCACAATCTCTTCATTTTACTTTTTCTATTTTTAAACAACTATTTTAAAATGAAGGTAAATCCATTTTTCTTATTTGTTTTAGAACTGTCTCATTAACGACTCACTTTATATTATCCAGAAACAAAACAACTAAACAAAATTAGTGTGACGACTAGGAGGGTGAGAACTGAAAAAAAAATCTGTAGGTAATTCTCATTCTTTAACGCATTTAATAAGACACTTATTAATTATATATTTCTTTTGTGGATGTGTAATAATATTAGTAAACAATTTTAATCCATTAATGTTTTATTTCCGAAAGGGTGCATTGTTTTCATTACGCTAACCTTGTATTTTATGCTGTGAAACATTTAGTTTTCTTTCTAAAGGGATGCTAAACATCTGAATTAATACGCCACGTCTTTGTTATTTCATTACCCCTGTCCTCTTCTTTTATATTTGAATTCAGCCATTAAATAGCATAACACTCCTTACACTTTGATTCAGAGAAGTCCCCTTTAGAAAATCAAAATAAATAATAACTAACCAACCCCATAAATAAAAACAGCAGAACGAAATGGGTTTGTGTGAAGAACATCACTTGGGAATTAAAACTTAATGGGGAAAAATCTCTGCTTTTCCACGGAATTACAAGATTGGAGAAGGGAGGTTTTTATCTGCTCTCTTCTTCCTATTTGTTTGACTTTGTAGAGTCTCTTCTCTTACTGTCGCAAATTAGACTTGAGAGTCAAAGCCAGAAATCTCGGTGATAAACCCCATTCACAAAGAAAATTTCGTAGGGTGATGGGGCTGTTTTCAAAAGTGTATCCTCACCGCTGTTACTTAAGCCCCTCCCCCATCCCCATCTGCAACTCTTCCCTTAAAATTACCCTACTCCTTTATCCCTCAGTTCTCCTGTGGAAACCGTAAACCGGGAATAAAGGGTCCTTTTGCTTCTGTCTTTTCCCTTTTGGTAAACGGCATAAATCCGTACTCTTCTTTAAGGCAATGCCTCACGTTTTCTCTCCTGTGATGCATTAACACGAGATTCGCCATATGCTTTGAAAGAGAGGTTAGGGAACGGTGCAGAGAGAAGGAAAGGTAGTATTACTGGAAGACTGGAGGTGGAGCTTTAGAAGAGTCTGTACACAAGCATTTAATGTTTCAGTCAGTACCTAATCCTGCACAACCTCTCCGACCCGCTTGATGAGTTTAACAGTCGGTATGTCAGACTCGAAACTTCCTAGCGACCAGTATAATTGCCTCTCATATGTGAAGTTTGTCTCTCAAATTTCATTAATTCCGCCTTACATAGGTTTCATCAATTCATTCATTCATTAAACCGTTTACCCAAAATCCAAAACTTGCAAACCGTTCCTTAGTTAAGCAACTCGGATTATTTCATTTCCTTTGCATGCATTATCAAAATACAGTTCAACTCGGCGATTTTAATGGAAGCGACTGAATTCACAGATGTTGAATGTCAGATGGAATGTTCCAAAACCACTGCCACTTGTTCATCTCTGCTAAATGCAAATGACTCAAAGTGCTGTGATCAAAAAGCTCTTGTAGTTATTGTTGATCCCTGGTTCACATCATTGACATATGATGTATGCTCAGGTGCACAGGTACATCTGGACCTTAAGTAGATCTTCTGTACCTGTGATTGAAACGAAATGTCTCTGGAGAAAAGGGTGAGTTGAGAGGACAGAGAGGGTAGCACGATCAAAATCACGAGGCAAATCAGACTAGAAGGCGAGGTCTACACATGCTTTAACGTTGAAGCGCTCCGATGACATTGGTAAAACCAACCTGCCCCTTCAGACTTGCACATTCGAGTCTCGGAGGTAACTGCGAAACAACCAAGCAGGTGAAAGGCGATGTGAAATGGATGTTGATTAAAACATTACATTCCTAAGATATTTGTGTGACTAATTGGATGTATGTCATACGCCGTGGTGTAGCGGGCTAAGGCCTGGTGAGGCCCATACGGAGGCAGGTCCTAACGGCCAGTCCCAAAAGACGCCACGGAAGAAACCTTTATACACCGCAGTTCCACCGCCCTGCCGCAACCCGCTAACCACCACCGTTTGGTCCTGCAACCCTGAAACAGATGATAAGGAAAATTATGAGAGACAGAAAAGTCGTGTTAGAAGAGGAAAAACTACCTCGCCTACCCACCTTGGAAATCACGGAAACGTCATGGGTCAGTGGGCGGTCGCCTGAGATCGAAACCCCTGAACGCGACTCGCCACTTTGCCTGAGGCACACAAGCTATATGACAAATTTTATATAATTCAAAACTCGGAGTCATGTTAAAGTTTCCTTGTTCATTTAACCAGGAGCATAAAGAATTGAATGAGTCACATTTTATGTAATAATGGAAAACGGTATGGTATTTTTCTTATAACTTACTCTGTTCATATACAGTGCGCGTTTTTCCAACATGTTTCTATTCAAAATACCTAAAAAAACTGAAATTCTCTTTATCAGGTGCGTGTCAAAGGACTTTTAAGCATAATTCGAAAATGTTTACATTAATTGGGACAAAAATAATTACACTGGGCAACAACAAAATAATTTTTTACTGTTTTGAGCACTTCATGAGGTAATTCCTACTAATTTTGGGTTGAGAGAAACGAATATGACAATGAAAAAATTTTATTAGCTCTAGCTTCTATGATATACATAAGGTGGAAGTATTACATATTAACGGATTGAGAGAAAAGGATACATTTTAATTACATACATGCTAACAACAATGAAAGTGTATTTGATTTTTAAACTGGTAATTACATGCTAAGAGTTCTAAATTGCTGGAAAAATACTTCGCAGATAGTCGCGTCTGAAGAGAATCATGTCGTGGCCTATTGACTTCATCGTCTTTTAGCTTGCCTCTTGTGATGGAGTTCCGCAGAATCCCTATACAGAGACCAACAGTAATCCGCAAGCATTACTTCATTCCAACGGTCCTGATATCTTTGTTCCATAACATAATGTCCTGATGGAATCTCTCCCCATGTTCACCACTAATAGATCCACAACTAGGAGGGAAAAAGTCTCTGTGGGAGTGAAGAAACTGGATCTTAAGGGACATGTTGCATCCAAGGTTGCGGTATTTTTGCAGGAGCACTGTCACCAAATAGTTGTAGTTGTCATCTCTTTTGTTGCCTAAAAATCCATGAACAATATCCTTGAAGGCTTCCCTAGCTTCCTTTTCTTTCCTCTCCAAAATTTGGTCAAATGCAGGATCCTTTACAAATTCTCTTATTTGTGGTCTGACATAAAAGCCTTCCTTAACTTTTGCATCACTTAATTTCCAAAATTTCTCTCTGATTGTGTTTTGTTATTTGACACACGTGCCAACTCCCAAAAAATTCCCCCAATTTTAAAATCTTCACTCTAAAAAATGAAATGTCACTTTATCTTCAAAACAAGAGCTAATCTATCCTTTTTGTGGTGATTTTTTAATTCAGCAGAAGGAAATACATGTAAATTCACTATTTTTAAGCCCGAAACATTACCATTGTGTTATTTTGATGGTTTAAATATTAGGAGGTATTCCAAAAATAAAAACGAAGTACACCTTCATCTGCTGCCCCACTATGGTCCTACCTGAGGGAGAAGTTCCTTAATACCTGACCGACGAGGGTTCCCCATCGACGCAGACCCCGTTTATGTAAAAGGTTGAGGAATACAGGAGTAACAAGAATGGTAAAAAGGATACGTCGATATGACTCTAACTCCTGCACAGGGGCTTCTTCAGTTTTCCCATTAGTATGCAGAGCTAGCACCAGGTGTTCAAATCCATCACAGGATATGTTAATGGCTCCAGAAGCGTAGCCGGAGCTGTTGGAAAAGAAGCCAACATTTCCTCCCAAACTAATTTACGTGCTTATCCGAACGGCTCAGTCTTGTTAGGTACATCTGCTTCCTTCTGAAGACTTACATATCCGTTCTTCACAAAGCATGTCTAATAATATTATAGATTTCAGAAAATAATCGTTTAGTATATCCTGAAACTCTATTGCTTTTCAATTTGAAAAACGTTTCGACAAGCACAGGAATCTAATTTATATTCCGACTCATATATACCATTCTTTTTTATAAAGTTAAACAGAAAAATATTATGGTTTATAGTCACACATGTCGCACTCGCATGACAGTCTTTGTCCATTGTAACTTCTCATAATCTCTGAGCACTGCATTAATATAAAAAGTTATATTCCTATTATGGTAGGCTTTCGCGAACAGTATTAATGCCCACCTCTGTAGCGGGTTGGTAACGCGTCTGTCGCACATTCAAGAAGACCGAGTTCGAATATCAGTCAGGGTTAGTTATCTGGATAAGTTTTTGTTTCCAGAGGTTTTCCTTATCCCGAAAGATGAATGTCGTGTACTTAAGTTGCCACTGGGCTCATTTGAACATCATTTCACCCATTCCATTCAATGATATGATTTACGTTGGAGTAAATTGATTAAAACAATAAAAATACCGGCATTAATACCATAAAATGTAGATTTCGTGTTGGTAAGTCGTGCTCCACATGGAAATTCACTCGCAATAAATGTTTATTAACAATAATTACAAATTACTAAATAGAGACTTGATTGTATGTACAAAGCGGAAAACAAAATACAAAAGTCGCCTGTTTACTAATCTAATGCATCTATCCAAAGAAAATGTATTTGATATGTTTGCGCTCTTGTACGAAATATTCTTACAAACGCTTTTCCTTCGATCAATTTCATGTTCATGGAGATAAAAATTAAAGAAATTCTTTTATTGCATATTTTCTTGTAGGTACAATGAAAGGGAACACAATAGCTCTAAACGTTAATCAACTGTTTTAAGAGCGGCTCACTATGCAATATCTTTGAAATTATTTTTGAGAAAATCAACATCTTCGAAAAAGTTTACATGTTAACTGTAGTTTAGGGCGGAGGATTTTCTTAAAATCGCTTATTTGGAAGAAGCTGAACTTTAAATACGATGAAATCAAAGTTTTTGTTAATACTCCCACTATTCCATTACTGTACTTAGAAGAGAAAATAAGAATTTTCTAGGATAATTTGCAGATGCCACATGAGAACTCAACGATGAAACAAACCAATATTCTGCAATCGGTTATCCTACAGAGAAAAAAGTATTTGACACAAGTTTATATGTACTTGAATTTTGTCCTTTTTGTGTAGTAAACTTTTATCTGTAATGGTTAACTATAATTAAAATGATTTCATAATACAAAATGCTTCATAAACTATCAACAGGAAATTGAAAATATATATTCAATTAAAAAAAAACCTGGTGCGGCAGCGCTAAGAGGGCCATGGCCTACCAACCCGACTGCCGGCCTCACGCCCACTTACGCAAGGTAGAGGTGGGGATCATCCAACCGATACGGGGAGGAAATGTCAGCATCTCGGCATCCCCCAGCCGTTCGGTGACCAGGGCCGCTTACTTTGCGTGAGCTCATCACTTTCCTCACGATGCTGAGTAATCACCGGTCCTATATTCGCAACTTAAAACCCGCACCCCATGGGGGGATCGAACCCGGGCCGCTTTCCTTTGCCAGGAGCCAACGCATGCTGCCTTAGCCCACTACGTCACGGCGCATGACATACATTCAATTAGAGTCAACATGAAAAATTCAATGCCACGGCTAGTGTGAAGAAATGATTAATTTCCATCAATTAACTAAAATACATTCAATTAGTCACACAAATATTTTAGGCATGTAATGTTTTAATCAACATTGTTAGAACTATTTTTGAGGAAATCAAATACAACGAAAAAATACCATACACCAAAAGGATACCATATATTTCGGAGGTACTATTAGTAATTTTACTTCCGCGTTCTTGAGTGATACTAACTTAAGTATTAAATTTGATATTTATAAAATCTTATTCTATGTTTTTGAATGGATCTCGTAGATAATACATTTTTGAAAGAAATAATACATTTCACCCCAGGATGGTAAAGTCGCGCTGCTCGAACAGTTACCATGGATTTATCTTTGGTAATAGATACCTCTCAGATAACGCGCTGATTACTCCACGTGGAGTGAACATATATCTGTCATTTGTGATTTCTGCAAATTCCATCGGCTGAAGTGATGCGTTCATTGGTGCTTAGCAAGGGCTGGGAAGTGGGGCCAGTTCTTCTTTCACTCTTATCAGAATAATACTGGGCAACAACAAAAATAGTTTTCTAATGTTTCGAGCACTTCATGAGGCAATTCCTACTAATTTTGGGTTGAGAAAAACAAATATGACAATGAAACAATTTCATTAGCTCTAGTTTCTATGATATACACAAAGTGGAAATATTACATATTAACGGATTGAGAGAAAAGGATACATTTTAATTACATACATACTAACAACAATGAAAGTGCATTTGATTTTTTTTAACTGGTAATTACATGCTAAGAGTTCTAAATTTCTGGAAAAATACTTCGCAGATAGTCGTGTCTCAAGAGAATCGTATGGTGCCCTATTGACTTCGTCGTCTTTTAGCTTGCCTCTTGTGATGGAGTTCCGCAGAATCCCTATACAAAGACCAACATTCATCCGCAAGCATTACTTCATTCCAACGGCCCTGATATCTTTGTTCCATAACAGAAATGTCCTGATGGACGTTAAACACTACACATTTCATTTCCACAAATAGGAGGGAAAAAGCCTAGGTGGGAGTGGAGAAAATGGATCTTAAGGGACATGTTGCATCCAAGGTTACGGTATTTTTGCAGAAGCACTGTCATTAAATGCTTGTAGTTGTCATCACTTTTGTTATCTAAAAATCCATGAAGACTTCCCAAGCTTCCTATTTTCCCTCCAAAATTTGGTCAAATGCAGGATCCTTTACAAGTTCTCTTATTTGTGTTCCGACAAAAATGCCTTCCTTAACTTTTGCATCACTTAATTTCCAAGATTTCTCTCTGATTGTGTTTGGTTATTTGACAGGTGTGCCAACTCCCAAAAAAATTCCCCCAAATCTAAAAATTAAAATCTTCATTCTAAAAATTGAAATGTCACTTTATCTTCAAAACAAGGGCTAATCTATCATTTTATGGCACTCTTTTAATTCAGCAGATGGAAATACATGTAAATTCACTATTTTTAAGCCCAAACGTTTTCATTGTTGTCCAGTGTAACCAGTTCCTTATCTGAGAGGTTTCTATTAACAAAGATAAATCCATGGTAACCATTCGAGCAGCGCGACAATACATAGTAGAAAGTAAAACACGATAAAACAAGAAGTTCAAAAATAAACAACACTTTGCAATTCCTTTTATGAATCCTTCGTTTGTTACTTCACTTAGATAACAGTTTATATATAAAATAAACAATTTCTTAGCTGTAGCAATACCGCTTATGCTACCAAGCAACACGACGGAAATTTGCGACTGGAAATATTGTAACTACTTTAGTTACATGGTTAGATTTTTTTTATACTATGACTACCATTAAACTCGATTCCACCATTGGCGTTGCTAGCTCACAGGCATACCAGGAACGCTAGGATAAACCTACAATCTCATCGCGAATATTACTGGCAATAACACGTAGGTACACCATTTTATACAAGTTCAAAAATTATCATTTATTGATAGATAAATACTGTCACCCGAGCGTTGGAACACCCTATAGAAGCAGCTGAGAGCGGGAAGCAGGGGAGGTCCGTGTTAGCCACGCCCCCCCTCGTTTGTCTTATAGTGGTGATAGGAGGCGGCTGAGAGAAAAAAAACATCACTGTGCCGTCTCTTTCTGTTCCACCTGTGTTCTAGAACTTACGGGATATTTCATCTAATGGAGAACCTTCCAGATCGGCAAGCGGACCCTATATAAGCAACACGTCGTGCAAGAGGAGTTAGTTAGTGAGTCAGTCAGTCAGTTCTTCGTGTAAGAATGCAGTGCTAGTGTAAGGACGAGAAGACTGTGTGAGAGCATCGGAAGATTGTACGTAATTACGAGTGCAAGTGAAATTGTAACGGACGAACTGGTGAATCGTAATTGTGTGCATTACGTAATTCTGTGTAATTGGCAAGAGTTTAACTGTAAGTCGGTGGAAATAAAGAACATTTTTTAGTGGTGTAATTGGACTTTTCATTTTACGAACCCACAAAGTCACAATATATTGATAGAATTCTACGTTACCTGCATACACCAACTGGTAGTTAATGGTTTAGATTGACAGACAGAATCCAACACAATTATACATCTGGTTATTCATGACTGCTCTCTCTGAGGCTGTGGCCTTACTCGTCCGCTCACTAGCAAGTTCACTGATATACTGACGCTACTTTCCACGAGGTACCCATTTGTAACGCATGGCGCATGCGCCTTGTTAAATACATTATTCCATACTTTCCTAAAACCGGTCTACAAAGTACCGCGTATGTACCACTTCCACTACAATGCTAATAATTATGAAATTAATGATCTTAGTATAATCAAAATCCTACATGTGGCAATATTTAGTTTCTACAGCCAATCAATTTTAATTGTATTACCCACTCCCAAAACAGAAAGTATTTTGACAGCATTAGAAACGAAAAAGTAGCATCTAGCGGTCAGATTAAAAACACAAATTTCTCATTTTTTATAACGAAACAAGCGATAAAAAGAACCTCATGATCACCGAGGTTTTCAGCACTTTGTTTCTCACTTCAGGTTTTATAATGCTTAGAAATACATGTATCATTTTTAAGGTGCTTTGTTTGCGGATTAGAAAACTGATTTAGGTTTATTTAATGGAATAGATTGTTATTAATAATATCTTAAGGTATCGCTAAAGCAGAGTCTAGTCTGACAGACGAATCACTTCCAGTAAATCTGGTCCTTAATGGCTCGATTTACACGACTTTAAATTATTTCTTTGTCAGTTTAAATTGACATTCAATAACATCTTCATAAAAACATGCAAGAGCTTCAAAGCAAAGTTTGAGAATACTACACATAAAATAAAATTTGATAGACTCTTTCGTCTATTATAAGATTGTTTTAAGATACGGAAATGTATACACATTAGAAATGAGGATGCTCTTTATAGCTGATAGAATTTTTATTTGTGATGGTATCTAAACTGTAGAAAAATCTAGTACCGGCTAACAAGTAAAAGGATAGACATAGGAGGTACCAGCTCGCAAACTTCAGCCACCACACAGATTTTTCACGACTAATTCACCTAAAAGAAATAGATCAAGTGAGAGACCGCAGCAGACCAGCTACAGAGACGCGCGGAAGTCCGTAAAAGTGCTGCGCGTTTTTCATCCTGGCGCCGGGACCCACAGTGCAGCCATTAACATTCCGTGCCCGGTGAGGACAGCGATCATACCTCCCGCCCCGCAGCGCCGAGAATATTATTTACAATGTGCAAGCATCCGCGCCATCTGCCGGTCATCGCCATACATCAAAAGCAGAAAGCAAATTTTTGAGATAGTAAGGTAATGGAATAGAGAGAAAAGATAGAAAAGAAGTGGGTTAGCATTCCAACATTCGTTTAAATGAAAAGTGTAATACACGAAAGGGCAACGATAATTGAACCCACGACCTGCCAACGAGCTCCGTCTCGCTTGAGAATGACATGTAAACGGTGGAAGTAATGATAGTACATCTCTGTTAAATCTGCTCAGATCTGTTCTAGAAATTGTTAATCGCTTTATTCAAGGATTAGAAGTGTATCTACAGAAAATACCAGGAATTCTGCATCATTCGTGTCCTATTTCCAACGAGCCATCCTTTATAAAATAATTATTATTTATTAAGATCAAAACATGTTGTTTTGCATATGAATGCCATTTACTTCAACTCTGTACAATTCAATCTTTTATATATCTGTGTGTGCCTGTGCGTGCGTGTGTGCGTGCGTGCGAGCGTGGGTGCATGCATGTGTGTAAAATTCGAGAACGGCTGAACCGATTTGCCTAATTTTGGTTTTGAAATATTTGTACTTGTATAAGTTCAAGAAGGGTTTAAAAGGTGAGGGGAAAGAAAGCCTGAAGTGATAATGGACAGGGTTATTAATTAAATATAAGATTACCCCCGCAAACTTTTACAGAACACATACCTACACCTTTTATATTTTCGACAAACAAAAGCATTACAGCCCGCCTCGGTAGCGTAGATGGTAGCATGTCTGCCTCACGTTCAAGAGGTCCCGAGTTCGAATATCGGTCAGGTGAGTTACCTAGATAAGGTCTTTTCCGGGATTTTCCCTTATCCTAAAAGACGAATGTCGGGTAACTCTAAGCTCCATGGACCCTAGGCCCATTTCGGCATCATTTCACCCATTCCATTCATCGTCCGATATGACTTAACCTTAAAGGATGTAAATTACCAAAAAGAAAAAAAAAATACAAAGTAGAAGGATATGTCACTCCTTGCCGAAGTCTCCAAAGTTATTACACTTATCATATTTTATTAAATAACGTTTATTGTTTGTTATCAAGACTGGAATATTATTATGTAGCATGACGATATATCGTTGGAAGATTAGACACAAATTAATTTTTGAACGCACTATAACACTATAGACAACTACCCTTATCCTGAAAGACGAATGTCAGGTAACTCTAAGTTCTATGGACCCTGGGCTAATTTGAGCATCATTTCACCCATTCCATCGTCCGATATGACAACGTTAGAGGACGTAAATTACAACAAAAAATGAATGAATGAATAAATAAGTAAAATAAAAAACAGACAATTGTTATCAAATATTGTTGAATCCTTAGATATCTTCTTTATAATTTGTGTTTGTGAATTCGTGAATTGACACAAAAGTAATTGAATTTCTTTATGACTTTGTGAAGCTTACGGAAACTTTTTTACTGTGTCAAGGAGAAGAAGACCTGATTTCGGTCGTAGAAGTCAGTCAAATGCGCACGACCCACGTCACGCGCTGACCGCACTGATGAGCAGCGAGAAGCAGCTAATGCTAATAGTCGTGTTGTTGTGCCAGAATTGCGTTTTAGAGTGATTGTTTCTTCCGAAGGATTTGTTTTCGTACAAATCAGTACGAAATTGTTGTCAAATATTAGTGTATCCTTAGATACCGTCTTTATAATTTGTGTTTGTGAATTCGTGATTGTGAATTAAAATGACACAATATTAATTATTTTGATTTTGTGACTTTGTGAAGTTCGCGGAAACCTTTTTTACTATGCCAAGGATAAGACGACTTGACTTAGGTCATTTAAGTCAATCAAGTGTGCGACGAACTACATCACGTACTGACCGCACTGATGAGCAGCGAGACACAGACAATGCTAATAGTAGTGTTGGTATGCCAGAATTGCGTTTCAGAGTGCTTGTTTCTTCCGGTGAAGTTGTTTTCGCACAAATCAGTTCATACACTTTGAAACGGTACTCTCTTCCTCGAGTTGATTAATTAACTATATATATATAGTTTTACACTATATATATATAAGTAGTATAGAATTGAGAGAATCAGCACAGTGTAGATAAGATGCTGAACTCTCCTCTGTGTTAATATATGAGTGATGTAGAATGCTCATTGATTTAGAACTCTCCTATATGAAAATCGAGTTGTAAAAGAAGGGGAGTGTTGGCGTAGTGCCGTTCTCCCCTGTGCAGTGAGATGTTTTTGAGGGTTGGGATGATGATGATGATGATGATGATGATGATGATGATGATGATGATGATGATGATGATGGTGATTGTGTGTGTGTGTGTGTGTGTGTGTGTGTGTTTGTGATGTGTAATGTGTGATGGGTGGGATGGGTAACGGGGGGGGGGGGTTCCGGGGATGTTTGAATTAAATGTGAATTCTTTTCGATGTGTGTGTGTGCTTGAACTCTCATGTATGAATATCGAAGTCTAGGGTTCGATATTGTGATGGGGCGGGGTGGGTAACGGGGGTTCCGGGGATGTTTGAATTAAATGTATTGATAGTAATTCTTCGATGACTGTGCTTGAACTCTCATGTATGAATATCGAGTCTAGGGTTTGATATCTATTACGTTCAGTGCTTCGATGTCTGTGCTTGAACTCTCATTTATGAATATCGAGTGTAGGGTTTGATATCTATTACGTTTAGTGTATGATATATGATGTAGTATCGTTATTCTTTAGATAAAAGAATATCGAGAGAATGATTAGGTATGTTTACTGGGAGAGATTTATGAAAATAAATGTAATAAGACATTCTGGTAAGGGGTGTTCCCTATGCAGAATCTCTCCTTGAGCTATTGTATCCAAGAGCGATGTAAAGGTTAAGAAAAGGTTAAATTCCATTCCCACATCGAGGTACGAGAAAATATAAATCTATTCCACATTGAAGTATAAGGGTGATGACGTGTTGTCATTCCTCAAGATTTGTGCATATGTGAGTAAATTCGAATTAACAGGTCTCACCCTGTCCCGCCAGCTCGGGAACGAACGTGTCCTCACTTCACACAAACCCTACGTCCGTTAAGTACAATCGACGATAGGATGGGGAGGGGGGAGACAGGTATGATCACGTTTCATCACCCATCTGCTCACTCGGGAACGAATGCATTCTCACTTCACATCGCAACGTCAAGATGAGTGGAACAACAACACCTATCATTGAAAGTGATACCAGATTCTGGGAGAATCTACGCAATTTCGAAGATTTGCAAAAGCATTGGGTTGAGCACCACGATGAAACGTGTGATGGAAAGATGCATCAAGTGATTTGCAAGAATCCTTCCCATCATGATTCGATCACATCTTATGCTCAATGCGGAAAGAATTGTAAAGTGTACCTCGGGTAAGTAGAATTATAATTGTGTGTTAACGTGAAAGTGTTGTTATGTGTTAGATAACTAATGATAAATATGTTTATTTCAGTAAAGCCCAAAGTGAAGATGTGGCATGCCAGTCCGAACAGGATCAAGGTGAAGATGTGTGCGGTCCGTACAATGATCGTCCGTTTAAGGATATCGGTACATCGAAACCCGAGGAGGAAGTCATAGAAAAGTGAGTATAAAATAATAAGAGTTTTACGTTAACAAGTGTATTAAATATTCACGATGTTGAGACAGTTCGTGTATGTCCGCAGATCCAGTAAGAAAGGAGACAAGAAAAAGAAGAAGACGAACTGCAAACCGAGAATCGTCAAAGCCAAGGAGACGTTCGATCAAGACAGTTTCATCATAATGATGTTCGAACCCTTCACACCCTTCGCAGAAGAAGTAGAGGAGGAAGTTGCGAGTGATGGTAAATAGTGTGTGCATGAACGATAACGACATCTCCATCAGCATTGACTTTCGTGTGAACATAGGGTTATACAATGAACTCCCATCACTTTACATTAAAGACACACATGACGATACGTTTGTGTATATTACAAAAGAGGATTGGGAGGTAATAATGTCAAATTTGTGTGTTTTGGATACGTATCTGAAAGATGGTAAGCATCCATGTGCACCGTACAGTGAAAATATAATATATGCATTTAATATAATGTTATGCATGAATAAGATGCAAGAAATAACGTTTGTGAATACATGTTTAAATGTGGGCAGTATAAATCTGAATAGTACTGCATTCAATGGACTTAAAAGACTAATTCCATATATTGAAAGAAATTTATATCAGTTGTATGATATTCATAAATCATTATGTTCATATGATGCAAAAAGCAGGAGTGCAAGGAAGAGGATATTGGAGATGTATGTTAAAGTCAATAAAAAGATAATTTGAATTTGTAATGTTTTATTTATTACACCTATATGATAGATTGTACAACATGAGTTAGTGGTTTATAAGTGAATAATTTATCATGAATAATTAAACAGAATAATGAAGTTTGTGCAGGAAAATTTGACGATGCTTGAACTTCCAATCTGACATTCACTGCCCCCGTCACAGTATCCTCAGGTTGATGAGAGCAATCGATGACGAATAGCGGTGCATATTTCAGAAAGTCGTTCCTTTTCAAAAGAGGGTAATTCTCCTTTCCATAGTAGGATGATTGAAATTTGGAATATTGATCATACAGAGATGCAAATTTCGAATTGGCGAAATCCAAATTCATATCGTGATAGGGGTAAGATTCACTGTTGAGATAAAGTTTCAGATTGGTGATATTACAATTATCAAATAGAGAAGCATCCTTAGCGAGATGATTCAATCTATCCACTTGTGCACCGACTATGACGAAACGTGGTTTTTCAAGTTTAGTCGTGGTTGCAATGTTCCATGTGAACGCTTTAGTTTGAGGTACAGCAGGTTGAGTGTGAAGGTCCAAGGTTCGAAATGCGACGTGTAGAGGTTTATCCGATTTGACGAGTTTAAGTTTATCAACTCGTTCAGAATCTGAAAGTCGAAGTACAGGCATCCTCCATTCGAGTCTAGTTAGTTGTATGGTTGTAGGATCGTTTCCAATGATACAATTATTAGAATCCTTAGATCTAATGAGAATAAGTTCAAACTTGCTATTAAGTATGACCTCCTTGTGATCGTCGGCGAAACCCAGCAACATCGAAAGAGGAACGATAGCATTGAAGATACCATTCGATGTATTCACGATGTCTACCACACCTCCAGGATAGATCCATCCAGCATTTAGTAAACGATTCGATTCCAGTTCATTCAGTGCAGCATAGTTACGCATCGTTGATGAAATGCCCGGATTCCTAGTTCTATCAATAGTCGTTCCATTCATATCCAGACGAATCTCATCGAATAGGAATGCCATAGCATTGTTACTCAATTTCGATGTGGCAACGGTGCCGTCGGGTTTAGTGAGAGTCCCCTCAATGTAGAGATAACTTCTACTAGGAAGCGTGTACAAATCTTCAGCTTGACATGGAATTCTAATTTCATCGTTCACATCGAGAGCTGACGTATTGTACGGTAGGAATACGTGTTCTTCCTCCTTACTGATCTTATCATCAAAGGTCGGAATCCCGGTCACGTCCAACACATCCATCATAGAACCTTGAAGCCTAAGTTAGCGAGAAATTGTCGATTAGACGATGTGATTAGCTTGCGGGTCGATGATCGAGTAGAGATCAATCTCGAGAGATGTTTTTTAATATAGCATCGTCTCTTAAAACTTATACCCATTACGACGTATGTGCAATCGTACAGTGATGGTTTCGTTCCTGAAATCTAACTTATCGCCGTTCTGGTCTACCACTCTAATGTCGAGATGATCAATGAGATTCGTATCGATGATTGGTAAATATATAGGACTTGATGGTTCCTGCGAAATATGATAACCTGGAGGTACCGATGGGAAAAATTCATACAGAGAATGACCACTTTTACCATTGATGAAAGATCCCGTTGCAAGACTACACTCGATACGTATGATGCTGACTTTGAATATGTTAACCAAATCATTAGACTCGGTCAGCACGTTTGCCGGTACCCTCTGTTTAGAGGTGAAACCGAGAAGTGAAGCAATAGATCTCTCACGACTAAAGTCGATAATATAGGGAGATTGAATTTCTGATTTCATGGTGTTATTATTAGCACGTAGAATAAAGTCGTCACCGATGTCGAGAGCATCCTTGATCAATCTGGCGATATCATCCAATTCATAAGTACCCGGTGGAATTACTATACGTTCGACTTTTCCATCGCGAACGTAATGGAATAGATCATTACTCTCGTCCACATTCGGAATTGAGTAAAAAGTCTAAAAATTCAATAGAGCTATCTCGTAATGTCCGTTAGGATCCAGATGTAATGGTGGATTTAGAAATGTAGAGAAGCTGGTATCACTACCACTCACGGTGATCGTGTAACTCATCGAGGAGAAACTGAAGGCACAAGTGACCGCAAATCACAGAATCGAATTCTTGAAATCTCGTCGTATTATATAGGAGCTTGACACCCGAAAGGTACGTTTCTATCTCTTCCGGAGGTCTCAGATCGCCGAAACTGTCAAAGTAGTAGGCAACGTCACCATCCTTACGTACAGCAACCCAATGTGTACCAGGGTTATTTGATGTATCCAGATTCACTACTATTCTCTCATAGTATCGAGGATGTGGAGGTAGTTTATCGATCATGTAGACACCTCTAAAATGTGGAATGCGTAGACGTCGTGCATACGAATCGATCTCGTTAGCACTCAGGGCTTTTTCCGGGATAAATATAGGCCTCGCCCCGAGTTTTTTGATCGAAGATATAATCCTCTACCCTTACGACGTCTCTTACGGCGAAGACCTTTGCCCTGAGCCAAAGATTCCATGCGCTCGTTGTGACGTGTTAATTCCGCAAGTTGTTTTGCATCCGAACGTTTCTTATTGACAGCCGTAGCAATCTGAGCAGCACCTCCAGCTAGACCACCTGCTGCACCTAGAGCTGCTAAAAGTGGTAGCAAAGGTAAGAAACCACCTCTCTTGTTGCGACGTTTACGCATGCCAGCGCCCGCTGCCAATTTACCCTTCATAAGTGTAGTCACAAGTCGAGCTGCAAGTCGTTCGCCCAAAGAAGCGTCGGCAGACTTTACACGTCTCCAAGCTTTCTCTACCAACACCTTATCGGCTAGACGACGAGATTCTGTATCAGTACTCTCTGCGTAAGCCCGATCGTGATCGAGACACGCTGAATCTAACCCGTTCACCGGTAAGTCACCTCTCTGCAAGCGTTTATGTAGTTTCGTTCCGGGACCGCAGAAACGATAACCCGGTAAATGTGCCTCAAATGGTAATGAATTAATCAAGGAATTAAGAATTCCCGAACCTTTGCGTGCACGTGTAGAGCGCATGTCTCACTATGAAATAAAAAAGGCAAAACGTGCGCTTTATAAGTATACGATTCCTATGACGATTGGCTAAATCCAGTAAAGACATAGATTGCCCTTATCACGAACGAAATAAAAGACAAAACTTATGCTTTATAAGTATTAGTCGCGATATGGAGATAGTAAAGCAAAAGTGTACGCTACCCATACAGGTGTTAGATTTCGAGGATGACATTCGCAAAGGACGACACGGTACGTTGTTTCCGAGTAACGTTAGAGCGCTCATACTTGGCAGTTCAAATGCTGGAAAAACGAACGTTTTACTCAACCTGCTTATTCACGAGAATGGTCTGAGATTCGAAAACCTCTACATATACTCGAAATCGTTGCAACAACCTAAATATCGATATTTACTCAGGTTACTGAAAACTATACCCGATGTATTTACGTTCGATGATGGTGATAAAGTAATTCAAACGTCGGATGCTAGAGAAAATTCGATATTCGTATTTGATGATGTGATAAATGAAAAACAGGGTAAGATAGCTTCATATTACAGTATGGGTAGACATCGTAATGTCGATGCTATATATTTAGCACAATCATATGCTAAAGTACCTAAACATTTAATTAGAGATAATGCAAATATGATTATATTCTTTAGACAGGATAATCTCAATTTAAAACATATATACGAAGATTATGTAAATACCGATATGTCCTATGATGAATTTAAGAATATGTGTAAACATATATGGGAGAGTGATGAACGATCCTTTGTTGTTATAGTACCAGAATATCCACTGAACGAGGGACGCTACCGTCACGGTTTTGATCGCTTTATCAGAATGAATAAATAGAATAATCCATCACTTAAGCAATGAGTATCGACAGGTTCGGATCCCGAAGAATCATACCCTCTAGGGGTGTGTTCAATCGATATATCATAACTAGAGATGGATCGGGAAACTATCGATTCAAGGGAAAGCGGTTGTGCAATATTCACGACCCTGAAGAAGGTGACGATGCATCGACTAAACGTTATGTGGATACGCATACGGCTGACGTCGAGAATCGAATGCAGATCTTCACCGAGCAGACCTCGTATCAGCGTATGGGCGAGTTTGAAGCTATGCTTAGGGATCACATACAAAAATCGCTCGACATCCAATACAACAATTTAATGGAGTACTTAAGTAAATATGCATTTAAACGTGATTCCGAAAATAATGTCATTATAGATGGTATAAGAATGAAAACGCTGTTGGACCCCCTTCACGAACACGACGTTCCTAATAAAAAATATGTAGATGATAGGATTCCAATTCACGACTCTAATGAAACTCTATCATTTTGAATGAAGAGATTGAAGGATTTAGCCGACCCGATAGATGATAGTGATGCAGTCACCATGAGTTATGTTAATCATTTCTTTATACAGAAACATAATGAATTGCAAACGGGTTTAACTGAGACTATAACAAACATTGTCGATACTATTACACGGAAACAGAATGAATTACAAAGTCAGTTAACTAGAACAATCACCTCCGCTAGCGATACTATTACTACAGCTGTAGAAAAAGAAGTGAAAGAACTAACCGCACGACAAACGGAACTTGATAATAAACTAATCACTATAAATAATGATATTCATACTATGAAAACACGAATGAGAAATGTTGTAAACACTATGTTACAACAATTGAAAGCACAACTCATAATTTCATTGCAAACACGTCCGTTTCGAGGTCCCTCTTTAAGGTATACGTTAACATCGGGACTCGAATACTATAAAGTTCCTGGAAATGGAAGTGTACTCTCGTGTTCCATCGTATCATCGGTACATCCGCATGCTGTAAATGATACATTGTTTGCAATAAACGGAAGATTAGTTGAAAGATATCCTGTAAGAGTTGAAACTGGCGATATTCTATCGTTTACAGCGCCAGTCGGACGTGCTAAAGATGGTCATATATTAAGTATAGAACTGATAGTTTCATATAAATTAGCAGTAGCTGATTAATTATACATTCATTTCGATATGGATGCTGAAGCTATAAGACTTAAGGAATCCATTGCCCGTCACAGTAGGGCAATAAGAGAAAAGTTACGTTCTCTCAAAGGAATGAAATTCGAAACGCAACGAGTCATGTCTGAAGTTCTTCAACCTGTAACCGAACCATTGAAAGTAATAGCGAAAGCACACCAAGACAACAACGACGACGACGACGACGACGAAACTACAGATGATGCTAACGGATCTGATCTCGTGTCAAAGTATCTACACAAGGTTCGAACTGCCAGTTCGAGTGACATGGACAATACTTACGGCATAAGTTACGAGGCTAATGAGTATAAATTGGGTAACAAGACAGTTGTGTTTAAATCTGATGGTGTTCAGATAGGAACAGAAACGTATGAACCCACAGCAGGCTTATATGAATTATTATTTAAACGTTTACCTCGCAAGACATCGTACACAGATGATGATTTAGACGTGTATTCGCAAATCTTACAAAATACTCAAGCTTACAGACACGGTTATTCAAGAGATGGACGTTTAAGAGCAAATCGAGGGTTCAAGTATCGTCATATCATTCGTGACCTTGTTAGTAATCGAACTGGATTTGGTTTACGTTGGAAAGAACATGTACCGCAGAGAAAATTAGATTACGTCTACTGGAACGATCCGAATGAAATAATAAACAGATTAAGATTATTAGTTGCGTCGAGGGATGCAGGTAATTTGAATCACTCACCCGAGATAGAAGAAATTATTACAGAACTTAAAACTTCAAAAATTATAGCATGATAAAACGTCGCATTGCAACCGAGTTACATGCACCAGCTAGAAGACGATTTTACGTCGTAAGATCATAAGCAAAGGAATGAACGATTTAGTACAAATAGATCTTATGGACATGTCTAATTATGCAAGAGACAATAGGAATTATAAGTATATTCTTCTTGCATGCAATTTTTATTCCAAGATGGCTTATGCACGACCATTACGTGATAAAAGTGGTATTAACGTTTCGACTGCTATGGAGGAGATATTGAATGAAATGGAATCGTTTCCGAAGAATGTTCAATCTGATAAAGGAAGGGAGTTTTACAATAAACATTTCCGCGAACTAATGAATCGTAATAATATTAATCATTACAGTACATTCACACACGTTAAGGCTGCTGCAGTGGAACGTTTAATAAGAACGATCAAACTGATTTTGCATAAGGAATTTATTGTTCAAGGCTCATATCAATGGATAAACATACTACCTAGAATTATTCATACCTACAATAATACTTACCATCGAACGATTCGTATGAAGCCTGTAGAAGTTCGTGATAATTCACTCCTGCTCAGCGTCTACAAATATGATAGAAGTCTGCGTGAGAAGCGAAGATCTAGGCTTCATCGTGTTGGTGACTACGTGAGGATTTCTAAGCATAAAGGTGTTATGGAGAAAGGTTATCTACCAAATTGGAGTGTTGAAGTCTTTAGGATACGTACAGTGCAAAGGACACATCCATTGACCTATCTCATCGAGGATCTGGAGGGTAAACTGATTGAAGGAGCATTCTACGGTTATGAATTACAGAAAACTCAATATCCAGACACGTATTTAGTTGAAAGGATCATCAGACGTCGTGGTGATAGGATTCTGGTGAAATGGTTAGGATTTCCTACCCGTGAATGGATTAATGAGGTGGACATTGTATAAATAAAAAAAAACACACAACTCAATAAAGAAATATAATTTTAATGATATATTGTGTTTGATTTTTTTTTTTTTCACATTGATTCCTGACATCTTCTGTAACTGCTAATTCACATCTCCTTAACTTAAACATGATAATAACATTTTTATACTTTTTTAAAAATCTTCTGTAACTGCTAATTCACATCTCCTTAACTTAAACATGATAATAACATTTTTATACTTTAAAAAAAAATCATACATGATTATAGTTGAATTAACATTTAATTGTAGAGATTTTAACATAACGTACATGCTAGTTCACATTGAGTATATATAAATTCACCTACCCTTAACGTAAACATGATAATTACAATTTGAAGTAATTAGTAATATACGTTAAACAAACATCATACATGATTATAGCTGAAATAAGAGCCTTTGTACATGCTAGTTCACATTGATATATATAAATCTCCCCTCACCCCTTAACGGAGACATGATAATAACATTTTGATATAATTAGTAAATATATTTTAATAAAAAATCATACATGATTATAGTTGAATTAACATTTCATTGATTTCTGCTATCTAACATTTCAAAACGACATGAATAGGAAAAAATATTCCTTCACCCCTAACATAAACATAAAAAAAGCAACACGTTATCTTTCAAATGAAGTAAATATGTTATTATCATGTAATTAGTAACACACTTTACAAATATACTTGAAACTCAATTATTTCGTTTTTTGAAATACAGTAATATGTTATTATCATGTGCCTAGTAATACCTTTTAACTCAGTTGTAACACACTTTACAATTATACTTGAAACTCAATTATTTTATTTTTTGAAATACAGTAATATGTTATTATCGTGGCCTAGTAATACCTTTTAACTCAGTTGAATCTATGCTTTATTGAGAAAAGAAAAAGAAATTTACACTTGATAATTTTCTATAGCATAATGTCCCCATGCTAATGTTGAAAATGAATTATTGGGAATGTATCGTTTTGTATCGATACCACTTAAAGCTATCTTATTAGATTCAATAGTATGAACATCATGTTTATAACTTCTGAAACATGTCTGCATGCTTCGATGTATAGTGTCAGGATGTGTAATACATGAGAGATATTGTTCAAAGGTTATGAATCTCATCGAATCTTTTGTTACACCTTTTGATTTTTTAATCACTTCAGTATCATATCGATAACTATATAATTTCGATTTCAGCCCTACATATTCAGTCATCACTCTACCGGCTAGCTCATCCTTGAATAATCCTGAAATTTTCTTATTTGCTAACGGAATACCATACACATTATCCATTGGATAATTCGATGTATCGAATAAATGTATATTGGTTTTAATAAATTCATATATATCGCAGCTAGATTCAAAGAGAAAAGCATCCGTGTCCGTATAGATTAAAGTTACATCTTTCAATTTTTTCTTCAGAATTTCATAATAAAAATCATACATTTTATGTTTGGATAGATCCAGGATTGCTTGTCCTATGTATATTGGCTTATTCATCAATATTTCATCTCTGACCAATTCTATACCTATTAAATTTTCATCAAAAATCACGTACCTTATACATGTCTGTAGAGCTAACAATTTACGCGCTCGTTTCCAGCTGGTAGCTAAATGAAATGAATTATAACGTTTTACATTCTCTATAAATTTTCCATAAACACAATTATTCATTAACTTCCATAGATTTTGACCAAATTTCGTCTTATCTTCAATACGTTTACGAACGTTGAGTTCAATGTAAGGATTTATCCAGTTAGATTGTTTGTAACCTATTACTCTATGTATACGCGATGGAATCAAACCAAGTTTAACACATTGTTGAAAATTGAGATAATGTAATACGTATTTATTTTTATCATTCAATGTTGTTAGCAATTTTGTATACTTATCACCTGGCGCGATTTCATTCAAAGGGCATAATGGCAAATCATTTTGTATATCATGAAGTTCCTGTGGATATTTAAAGTCTACTTCCAACACATATCCCACGTCAGAATCACTTGTAATAGACATAAAATCTATTGATTTAATTTCAGCATCAGTTAGCCACCTTATATCAGTGTATGGTAAGCTATTATTTTCCATTGTATAACTATATAGAGAATTGCAGTCAACGTACATTAAATAATTAGTTGGTTGAGTGTTATCATAGCTAGTCATGTATCTGTTATTCGCCTTTGCATACCGTTTGGACACAGTGCAAATTCCACCTCGTATTCCTTTTTCGAAGAAATCTAGCATAGTCTTATCTGTTAATAATGAAATCTGTACACCAGTCGTTCTTAACATTGCATCATAGGCTAACCCGGGAAGTGTGTAATACTGACACGGGTCGAGTCCGTACAAACCGATACTTAATTCACGGAAGCGTTCAAACACGTCCGTTAGTATTAATGTATCGCACTTAAGATATATATTTAAATATTCACCCAGATTTTTAACATTGAATTCATTCCATACCGTTCTAGCATGACTATAATCCTCATCGCTTACATGATCAAACTGATGTTTGGATGGTAGACTATTCTCGTATAATTTTTCTATAGAATCCACATACGTGTACGGGAAGACACCTTTACGTTTCATCAGTTGTCTATGCAAAGGATTCGTGTACATATTATTGGTATAATGAAAATCATCTGCTTCTAACATATCCGAAAGGTTACTAAGTTTTGAATCCAAAAAACGATAGCTATCCAGAAATCTTAGATATATACTCATTCCATTCGAATTTGTATATCTTTTGCTAAAGGATAAGTAATTTTCAGAAGTTTGTGCAATACAGTTGATAGGTTCCGTATCGTAACCTAGTTTCTTTACTATGAAATGAGCATCGTATTTTGACAAGCAATGAAAGAATATTGGTATGAATCCTGGCATTTTCCTATTTAAATTGCAGTGCTTATGAGCTGGGCCAACGTAACTTCCAGTCAAATGACAATGATCACGAACCTTTATACACGAGTTAAGAAATTCACGTTTGCATATGTGACATCGTGTTGCATTTTGATATTCTAGCTCATCCACATCTCTCATACTTATTTCAATTTTATTAGCATATATATTAATGACCTGATTTGCAATTAACGTTAATTCTTTAAGAAAATTTTCAATTGCATATGGACCTTCAAATGATTTGAAACGTGTTAAATTTTTATCATAACTACAGACCAAATGTAATGCAATTGCATACGCTTCATGTTTATGAATGCTACGTGTCCAGCTTTTACTCGATACATCTTGACACGAATCTACCTTACGTAAGATACATTCTATGTCTGCATAAACCACGAATGGAACTTTTAGACATTTCGAATATGCGTTAAATTCAACGAGATCAGTTTTACCAGCCTCGGGCATTCTGATAATTTGATTCATCATACACCTCTTTTTATGGCTATTTAAACGTGATTCTGATGTGAAATACAAGTTACAATTGTTACATAACCATTTTCGCCCATTATGTTTAGTTAGCTGCTTTCCTAGCAAACGTGACAAGTCTGTTATCAGACAATAATGTCTTTTATACATTAAAAGATTAACATGATGTGATTTTATCTCTCTTGGTTGATATAAGAGAATAATCGATTTATTTTCAACACCGTATATCGTTATTGAAATATTTGAATTTTGATTCTCGAATTTTTCTACATCTTTCAATGATACGGGGAATGTTATATTCTCAAAGTTAAATTCGTTACGAAAATCATATCTTTTATAGGAGGTGGGTCGATTCCTGTTACGTTCTACTGGGTATTTGGATGCTAACAGACAGTATGCAAAGCAATATTTATCAGTATTACGAATGTTAATAACAGCTCTCTTCGATTTTATAAAGTCGGGTAATTCAGTATACATCCCTGCATTCAATGAATCGTATTGTGTCACATATATTGTTAATTTCTCAATACTGTATAAAGCTTTTGAACTGGTACGCGATTCAAAATTATCCATATGATCTAGTATAGGTTGTACAATCTTCTCTTCATACCATATAGATTTATCTGTAGATTGCAATATCACCTCAAGTTTACTGTTAAAGTTAAATGTATGAATATTATCGCTCTCTTGTGATATTATGACATATTGACAGGATAAACAGGATCCTATCTTAAGACCTGATTTATACATGTTTAAGCCCTTATCAATTTCATTCAAAATTAAAGGTTTGCATTCTGCTAAGAATATAACGGGGTCAAGTATATTAACACAGTTGTGAATTTCGTAGGTGGTTAATCGTTTTTTGAAAGCAGACTCACTGTGAATACATCGTAATCGTTCAGCCTGGGTCACGTTCGAACAGGTTTCATCTTGCTGAATCGAGGGTTGTCCAGTGGCAGTATCGGAGCATCTTGTCGTCGTTTCTGAAAAAAGCAATTACAACATTCGATTAACTTTACATACGGGAACATTGATTTACATGTATGTAAGGTGGTAACAGAAATAACATACATGTTAATAACTTTTACATGTATGAATCTCAATTTTACGTAAACTCTATACTTTACGTAGAACGTAACATGCATGTAACTTTTACATATGAAAATAGTTACATAATGATTATGTATTTTACAATTATTGCTATCATCACGTAACTACAATATTCAGATAGTATGTAACTGTTTTACGTAATGCTCTCTCCCTTACATAAATGATAAAAACACACAACGTAAACCATATAGATGTAAAATACCGTAACTGAACTACGATATTCACATGTACGTTTTACACATATAAATTAACGTTCTTTTTTCACCTACAACGTTACTTTTACGTGTAACAAACAAACGTAACTAACATGCATGTGAAATAACGTAACTGAACTACGATATTCACATGTACGTAATTATTACACATGAAAATTAACCCTACAACGTTCACTCTCAATTACTAATACTACATGACGTGCGATAATTAACACTTTAAGTTCTAATACAACATGTACGTACATGCAAGTAACTACATTCAATTACTAATACTACATGACGTGCGATAATTAACACTTTAAGTTCTAATACAACATGTACGATTTCACATTTACATGCAAGTAACTACATTATCACTTTTTTTATGAAATTTTATTCAATAATTGTACTCACCTTTTGACGACATTACGGGCTGCTTAAAAAAGACAATTTATGTCGTTTGAAACCACTTTCTAGTGTTTCCTCGCCATGGTATTGGAGTATGCAGTCACCACGATTTAGTAGATCTTTCTGCGCTGCGGTCATATGTTTGAATCTCTCCGGGAGGAAGACTTGGAAATCTGATGTTTCGACGACGACCCGTTCACCATATCTGGTCTTCACGGTTTTGACGGATCGAATGATGTGTTGAACGGACTGATCTAATTCACGTAGTTTCTTTGTGGGAAGATGTGTTCCACCTTCAGCTAGTTGATTTAGCTGTAGCATCTCATGATCTGAAACATACATATAAGCACACACGAATCAGTATTACTTCAACATTCTTCGTAAACAGAGATAAAAAATGACTTACAATATACAACTTTTCTATCTTACCTGTAGGATCCATATTTCCAGAGAATCGACTGCCTCCTCACTCATCCGTGCCGCGGTATTTATTAACAGATGCTCCGCCCCCCCCTCCGTCCGGGAGAGGTGTTACTGTCTACATATTACGCTATGTGTTTAAAGTAGTTGTGACTACGTTATAAGTTCGAAGGTAATACTAGTAACTTTATTATCATAGTTTAAACTTTATATAGATTCATCATTTTTTACACCCCCTCCAACCGTATCTCTCCTTCCCAAACACCATGTTGCGTGCGCACACTAACTGTGATTCGTTCCCTACATCTTGGAGGGGGGATATAATTACACATTTCTTTACACACACATACTTGTACAAAATATATTTTTCTGAACATTTGATTTTTTTACATTTGGTATACTAACACATTCATAGTATTGTTTCATCATTCATACAAATATATAGATTCATTCGTTTAATTTTAAAATATATTCTTTTTTTTTCCTAACGTTATTTGACAAAGTTAGACTTCGCTACAGCAATAAGAATGTTTTGACCACCCCTGTCACCAGTCTGGAGAGATTAACTCTTTTTTTCTCTGACCCACATACCAAAAGGGATGACGTTCAGTGGAGTATTCGTAATACTGAGGGGAGATTTTCTAGACAATTTTTTATATGGAGGGTGATATCTTACCAAGGATAGTTAGGATATCTACACTATAGATCCCTAGTTGCGTATATATATTATCATATTGATTGATCAGTTTTGTATTACTCATATATACTTAAAGATGAGATACTTTTCTCTCGTTATCTTAATCATTTTTAAATAGATGGTTAGTGCTTTTATTTTATTTTCGATGTTATGTTCCACTTTTATCATGCTTAGAGGGAATATTCTTTTTAAGTTATCGTGCTTAGAGGGTGCGTTCCTTTATCATGAAACCCCTTTCAAACAGCTTTACATTTGCATTCTTATACTTTTCTCTCAATATTTTTTTATCATTCTTAAAGAGATGGGTAGTGCTTTTATTTTTATTTGCATTTGCTATGTACCACTTTTATCATGCTTAGAGGGGACATTTCTTTGTCATGCGACCCTCTCACATAGATTTACATTTCCATTCTTATACTTCATCAATGTGGAATAGATTTATATTTTCTCGTACCTCGATGTGGGAATGGAATTTAACCTTTTCTTAACCTTTACATCGCTCTTGGATACAATAGCTCAAGGAGAGATTCTGCATAGGGAACACCCCTTACCAGAATGTCTTATTACATTTATTTTCATAAATCTCTCCCAGTAAACATACCTAATCATTCTCTCGATATTCTTTTATCTAAAGAATAACGATACTACATCATATATCATACACTAAACGTAATAGATATCAAACCCTACACTCGATATTCAGACATGAGAGTTCAAGCACAGACATCGAAGCACTGAACGTAATAGATATCAAACCCTAGACTCGATATTCATACATGAGAGTTCAAGCACAGTCATCGAAGAATTACTATCAATACATTTAATTCAAACATCCCCGGAACCCCCGTTACCCACCCCGCCCCATCACAATATCGAACCCTAGACTTCGATATTCATACATGAGAGTTCAAGCACACACACACATCGAAAAGAATTCACATTTAATTCAAACATCCCCGGAACCCCCCCCCCCCGTTACCCATCCCACCCATCACACATTACACATCACAAACACACACACACACACACACAATCATCATCATCATCATCATCATCCCAACCCTCAAAAACATCTCACTGCACAGGGGAGAACGGCACTACGCCAACACTCCCCTTCTTTTAGAACTCGATTTTCATATAGGAGAGTTCTAAATCAATGAGCATTCTACATCACTCATATATTAACACAGAGGAGAGTTCAACATCTTATCTACACTGTGCTGATTCTCTCAATTCTATACTACTTATATATATATATATAGTGTAAAACTAAAAAAAATGTCATGTTTGTGACGGACTCTGAAGAGGTCGTTTTCCTCCCCCTAGGTAGGACGGACGCAACCATAAATTTTCAAGCCTAATTTTGATAGGGGACATCTTAGGAGGTCTAGAAAGATGAGAGAGAAGTTGTTCCCGTTGATACCGAAATTAAGGTTTGCCATAAGTAAAGAATCATGGTGGATGTCAAAGGAATGTTGGTTCTTTGTGACAATACGTGCAAGGCCAATTGTATCGAATAGCAGTTGGGGGAAAGTTGTTATAACAAAAGAAATGTAAGAAACAATGTCCTTAGCAGTTTTCTAAAGGGGCTCACTTGACTTGTATGAATAGGATATTCTTTGAACCATTCATAATGGCGACAAAATAGCCACAAAGGGATCTTTGATTGAAAAGGAGTTTTCAGGAAGTGAAAGTGACACACCCACGCGCAGCTGTGGACAAGGATCTTCGGCGTGGAGCCGATGAGAGCACTCCGTGGCTTGCAAGCCATTAGAGCAGTCTGGGGCGTGAGGGCGATTAGGGCAGTCCTCTTGTTCTGTCTTGGATATTTGTCGGTTCATATATACGTGAAGAACGAATAAAGTTTATCGAGTAATAAACATTGTGCCGTCAGTAACTCTAAACAGGGATATTGGTAACCCTTGGTCGGCAACTTCAATTTCGATGTTCTAAAAAAAAAAAAAAAAGCAGTGAATAAATAAGTTGGAAACGGGCATTCCAGTGTCATTAAATATCCTTCTCACACACATCCACGCATACCCTGTGAGAAACCTCATTGTTTTACCCTGAGCTAAACAAAAGTGCTTCAAACTGTATTGTCAAGTGGAACATTGTTCGCCACATATATTGTTGCTTCAAATTGGCGTTCCAACGTGGAATTGAGTGGCACCCATAAACATTATTGCTTCACCGTAAAGAAGACGCCATATGCGTTCTATCAACCAAATAATTAAAAATAATGAGCTGAAGGGAAAAGCGAAGAGTCGTATGACCAATCCGGGGGATATATGTCTATCCAAAGTCAGTTGGCCGCTGTTGGCCAAGTTGGAGAGTTGTGTAATAGCCCACGGGAAGAAACCGCGTCCATCAAAGAGTTGGTATATGAGTGCCTAGCTAAAAATTCGTGTGAGGATACGCGAGAAACAACCACGCCAACGCGAAGCCAACCATTCAGAGTTCGTCTAATAAATCTGTATTTTAATAGTGATTGAAATATAACCGATCGTCATAAGAGAATAAAACTGTGTTCTTTTCAAGTACCAAAATTGATCAACCCAAAACGCCCTGAATCAAGAGATCCTTGCTACAGATTCTATAATCGTGAGCTTTAGGATAACTCCAAGAGCAGCCGCGGACATCAATCTCCTCAAATTTTCCTCGACGAGGTTGACGACTGAGGAGTCAACCTTTCTACAAGTTATAAACCAGGATGACGTAGTCAACTATCCCGCAGAGCTTTTAAATTCATTAGAATTGCCTAGACTCCCGTTTCACAATTTTAAAATTAAACGTAGGATCAGTTATGATCATTATGCGTAAAATTAACCGACCACGACTGTGAAATGGAATCAGACTAAAAAGATAATGAAAACGATAATGAATAACGTCATCGAGGCAACAATCATCAAGGCAAAGAACAAAGGAGAGGATATCTTGGTCCCACGTATTCCGATGATTCCAACGGATTTACCTGTTCATTTTAAGCGTCTACAATTTCCCGTGCGTTTAGGCTTTGCGATGGTCATAAATAAATTGCAACGGGGAGTCGTTGGAAGTTTGTAGAATCAACTTAGAGTTTCCCTGTTTCTCTCATGGACAATAATACGTCCCATGTTAGCGTTTCATGTGAAAATGTGTAGAGTTTAACGCCCGCTTTTACTACATACGGCACCGCAGGCGATGACACTGATGATACATGAGATGAAGATGGAGTACCGGTGGAATGAGATGGCGAGGGAAACCGGAGATCCCAGAGAAAACCCGCCTCAGCGCCTGTTGTCCACCACAAATCTCACTTTTCAGCCGCTTGGGATCGAACCTGGGCCCCCTTGGTGAGAGCCAAGCGGTCTAACCTCTGAGCCACGGCGCGGCCATGTTCGCGTGTCGGAAAACCATAATCTTTATATATTTACACACCACAAAAAGATAGAAAAATATTGTTTATCAGAAATCTTTATATTAATTAACTTGTCACTGTGTTGTATTTAAACTTTACTCCCAATTGCTGAATAAATAACTAATCCAAATTTGTTTTATTTATATAGTTAAGCACAGACAATTTTTATTGGCAGTACGAAGTACGATGTGTCAGCTAGTATTAATATAAAATCTAGGGGCTGCCTAAAATAAAAAGGAACATACGTTAGGCTGTAAGTCGTCTACCGTGACGTGATATTGATTTTAGTTTTGTTCTCGGTATGATTACAGAAAGACCGACTCCCTCATGAAATTCAATTACCTTTCTGCCACTCCAAGACTCCTTAGTGCTAGAAACCACATTATACAGTGACACACTTAAGGAACTCAGTGTAAGCGTGGTCAGTATATGGAAATACAGACCAAAAAGACTTCACAGACGTCCGAAAGTGGGGCTTGGATCCGCAGCTCTGCGGTTGCGTTGTGTCTGCTTCATCGCCTGAGTTTACGTAATCAGAAGTTCAAGATTTTAGTTAGTGTACCTCTGTATACTAAATCACCGTATGCTTCATTTGTTTGTGGAGACTAACAACTTTGTTCCTGCATTGCAGATAACAGTTTAGGTAAGTAATTGATAATTTAATCATTTGTGCTTTAAAAGTAATTATTTTAGTACTTATAAGATAAGTGATCATTCAAGTATTTGCACAGATTCCAAATTTTTACTCTATGAACTATTTTGTAGTATTTTTACTTCATCTAGCCCTACTTAAAGAGACAGAAAAAATAATTCATTCAATCCAGAAATTAAATATGGAAGTACTGGGTTGAGGTTCCCTGAAACATCATACTTGGCATCACACTGCAACCAACCACAAAGTCTTTCAGCGTACCTATTCAGGAAAGAGCGTCAGCAGCTATAAGAGCAATTGCAATATCAAGGATATTACATCGCTAAAGCTAGAGACAGCCATGAGTTTATTCGAGTCAGTGATCATCTAAGGACTAGAAGTGGAATGAGAGAAGCTTACGGCGCCGAAAGTAAAAACGAGGTACATCAAGAGAGCACTAGGCATAAGCAAATACACCAAGTAGAATGGTCTACATGTTGGACATAGAGACCATTCCTGAGGGGCTTACGGATCAGGATGCTGCTGCCAGGCAACTGACTGGTGTAAGTGCAAGATATGTGAACAAAAGTGCGAGTGATATAATTGTAAGCCGTGTACAAAATATATATGAAGTTAAACGATTTGATATAAGACAAATCATAGTGTACACCTGAAATGCTTTTTCCAGCGCATTTTACTTTATGAATTCTCTTTAACTGCAGTGGTTCTCAGCATCTCATTCTACATGAGCGAATTCCTTTATTTCCTTAAATGGAATATTGGGCCTGCTGAACCGCGCAACCTCGAGGTCCGTAGGCAACGAGTTGAGAGTCAGAAATTTCCTGATCAGAGAGGTTCCTGGATGAGTGATCAGCCCATCGCCGGAAGTGAAAGTACGAGAGAGAAGGTAAGAAGAAAGGTGATGATGGAACAATCGGTGAAATGTTGGTGGGAGAAACCGGAGGACTCGGAGAAAACCCACCCCAGTGCCATGTTTTCCACCACAAATCTCACTTTGCGGTCGCCTGGGATTGAACCCGGACCACCTTGGTATCCCATTCTATTTAGGACATGAAATATGCTTAAATTTTCTCAGAATCTCTTTAAAGACCTTGAAATTCAGCCCGAAAAAATCTGTTGTCCTCCGCCGGATTTGAACCCACAATCTTGAGAAACAAAAGATAGCATGTTATCCCCAGCCACGGAGGTGTCATTGAAGATTAACCCTTCCCCAAAGAGGAGAGGCCTTCGACCTTTTGTCATTTCGGGACATTGTGCCATACTGGCATGGTGGTCAGCAATGAAAAGACGGTGGGTAGATGATGGTAAAATGAGCAATTATGTTTTAAGGGGAAAGTGATTGGAAGAAGGCATAAAGTTAGTGGCTCAGAGTAGGTTCTCAAGAAGGAAGTTGGAGATTTTTAGTAGTTTATGGTGGAGCTAGCACAAGTCTGGGTCGCTTGTGTTTTTCCCTGGGGTCAAGGTCATATTCCCCGAGGCGACGGATAAGTTATTGAAACTGAAAGGGAGTTTTCATAAAAACTATGGGATAAATGAACGATACAGTCTGTGAATTTTGGGGATTTTGTAGGACTTGGAGTTTATGAAGGTCGGATTATGCTGCAGCTCCTCAGACTGGGCAAGCATAAGTCAGCGCAGGTCGGATTATTTGTTTGTAGAGCAGTAATTTATTGTTGAGGGCCATTGAAGATTTCCTGTTGTATAGAGGCTACAGTATAGCTATCCTTCTGCACACTCTGTTTGCCACTGTGCTGATATAGGCTTTCCAGGTTAGAGCCAGTCTAGTGTCACACCTAAGTAGGTAGCCTCAGTGGACCATTGTACTTCCTCCCCAGCCAGGCGGAAATTGGGTGCATCTTGAAACGCATGGCAGATGAATGTGACAGCCTGAGATTTGGTGGTATATAAGCTCGCCGGACGCAAATTAGTTACCCCTGGTAAACTTAACATTAATAACGCGTAACACCACCTTTGGACGTGATAACTGCCTGGATTCGGTTAGGAAATGAGTCCACAAGGTTCTGCAAGTATGGCACAACAAGCTGGTGCCACTCACGTATGAGTTACTCGTGCAAATCCACCAAATTGAGGGGATGCTGGTTTCGACCTTTCACCCGCAGTTTCAACATATCCCACAAATTTTTGATTGGGCTCAAGTCGGGTAAGTTTGCAGACCAATCGAGATGTGATAAGGCGCGTGTGTGTTCCTCAAACCGTTCCAACACTCTTATAGCCCGGTGAACCCTCCAGTTGTGTTGGACAGTTCACTTCGACATCAACAAATCCGGACACTTCACTTACCGCACGGACATGGACATGGCCAAACATGTTTGTCCCTTTTTGCCACTCTGTCACGGCTTTACATTTCACCATATTGTATTACACTGAATGCTTGACACCCACGCCTCATAGCTTGTTACGACCCTCTGGTCATGTAGGGACAGTGGGCTAGCAGTTAACCACAGTACCATCTGTTGAGTCCTAAAAGTTCATCGTTGATTTCCACAGGGGGTGACTAATTTTTTTGTCCGGAGAGCTTATCTTCAGGCGCCAGGTGGTGAACCATGCGGACAGCATATCAGCATAACGCTGAGCCTGCTGCACTGTATTGGCATGATGTTTAGATGTCGTTAGTGCAGTGTCGTCAGCAAGTAAGTACAAGTTACAGTCTATTAGGGTTGGGACGGTGTTTAAATAAGTAAGGAAGAGTAGGGGACCAAGGATATGTTTATCCCTAGACCGCAGAGGATGACGGTGTGTGTGTGTGTGTATGTGTGTGTGCAGCATAAAAAATCCTAAGTTCAATAAATATTGTATTTATGTCTAAGTTAAACATTTGGAAAGGATGCAAGACAAAGATTTTTAAGAAAATGCCCCACCCCAAACTCGTATTATCAATAAAAATGATTCCTTCAATTGAAATTTTATTCGAAAATAGTTAAAAATATTTTCATTAAAATATCGCATGTTTAAGGTATCTACATGAAGAATAAAAGGTGTATTTTGAAATTTATGAGAATACCTCATGAAGTCCTCATTCTCAATCAATTTGGCTTAATTGTTAATAAGCAGTAAGCCATAAAAATAGATAAAAGCTACTACAGCAAAAATTAAATTTTCGTTTAAATGTAACTTACACCAATTGTGTGAATGTATTCGTTTCTGAAATATTCGTTGTTACACATTTGCACTTGCAACACATAGCATATTTTTAAACTGCTGTCACTGGTTATTACTTCTCACGACGTCATGGAAAGGGTACAGAACGTCAGAGGCTTATGACCCCTCCCCCAGGGAACTACTTCGGTAGGTACGGGTTTTGCGCACCCGGGGTCCCGAGCCAACAGTCTCCCTCGTGTGGGCTCCTCTTCGTGGTTGAGGGAGACGGTCAACAGGCCCACCCACGTGTAGGCCGTGCGTGGAGACCCGTGGAGAAGGTTTTTAGATTCTTGTCTAGTTTAGATTTTAGGATTTAGTGAACGAAATATTTAGTAGGTATTTTAATGATTTCACTATCTCCTTAACCACATTATTGCCTTTGTATCTGCAATGAAACGTGTAATGAAACCATTTCTGTAACGCTTTTCTCGATTACTTTAAAGTTGATTGAAAAGTAAAACTTTATAAGAATGTTTTGGCTAGTCCCAAATGGATATATAAAACACTCAGTTTTACACAGCTTATTTGAAAACATCGTAGGAAAGTCTGATGTGATACCCATTGTTCACGACTGCACAAATGACCTTGAGGGTCTAGATCTCACCGTGAGGAAGCTATATCCATTTTATGAAGACCACCGCATTAAAAATAGAAGTTCCAGGTTAGATGCAAAACTCGTTACTGCTATGGAATGTAAGAAAAATGGTACTTCTGAATGTGCAATAAGCAGTAAGCTCCCTTCAAAGTACTAGATATCCTTCAACAATTCTGCATTTACTCCAGGATATCCATAGCCTGTATCTATCGGCCTTCAATAAAAACAAGCAGATCATCTCTAAGTGGGTTCCTTCACACTGTGGAATCAAGGGCAATGCAGATGCAGACAAAGCCGCCAAAACAGCTAGTCAGCTTATGGAAGCACAGCACAAGATTCCTTACCAAGGTTCCATAAATCACCTCAGCAGGCAACTCAAAATGCAATGGAATCAAATCTGGAATCAGAATCCTCGCCAAAACCAATCCACCTTACTGTGAAGTCTGCAATACACGTTCGCCGTTAAACTTCTGTTCATGGAATGCAAACAGTATGCTAAACAACGACGGATTCATGAGATTGTTGGAGACTTATCTTCTATACTCAACAAACCATCAAATTTCAAGCATACACTGCTCTTCACAAAAAATTACATGGAAATCTAGTGTACATATTATTAATATATAAACATATAATATTTTCAATTTAAATTTTTATATTGTCTTATGTATATATAGTTTCATTGACACTGTTTCTATTGTAACCGTTCCACTGCATTTCGTTAAAGTTTGTTTTGAAACTGTAACACAATATTGTGTCTTCTGTGTGTAACTGCAGTGTTCTATGTACTGTTACTGCATTTCATATATTGTGACTTTGTGGGTTCGTGAAATGAAAAGTCCAATTGCACCACTCAAAAATGTTCTTTATTTCCACCAACTTACAGTTAAACACTTGCCAATTACACAGAATTACGTAATGCACACAATTACGATTCACCAGTTCGTCCGTTACAATTCCACTTTGCTCTCGCAATTACGTACAATCCTCCGATGCACGTACACAATCTTCTCGTCCGTACACTAGCACTGCACTCTTACGCTGCTTGCCAAGAACTGACTGACTGACTTCACTCATTCCAGCCCTTTTTATAGGAATATCATTGTTTTCTAGAAGTCTCTGGTTTCCGTGAATCACCGCGAAAATTCCAGATGGCAGGCGAAGGGGGAAGAGGCGGCCAGCGACAAGTGACACTGCCCTAATCGTCCCCTCAGTTAGTAACTGAGATTAATGGGAGGGTGTGGCTCGGCTGCCTCTGGTCCCTTCTCAGCTGTCGTTCGTCTGGCGTTCCGATAATTGGGTGACAATATTGTATGCATTATGCACATACTGTATATTTTGTATCACGTAGTCGCGATATGACCTTGATGTTAAAGCGACTATAAATAAACTGAAAAAGAATGGTTACAGATTTTCTAGAAAACCATGTACTTATTTCTTTGTAAACTCATTTCATATTTCCAAAATTATGCATACATATCCATAAATAACATAGCATATTACGCAAAGTTCCATTTATTTTAACGAATTCTTAGAAATGTTTAATTTAGTTAATGTGCATCATAACTATCGATAGAAAGCCTACCCTTGTCAAGTACTCTATCTTCTTCATTACTTTATTATGTAAAAATGAAATGCAAACTAGATGCTATTTTTTAGCCATTAAAATCCTACAATACGTGTATATTTATTTTCACGACTGCATTTCTCTTTACATGATATCATGATGGATTTTCCAAATCCTTTGTACGCTAACACTTCATCGGCATCTCTTTCATTACAGCTATGTTTACTTTCTTTGATTTCAACTCCTTCTCGAGTTCTTTCTTTCTTTGTACTTCTTACATTCTATTCTCCTGGAAATCCTTTGTATCTTCTTTCGTTTTTCAAAATAGGGATACAGGACCCTTAAACAACCGTTTAATTACAAATCTTGAGGAAAGAAAGACGCCGGTTGCCTAAGGCGATGTAGATGACGATGGAACAGAGGATTCTCCTAAACCTGAAAGAAAGAAGATGATGACTATACGGAATACAAAGCTCAAAATGTAAAGTTGCTGGTAGTGGTGATTCATTTTGAACTTTAACGCTAAGTGCAGTAGCACTCATAATATTTTCCACCACAAGCCCTGAGTAAGATGGCTTCACGGTAACATGTGAGGTTCGCATTCGGAAGGTACTGGGTTCGACTCCCGTCGGGCCGGCCATCTTCTATTTGATGCTAACTACTCGCATTTCAAGTGATGGCCACGAAATTAGTGCAACGTTCATAAAGAAATGTAACGCCAAAATTTTAAGCACGCTGCTCGGATGATGGACCGATCTATAATGTCTGTCTGTCTAAAGCACAAGCATAATTTTCATTATTTCATTCTACCTAAACATTTGATAAGGTGATTCTATGCACGTACACATTTTGAGCTTACCTAATATGCGTGGTGAGTCGCCTATGAAAAACTAACTCAAAAACAAAGAGTTCAGTTTAACACTTGAAGTTCAATCCAGCAAGTACCGAGCTAGAATCATCCTCTGAAGATGCTCGTCGGAGTTATGAGCGAAACGTCAGGAGAAGTTTCATTATTTGGATCATGGCCCACAATCCCGGGAAATACATTTTATTGGATTAACGCCGGCCGTGAAAGCCTAAGCAAGTACATTTGAAGTTCAGTTTCATTCACAAATTAGGATTACTACGGAGGGGATTTGGCACCAAAACTTGTGGCTTATTGTATCTAAGGAAGGATGAGGCGAGGGGGAGAAAGATAAGGCAGTCAATCCAAGGAGTCACGCCAGTGCAGAGGACAGGGTGCCTACTATTAACCAGTTGGAAACTCGCCCGGCAGCCAGACAACTGGCATCCCACCCTCGTGTCCGGAAACGGCCTCCCAGGGCGGTCTGGAGACCGGAAACCATCCTACCGAAGCAGGAAGCGTTTACCAGGAGCACATCATCCTGCCATGCAGCGCCGAGATACCAGACTACATTTCTACCCTGAAAGAGACCACCAGATGAGAGATGATGTAAAATGATAATGGTGGTGAAATATAGAGACAGGAAATTAGGGGGGAGGAGATGTAATTAACCAACCCAGCATTCGCTTGGCGATCCAGGGAAGCCCTCGACAAAAACAAGGGCCAGGTAGATCGACCACGGAATTGAACCCAGGCCTCCCGAATGCGACAACAGATGAAAAATCCTAAGCCATCCCGCTCGGTTTCATTAAAGGATACAGGAAGGCTTAAAAAAAAGAAGCACGCACCTTAAACTATTATTCTCTGACACAAGACTCTAACGACTATTAATAAAATACCATACGCTTATATTTACAACATGAATAAAAGTTTACCTTGAGTTTTCTTGAATAGTCTGTGAAGTTATGTTCATTCTAACGAAGTTTGTATAATTTATAAATGAAAGAGATACACAAAACCTTATACAAAAAAGTGTAGATTTCATTAATACAGTAATTTACGTCAAATAATAATTTTTATGGCATTTTCTATTTCCAATTTTATTAGTCAGCATTTTGAAATACCGAATAACTTGTTCATGTTGTAAGTCGCTATTCGCTTTTTCTTTTCTCCGAATTGTTGAGCCCCTCCCGTAGGGGAGTTGTTCGGATTGGGTTGGACTCGAGGGGGCAGTGTGTTCCCGGCGCCCACGGGGAATTGGGTACCTCCGACCAGGCTACGGCCGCCCGGAGGGGGTAGAGGGTTGCCTCATAAGTCCCGGGTACTAGCCTGCAGAGCTAGTAGAAGGTGTGCTAGATCACCAGGCGGTCCCACCGAGGTTATTCGGTAGTCTTCCCTGCGGGGTTGACGCGCGTAAGTGGCGTATCCACTTCCATCCCGTGTGCTCAGCGGGGGGGGGGGGGCTTTTTAAGAAATTAGGTATTGCCCTATGGAAGAAGCCCCGGAGTATCCATCGCTCCCGGGTAGAAGGAGGCCCGGGTCCTTGGTCCTACGGGTCCAGGACTAATTGGAGTAGAACCTCTGCACTTAACTCTGCCATAGGAAGACGAAGTATTCAATACTCTCAAAATTTCGATATGCAAATCTCACAGGAAATAAAAGTTTTGAGGCTCTTTTCTGAATCCAGAAAAGCGTCAATTTTAGAAAACTTCGTGTATGCAAGTGCTTACCTGTGTGTTATTGTTTTTATTTTTATTTTAATTTACGTCCTCCAAGGTTAAATCATACCGGTAGCGTAGATGGTAACATGTTTTCCTCACGTTCAAGAGGTTCCGAGTTCGAATCTCCGTCAACATCAGTTATGTGGATAAAGTTTTTCCTTTCGGGGTTTTCCCTGTAACAGTATTTTTGTTTAGTAATGTTCGAAGGAATTGTAAATATATAAAAATGTATGTAGTTGTGTGATTGGCCGAAGTAGTAGTGGTATGACGTGGTGTGATGACGTGTCAGTGAATCGGCCAATCACAAAATAAAGTGAAAATTACTATGGGGACAAGAAAATCAATAATCTAGAAAAGTGTTAGAATCTTGTGTCTTGCTGGAGAACGAGGAAGTTGACTTAAGATGTTACGATGATTATAAAATCTCCAAGAAAATTATATATCATTTTGTCTTAATCTGTGAATCTATCATTTGGCGCTAGCCAGTATTACTTTTGATAGAAGAAAAAAAAAATTGATTAAATTAACTATATTCGAGTAACTGCGCCGTTAGTGCTGTCTTATGGGAGAAACATGGCGACTAGCATAGAAAGAGCGATGGAAAATCATGATTCTGGAGTGAAAGAAAGTATTATACCGACCGCCATAATGGAGAACGAAAACATTCCCGTTACAAATGGCGCAGCAACGTGTGGGGCTCGAATAGGATAAAGAAGAGGAGATTAAAGCATCGTGCAGTTCCATGAGAATTTAAAAGGAAAGAAGAAAGAAGAGAGAAGAAAGAAGAAAACGAGAACTGGTTTAAGTGAGTAAAAAAAAAAAATAGTAGTAGTAGTAGATTTATGTTGTTAAGAAATCAGAAAATAGTTAAAAAGATGGCGAGTAGAAAAGAAATAATAGTGGAAGGAGAAGTTACTGATAGTGTAGGAATGAATAGGGAGGATGCAAGATTAAGCATAGATAATGAGTCAATGTTGGAAAGAATAACAAGAATGTTAAGTAATTTAGATTCTAAAATAGAACAAAATGCAAATGATTTAAAATCAGAAATGAGTAATTTAGATTCTAAAATAGAACAAAATGCAAATGATTTAAAATCAGAAATGAGTAATTTAGATTCTAAGATAGAACAAAATGCAAATGATTTAAAATCAGAAATGAGTAATTTAGATTCTAAAATAGAACAAAATGCAAATGATTTAAAATCAGAAATAGGAGATGTTAAATCTGAAATGAGTAATTTAGATTCTAGAATGAAAGATGTAAAATCAGAAATGAGTAATTTAGATTCTAAAATAGAACAAAATGTAAATGATTTAACTAAGAAAATGAATGATTTAGATGTAGGAGTAAGACAGGAACTAGCACAAAATGTGAGTAACTTAGAAATTAATTTATTACAGAAGTTAAAACAGGAATTAAAATCTGAAATTTCACAGGAGATTAGAGAAGGGAGAAAAGAGTGTAGGGATAGTATGGAAAGGCTCATGCAGATCATAGAGATTAATAAGGATGAGAATAGAAAGGAAGTCAATGAGTTGAGAGAGATAATTCAGGAAACTAGGTTAGGTCAGGACATTGTGAAACAAGAAATAAGAATGGAATTAAACAAAGAGTTAGAAACATTTAGGATACAACAGGCAGAAATAACACAAAAACAAAGAGAAGAATTAGGAGATAAAGTAGAACAAAGAATCAATGTAATTTGTTCTGAAATGCAATTACAACATGATGAAAGTAAGATACACCAAGAGGAAATAAAGTTACAAATTGATGAGATAAGTAAAGCAAAAGAAGAAGTAATTTTGCAAATTAAAGAGGTAAAAGAACATTTTGAAAAAGAAAAGGATAACTTAGGAAAACTGACACAAGTTGTAATTGCATTACAGGCTAGAAAAGTAAATAACGGGAAAGAAATGTCTAGAATTACAAATATAAACGATTGTGACTTACCAGGTGAATTAAGCAATCATCAGAAGTCTAGTGATGTAGTAAGTGAATGTAGTGATTTTGTGAGTCCAGATAATGATATTAATTATCACAGAAACACACAAAACATGTCCTCACACACACAACTCCACAGTCTAGGTCAAAATGAATGTGTACATTATTCACTAAATGATATTAGTCCACCAAGTTTTGATGAGGAATCAGGTGATAATCCAAAAGTATTTCTTAGGGAATTGGAAGAATATTTCCGTATTAAGAGAATTCCCAATGAATTTCGGATGGTAATTGTAAAACGTTGTTTGAAGAAAAATGCTCTTGAGTGGTTAAGGTTAACTTTGGCTTCACATGAAACAAACAGTACTTTCAGAAATCTGTTTATAAATAGATTTTGGGGACCTGAGAGACAAAGAAGAATAAAAGTTGAGTTAGCAACGGGTAGGTTTGAGTTTAAAAAAGGGATTTCTATGACTGAATATTTCTTAAAATTAGCAAACAAAAGTAAGTTGATCAATCCCGAAATTTCTGAGACAGAAATTGTCAACATGCTAATACGTCATTATCCACCACATATCAGAAATCATTTAATTGTGGCTAAGCCTATCGATTTCTCTGATATGATTGAATTATTATCCGAATTTGAAGCACATAACCTCATTAATGATACTACATCCTGTGATGGTAACTATAATAACGTCCATATTGAGCGAGGAAGAAATCGACAGGAATTACAACCTACAAATAATAGGAATAATAGGACGAGTTTAAATTGGGGCGGGGCACCCGTGAGAAATCAAAGATTTGAAGGAAGAGGTTATGATCCTAGACGAACTTATGAATCTGTAATTCCCGGAACAGGAAAGGGAGTTCAAAATAATGTGCAAAGGAATTATCATAACAATCAGTCGACGAGAATTGGAAGAAATGATCACATAAACCATGTAAGATTTTATCGAGGAAATAATCAGCGAATAAGTAATTTTAATAGGGGTAGAGGTACTAGTTTATTTAGTGCAAATCAAAGAGATTTTAGGGGTGTGAGATTTGAAAGAAGTAATCAAAATGAAATAGTCGAAAATACACAAAGCACAGAGAATGATGCGAATATAAACGATAGTACCAACCTAACCAACAATGAAAGTATTAATTAAGGACCGAATAGGTGAATGGAATTTCAATTTCATTACGTTGGTAATTCCACATTTGGCAAGAGATGTAATTGTGGGTAATGATTTATTATATGAATGGCAAAGTGTATTGAATTTCGAAATGCATGAAATGAAGGTTAAGACAGAAAATGATTTATTAGTAATAAAATTATTGGAAGAAGATGGAAGAAAAGAAGAGAATAGGGATAAAATAAATAATGAAAGGTTTTTTGTGGAAGATATACTTTTGCAAGAAAACGGTAATATTGAATACGATGAAAATGAAAATTGTGGGAAGAATTTAATTATTGATGGATTGCAAAATAATGTAACTGACTTTGAAAAGCATTGTTGCCAATTATATACAATACAAGATAAGAACGGCGGAAGCCAAGTGGAGGAAGAAATAGAATTCCAGAGAATATTACAAGTAAAGTTAGAAAACACATACAATCTAGACCAAGCGAGAAAAGAACAGCTGAAATTATGTATATTAAAGAACAGAAAAGCCTTTAGTTCAAAACCTGGACTGTGTAACAAATACACACACACATTTAAAGTGAATGATACTGATCCCTATACACATAAAAGCCTTGACAGTAATTGAAACAATAATGTGTGTGTTAAATAACAAAAAAAAAAAAAAAAAAAAAAAAAACCATTGTTAAACATCAATATATTGTTGTATTTTAATTACTGTTAATTTATTGTTGTGTTTTATGTTTGTGATAATAATGTGAAATTGTTGTTAAATGTTCATTTATTATATATCATCCAATGTATGTATATTATTATATTTTATGTATGATGTATTAGTGTTGTGTAATATTGGTGTAAACGAAATTGTTAATTGGGGCTGTTCTTCGAAATATATGGAAACAGATTGTTAATTCCTTTATTTGGTTATTTTCCATATATTTCGAAGAGGGGCATTTGTAACAGTATTTTTGTTTAGTAATGTTCGAAGGAATTGTAAATATATAAAAATGTATGTAGTTGTGTGATTGGCCGAAGTAGTAGTGGTATGACGTGGTGTGATGACGTGTCAGTGAATCGGCCAATCACAAAATAAAGTGAAAATTACTATGGGGACAAGAAAATCAATAATCTAGAAAAGTGTTAGAATCTTGTGTCTTGCTGGAGAACGAGGAAGTTGACTTAAGATGTTACGATGATTGTAATTGTAAAGGAAAATTAATAAGATTCAAAAAGTGTTATTCAATATTTATAATAGATAAGAGTGAATCATAGTTTATATTATATAATTAAATAATATATTACAAAATTGGACTCATCTAAATTTTATTTTCACCAAAAATCCGCATCCACACCTGAGAAAAGATCTCACGACTCTCAGTAGATTAAAACTCGACTTGGATCTTACAAAAAGTTGGCTTGCTTCTTATTAGTTGAAGATGAACGAAAATAAAATCCCGTTACATCCCTTATCCTGAAAAATGAATGTCTGGTAAGTCTAAGCTCTATGGACCCTGGGCTCATTTGAGCACTATTTCATTCATCAAACAAAAATAAAATTTCGAATAAATATATACTCGGAATTGAACTTGAGTATTTTCCAAAACTGGACATGAAGATGTTAAAGAAGACGTCACCAAAACACCCTAGACATAGAAATGCATTCATAACCTTTAACTTTCATAATTGCTGTATTAATTTTGATTAAAATACGATATATTGAAGATATTTGCATAATTAATAAAGTGTATATTATAACTTTTTGGGTTCGTAGAATTAAAAGTCCAATTTTCCGAAATTCTAAATGTTCTTTATTTCCGTGGAGATACACTGTTCAATTCTCACGTAACAACATTACATCACCAAAACAAGACAATCTTCCAAGGTCGATGACAATAACAAACAGTGACAGCAGATTGCATCTCCAGCTCTCGTTACACAGCTGGCTGTCTCTCATTTCACAACACTGTTTCACAACTAACTCACTTTGCGAACCGTCACGTCCTTAAATACCTAATTCGTAATTCTAGATTGTTCTACAATAAATCAGAACCCGAGCAATCTCTATCAGTCCACAAATTTCCGGAAGAATAGAGAAACCAAATATTCTATCACATTCCAGAAGCGTAATTTAATCTATGCCGGCGAGTCCTTTACCTCAGTTATCTCTGCTTGCCGGCGCTTGTTTACAATAGCCACGCTATCATTAACTGCTTATCAAGGCTCATTATTACCATGAAACTTTATCCGCCGACTGTTTTCTTATTTGTGCCGAAACTTTTATGCCTGTTGCCGTGACAATATTTCGAATTTTCTATTGCAAGAATAGTTGTTAATAAAAACAAACGATAGTGGATGGAGAAAGCAATCACATTTACTTATCTCTCGTGGTCATGCAAAGGACATAATTTCTAAGACATGACATTTAGATCCGCTTTTGAAAGATTTTATTATTACTTAAGTGTTCTATACTCTCTTATGTCTACAATGAAGTTATAATAAACGTATTTTTGTAAACGTATATGTTAATAAAAAGATACAGCATTAGACTTTTATCAGAATATTTTATAGAGCAGCGGGGAGCAAAATGCATGTGAATGTAACTTAAATTTTGCTTTCCATGTCTAAATTGGAAACCGGTGTTGATCTACAATGGATGAACAGTGGGTCTTGAGGATTAAGTAAATATGAATCTGCGTTTATTAATGATAAAATCCAATATTTTTAACACGGTGGTAATATCATTTCTTCTAACTTTTTATAAAGTGATTATTCCATTGGAGAATTTTGAGGGTGTTCTGTAATTGACGTCCTGCAGATGTCCCCATTCGGAGATCCCAACGGGGGACTATTTTACCTCCGGAAAATTTATCTGAAGGACTTGTCATGTTTTAAGTAGCATAAATGTAACCGTTTTTAAATGGACACCAAATAAAAACAGATCTGAATCTTCCTAATTCTAAAGAAAACATTTTAATCAAAGAAAACCCACTAACGTTTGAACCAATTTAATATTCAATTAGATTTAGAACAAATAGTTACAAAATCTCAAACTTCCAAACCTGTACTAAAAGCACTAGCATTAGAAACTGTGAACAATAGATACCCACCTGAAGAATGGTTACATATCTACACAGATGGATCTAACTTGGAAAACAACTCAGGAGCAGGAATTAAGTGTGCACTGTTCTCATTCTATCAACCAGCAGGATACCACACAACAAATTTTGATGCAGAAGTAACGGCTATTCATATTTCATTCCAACACCTTCTATACAAAATAGATAAATTCAAAAATGCTGTCATACCAATATATATATATTGGTATCAAGTATTTCGGTTATGCTCTTCCAATATCAAAAGAGTATAAAGGAAGTATATCGTGTGAACATGAATTAAAAAATCATTTACAAAGAATGCTCGAAATGGCTTCCGCTTCGATGCATACCTTAAACCTGCGTTTCATGATATATTGTACTCAGTTAAAATTCCAGGAATGTTTTAGATTTGTTCTAATCTACTGTGGATACACTCTCCCCGACTGAATGTCCGATAGAGGATTCCCATAAACAGGGATTTTAAATGTCCTGACGAAGGAAACCATTGGTGGGTTCAAATTAAATAGGAGATCGAGCTAATCCCATACCGAATCAATCCCCAATGACAAATTCATTTATAAAGAAATATATCGTTCAGGAAATTAGGTACTCTCTGGATAAAATAAGCTGGCGCACTGTCGTGTAAAAGCCACATTCTTTGATGACGTCTAGAGGTACATCATCAAATAATGCAACTCAGTTATAAAAAAGTATGCATGCGTTTTTGCATTCAGGAGCGGAGGAAAATAACTAGAGACCAGTGGACCACAATTTAATTAAATTGATTGTTTGCCAACGAAGAGACTCTTTTATTAACTCTCTAACAAACGTTTTTCAGACGCATGTTCATGTGAACGTTCTTTTATTGTTACGATGTCAGGGGTGCAGCAGAAGTTCTGTTGCACGGGTGCTAAGATAGTGATGATGTGGTCCAATGATGCACCGCGTTGATTATCTCAAAGCAGGCTTCTGGAGCTTACCTCGGCTGCTATTGTGCTAAGATCCAGTTTTAGGGTGCGGTCGCAGATGAGAAGTGTTGTGGATTTGTGTGAAGATGAAATAATTTTAATACTTTCTTTTCTAAATTGTATTTTTAATTTAGTTGAACCATTAGAAAAAACTCTTTTAAACACTTAACAAATAATAACTTTTGTTGAACGTCGATATTATATAATATTAAAAAAAACAACAATGATTTAGTTTTCGCTATGTTTTATGCACCACGTCAGTTTCTGTAGGACGTTCAGACACACACACACACACACACACACACACACACACACACACACACACACACACACACACACACACACACACACACACGCACACACACGCGCACACACAATCCCTTCTTTACCTGATGTCCGTAATTGGCGTCTTAATTCAGGTCTTCAAGTCTGGTAACCTGTATCTTCAGTTTCTCTTGGTCCTATTTCCCTCCGACGATCTCTTAAGTTATATTCTTTTCTCATAGATTGAAATGTTCTTACATTTCTTTCTTGAAATATTTTGTCACGGGTCATATATTCCTCCAACGCCTTAACGGATATTATTTGAGACATATTTTCTAAATGTACTTAATCTTCTGCATCTCTTAAGATGTTCCATAAACATTTTCCTTGAAGTTTCCTTCGACCGTCTTCTACCAGTTCACTATATTTATTGCACTAAAAATAACATGTTCAGGCGAATCTAAACAGTTACATTGTTCACATAAATCTGTGTTCTTCTTCCCTATTCTTTTTAAATATACATTGTATGGGCCATTTCCTGTAACAAAATGAAAAAATCCTTTTCTTTGTTTTATATGTTCCAATTTTAGCCTCTCTTTAATGTCCGGAAATAAATCATGTACTCTTCTTCCTACTTGTGCATTATCCCACTCTTCTTGCCATTCTTGTAATAAATAATTTTTCACTTCTTAGTATTGCATCTTTTTCCCACAATTTTAAAAACATTCCCATATTCTTCCTTATTTAGCCAATAAGTTGCACCCCTTAATCTAATGATATAATCAATAGGCCAAGTTCCCGCTACTACTAGTAGGGCCAAAGTAGATGTTTTTGTAGCTCCGCTGCTGCGAAGTAGTATTTGTCTCTTGAGTTTTTCGGATTAAATTTGCGCAGGATTTGACCCTTAACTTATGTTAAAGAGCATTCACAAATACAACTTCAATTTCAACTTCTCAGGTCATTTGCTTCACACAATCAGATAGCTTACTTAGTTCGCGAAATGTGGAAGAAACCTGCGATTTTCGAAAGCACAAGAGCTTCCTGTATATTACTGCCAGACTTCGAAGCCAAGCTGATTAAGATAAAACAATTTTGTTTTAAAGTTAAATACAAAAATACCCTTTCATAAGGTATTCAATACCATTGGAAGGAACCGATACACAAAATTGTTCTATAATTTGATGGATGCATTTATTGCCCTTACCATTTACCGTTTAATAAAGCTGGTTAATGGAATGGAATTATTTCTTAAGGCAATTGTTTGGATGTTAAAATAATCTCTAAGGTTCTAGATTCTTCATTTCTTCAAATTATGTTTCGAGTCAGCAGTCCCCCAGGGACCTACTGCGGTAGGTACGGGAATTGACGATCCCGGGATCCCGAGCCAAAACTCTCGATTGGGTTCCTCCGCGAAGTGAGTGTTCTTTCAAACGCCCAAAACCGTGGTCCACTTCTGTGTTTGACTCTAACCTCCCTGCACACACCTCTGGCGGATAACCTAGCGCGGGTTGGCGGAGTGGGAAGCGCAGGGGTGAGTGGGTAACGCGTAACACTCAGCTCCTAGTTATCATGTAGGATTGTGTTCGTATCTGCTGATAAAGGTCAGTCCCGAGGAGGGACCATTGCATGAGCTGTAACACACCTGAAGGCGATTTGGTCCCTCTGTCTATATTTTGGGAGGTGAGACCCTGAGGTGAGCAAGTTCGATGCCAGGACTCTCACCTAAGCCGGGATGGTGCCCAGGATGTGTGCCACCGGAGACGTGTGCAATTGTGGAGGATATGTCACTATGGGAACTGATAAAATGAACAAAACTGTCAAGAAAAGTGGAAAAGAAATAGCTGAATCTTGTGGTCCTTGCTATTTAGTCATTGTTACAACTGAGGAAGGTGGAAAATTTACTACCGTGAATCCGTTTATCATTCAGAAGGGTCTAGATAATATTGCTGGTCCAGTAAAGTCATGTACTTGATCTCGCAATGGCACGCTCCTGGTCGAAGCAGTATCACCGACGTAGGCTGCAAAAATTTTAAAAGGCAATATGCTTGCGAGCTTTCCGGTGCGCGTGGAATTACATAGGACTCTGAACTCCTCATATATAAGTATGCTTTATTTAGTAGCATCACAATAAATGTTTAAGACTGGCTTAACAAATAGTTCATGCATTTGCTTACGTTTTCACGAATAAAGATTTTTTATGAATGGAACTATTTCCGACGATGCATACCAAACCATGTGATGTAAAAATCGCAGTCCGGCCCTCCTTACAGTGGACATGCGAGGGTCGTTTGATAAGTGTGGTAAATTTCCATGAATGAATGGAAATTTGTTGTTGCAACTTTGTAGGTGGTAAGCTTTTTTGTTGTTGTTGGTTTTTTTTTTGGTTTTTTTTTTTTTTTGTAATTTTACATCCTCCAACATTAAGTTATATCGGATGGTGAATGAAATGGGTGAAATGCTGCTCAAATGCACCCGGGGTCCATGGAGCTTAAAGTTACCCGACATTCGTCTGTAAGGATAAGGGAAAACCCCGGAAAAACCTTATCCTGGTAACTCTCCCTGACCGAGATTCGAACTCGGGACCTCTTGAACGTGAGGCAGACATGCTACCATCTACGCTACCGAGGCAGGCAGAATCATACTTCACAGGTGGTAAGCTTGACTATTCAAAAGATTGTACAGAAAATTTGAATGTGCAACAATATACAGTTCATTGTTGACAATCATCTGAGCTGGTCAGTGCGATAGCTGCGATTGAAAATGAAAAAAAAGAAAGAAACACAGTTCCGTGCTGGTATTAAACATTTTAATTTGAAAGGTTAGACTGCCGCACAAGTCAAAACTGAATTAGATGAAGATCTTACTTTGAATTAGAAGTTCATGCGGCCTTTGCACCGACAATGAAGGTCATTACTTTTTGATCCATGAATTTAAATGTGGTCGTAGAAGTACTGAAGATGAATCGCGCTCTGGTCGCCCAATTGAGGTCACCACTCAGAACATAATTGAAAAAATTCACCATCTGGTTATGCAAGACCATCACATCATATTTCGTGAGATTATGAGGCTGTAGGCATCTCAACTGAACGAGTGCACAATATCCTGCATGAAAAAGCTGTGTGCAAGATGGGTGCCGCGATTCCTCACATTCTATTAAAAGCGCATCCGGAAGAACACTTCTATCGAGTTAAATCGCAATCACAATCCGAAAGACTTTTCGCGCCAATTTGTGACCATGGATGAAACTTGGTTTAATCATTACACACCAGAGTCAAAACAGCAGTCAAAACAATGAACCAAGTCTGGTGAAAGTTCTCCAAATAAGACAAGGACCATCTTGTCATCTGGTAAGATGATGACCACTGGTTTTGGGATTCTCAAGGAATAATCCTCATAGACTACTTGGAAAAACACAGAACCATAACTGGAACCTATTATGCTTCATTGTTGGATCGTTTGCAATGTGAGTTGAGTGAAAAGAGACCGAGATTGAAACGCAAAGTTTGCCCTTTCATCAGGATAATGCACCAACGCACACATCAGCAATCGCAATGGCAAAAGTGCATGAGTTGGGCTTTGAATTGGTTATCAACTTTAATCACCAGACTTAGCCCCAAGTGACTTCTACCTGTTCCCAAACTTGAAAATTTGACTTGATGGTAAGACATTTTCATCAAATGAAGACGTTATAGTCACCGTTAACGAATATTTTGCAGACAGTGACGGAACCTATTTGTCCGACGGGATGAAAAAGCTGGAACATTGCTGGACCAAGTGTACAGCCATCAGAGGAGACTATGTCGAGAAATAAGGTGAGATGCTCACGGAAAAAAAAAAAAAAAAAAGATTCTTGGTTTTACCACACTTATCAAACGACCTATCTGCACTTCTCGCATTTGTTCGTTTATTATGCTTTTATTTGTATACCTGTGCCCGGTCCTTTACTTTCCACAGTTATATCGGGCGCTTTGACTCAAGAAATAAGTTCTGATAATGGTAATGGTATGGGATGAACCTAATGGTATTAACACTTAAATCACAAGTTTTATTAACGTTAATTGTCAATGTCCTTTACTATTAATTACTTTTGCATGCATAAAACCAGTGTTTTGATAGTTCCAATGGTTAATTCAATTATAAGTAGATAGCTAAAATTTCCCTCCCTAGTTTGGTTTCAGCTTGCCAGTAGCAATTTTTATCCCAGTATAGCACTCTTGTGTTTGAGATCTACGGTAGGTAGCGATTTTTGTAGATCACATAAATCCTGGAAGAGAGCAAACTTCTCCACATTCATCTCCCCGGATGGGCTGGTTGATCCTCCACCTCTGACTTGCGCTTGCACTAAGTCGGCAGTTGGGTTAGTAGACCAAGGCCCACAAGAGCTTTCGTACAACATATCGAAAGTTTAGCATTATTGATATGTTAAACATACTTTAACAGAATCAAATAGAAGTTTGTGTTGATCAACGTTTCTAATTACAACTTTATTATTCTAGCCTTTTAGGAGTATACTTGTTTTAACATTTTTTTGTGCTTTAAAATATTTTCTGGCAGAGATTTTAAAAGTATGAAGGTCATCTGTATCACAAAAGGAGTTAGTACTCAGTCGATTCAAAGAAGATACCTAAAACTAGCATTATAGTTATTCGACGATTATCCGAGTGCTCTGTAATATTCAATATAACCCCTCACTGAGGCATTACGTAAGCACGAAGGAGGCAATGTAAATAGCTGCTTTAATGAATCTTCTTACAAGAGTTAATTGTCCCTTTGACAAGTGCAAATATTGTTCTCAAAATATTGCAGATTCCCAGATGCCTGATTTATTAAGACTTGCAAATAAAGGTAAGAAACAGGGTACGAGTGGGCACTAGTTCACCTCGTTCTTTGCGGTGAACTCGACATACATTTGTCACACCTTATTCCGCCAAGTTTCCCTGAATCTCCTCATTGGACATACCGTCCAATGCGCTGGTGTTTACAACACTACGCGAGGAGTTCAGAGTCCTATGTAATTCCACGCGCACCGGAAAGCTCGCAAGCATATTGCCTTTTAAAATTTTTGCAGCCTACGTCGGTGATACTGCTTCGACCAGGAGCGTGCCATTGCGAGATCAAGTACATGACTTTACTGGACCAGCAATATTATCTAGACCCTTCTGAATGATAAACGGATTCACGGTAGTAAATTTTCCACCTTCCTCAGTTGTAACAATGACTAAATAGCAAGGACCACAAGATTCAGCTATTTCTTTTCCACTTTTCTTGACAGTTTTGTTCATTTTATCAGTTCCCATAGTGACATATCCTCCACAATTGCACACGTCTCCGGTGGCACACATCCTGGGCACCATCCCGGCTTAGGTGAGAGTCCTGGCATCGAACTTGCTCACCTCAGGGTCTCACCTCCCAAAATATAGACAGAGGGACCAAATCGCCTTCAGGTGTGTTACAGCTCATGCAATGGTCCCTCCTCGGGACTGACCTTTATCAGCAGATACGAACACAATCCTACATGATAACTAGGAGCTGAGTGTTACGCGTTACCCACTCACCCCTGCGCTTCCCACTCCGCCAACCCGCGCTAGGTTATCCGCCAGAGGTGTGTGCAGGGAGGTTAGAGTCAAACACAGAAGTGGACCACGGTTTTGGGCGTTTGAAAGAACACTCACTTCGCGGAGGAACCCAATCGAGAGTTTTGGCTCGGGATCCCGGGATCGTCAATTCCCGTACCTACCGCAGTAGGTCCCTGGGGGACTGCTGACTCGAAACATAATTTGAAGAAATGAAGAATCTAGAACCTTAGAGATTATTTTAACATCCAAACAATTGCCTTAAGAAATAATTCCATTCCATTAACCAGCTTTATTAAACGGTAAATGGTAAGGGCAATAAATGCATCCATCAAATTATAGAACAATTTTGTGTATCGGTTCCTTCCAATGGTATTGAATACCTTATGAAAGGGTATTTTTGTATTTAACTTTAAAACAAAATTGTTTTATCTTAATCAGCTTGGCTTCGAAGTCTGGCAGTAATATACAGGAAGCTCTTGTGCTTTCGAAAATCGCAGGTTTCTTCCACATTTCGCGAACTAAGTAAGCTATCTGATTGTGTGAAGCAAATGACCTGAGAAGTTGAAATTGAAGTTGTATTTGTGAATGCTCTTTAACATAAGTTAAGGGTCAAATCCTGCGCAAATTTAATCCGAAAAACTCAAGAGACAAATACTACTTCGCAGCAGCGGAGCTACAAAAACATCTACTTTGGCCCTACTAGTAGTAGCGGGAACTTGGCCTATTGATTATATCATTAGATTAAGGGGTGCAACTTATTGGCTAAATAAGGAAGAATATGGGAATGTTTTTAAAATTGTGGGAAAAAGATGCAATACTAAGAAGTGAAAAATTATTTATTACAAGAATGGCAAGCAGAGTGGGATAATGCACAAGTAGGAAGAAGAGTACATGATTTATTTCCGGACATTAAAGAGAGGCTAAAATTGGAACATATAAAACAAAGAAAAGGATTTTTTCATTTTGTTACAGGAAATGGCCCATACAATGTATATTTAAAAAGAATAGGGAAGAAGAACACAGATTTATGTGAACAATGTAACTGTTTAGATTCGCCTGAACATGTTATTTTTAGTGCAATAAATATAGTGAACTGGTAGAAGACGGTCGAAGGAAACTTCAAGGAAAATGTTTATGGAACATCTTAAGAGATGCAGAAGATTAAGTACATTTAGAAAATATGTCTCAAATAATATCCGTTAAGGCGTTGGAGGAATATATGACCCGTGACAAAATATTTCAAGAAAGAAATGTAAGAACATTTCAATCTATGAGAAAAGAATATAACTTAAGAGATCGTCGGAGGGAAATAGGACCAAGAGAAACTGAAGATACAGGTTACCAGACTTGAAGACCTGAATTAAGACGCCAATTACGGACATCAGAAAGAAGACAGAAAGACCATAGACAGAAGGAGAGAATACCATGAGAGAGAAGACATATATGGAGAGTATCAGAGCGGACAGATGCAACTGATTATGTAGAAGCGGAGAGATGACCACCCGGATGTCTGGAACTGACGAACCAGCTCCATCTACTGATGCCAGTTCCTTCAGGAGATGGATACCAGTAGGAGGAAGTTTTGGATACCAGTTGCAGAAGAACAAATTTTAAAATTGTGGGAAACAGTCTTTTGTAGTTTGTTATAAGAATTAAAGCTGTAGTAGAAATGTAGATTTGATTTATATTGTTGAAGTAGAAGTAACGTAGAAAAAGACTGTTTTAGATAGATTATATTTGTAAGGTTACTGGAATCCAGTAATCTTTAGGTTTAGTTAGTTTGTTAAGGTAGAAAGTAGATTATATCTGCAAAATTTGTAAATTGTTTTGTGAAATCTGATTTAGAAGTTAATAAAGTTAAAAATGAATTTTACATAATAAGGCCTCCTAGTACAGATTCCAGATATGCCGATTTTACAATATTTTATTTTACTAAGGCCGCTTACCTATCGTAAGCTCCTCACTTTCCTCACGATGCTGAGTGGGGACCGGTCCTATACCCGGGACAGAAAATCCGCACCCCATGGGTGGGATCAAACCCCGGCTCCTTTCCGTGACCAGAGACCAAAGCATGCTGCCTTAGCCCGCTACGCCACGGCACAGGCCCATTGGAATTGCCAGTTCTATTAATAAAGTAAATTTACTACTTAGGTGCTACTACATAGTAAATCTATTGTTGGTCGAATTATTACGATTATCACTTCATTGAATACCTCAAACTTATAAATTAAAGAAGCATTGCATGTGTATAATTTAGAAAGTACCAACTCTATCAGAAAAGACATATGGATGATTTTAATATAACTGCTTTTAGTTGGTCTTAGTTATATCATCCCATTTTTAATACTAAATTCACTAATTTTGCGAACAATACTCGAACAGTTACACTGAAAAAATTCTATGTTAAAAGTAGAATCTCTAGTCGTTTCATTAGGAGGGCATTTAATCATTATTTATGAATTTTCGAACTGTAAAACTACCGGTATTCGATTGTAATATATTTATATTGACAACATATAAACTTTGTGTTCTTCGACAAAGATTATGAGAATTTAACTAACTAGAGGGAGTAAAATAAAATCGCAATGAATAAAAAAGTTACATTAGTGTACTATTAGTCAATAATTAATATTTAATATAAATGTTTTGCTCTATTTCTTTCTCTCGTTCTTTTGTCTGAAATCCCGCTCCTCCCTACAACAGTGTATTTTTCCTTTTTCTGTCAAATATATGCATGACAATACGCATTTCAAAATTCCAACAAACTATTTGTCATTACGTAAGTGAACTAGTATTTTCTGCTGTTCTCACATTGACTCTTGATGTTCAATAAGTGTAATAACCACTAAAATCAATATTGTCCCTCCCAGACCCTCCCTACCACAGTTTGATACAGGAACCGAGATAAGAGGACAAAGTTTATCCAAGATCCGCCAGAGGGTGTCTTGAAATATGCATACGGTATTATGTAGCGGAGGTTTCCCCCTCCTTAAGGTGTTCCATTATGGCTTCTGAATTTTTCATACCATGTTGCTCTTTGTTACACCGCCCTCCATAATGTCACATAATCTCATGTTTGCGCTCCGAAAGTCCCGGAAATGTGACAAGTATAGAAACAAATGCTGTCAACCCTGTCTCTTGCAATTTCTTCTTCCGCGGTACGGAACAGGAAGTGTCATGTCAGCTGTAGACAGATATTCACTTGTTAACGAAGTGCACAAAGAAGAAAGATGAGGAAGTCTGTTCGCTTTGCTCATATTTCTACATATACATAAGTACAGTGGCGTAACTACAATTGTTAGAATTTTAAATAAAATACATTACAATATATGTTTGGAAATAAGCAGCAAACTTATAGGTCGGTTTTTTATTTTTTGTATTCTGGTGTTTTAGAAAATTTATTGGTTTCTTTGGTTTGGCAATGCTATTTACAGGATGTCATGGCTAGTATTGCGTATCAGTCTTTAGTTGTTAATAACAATCATAAAATAGAGATAACAAAGTTTATTAGAGTACTTCTACAACTCTACTGGAAACAAGATTGGAAAGATAGAGTCAGACTGAAAAATTCAATGCCATAGCCGGGATTTGAACCACGGATTTTCTGGTTGCCGTCCAGCCGCTCTAACCCTTGAGCTACTATGGCCAATGTGCCGACATGCAATTAAATTCTACAACTGACTCATGTTTTTTCCCCCGGCAAAACACTTAGGAGTCCTGCGCCATGGCGTAGCGGGCTAAGACAGCATGCCTTGGTCCCTGGCCACGGAAAGCGGCCCGGGTTCGATCCCACCCATGTGTGGTGGGGATTTTAGGTCCCGGGTACAGGACCGGTGCCTACTCAGCATCGTGAAGAAAGTGAGGAGCTTACGCTAGGTAAGCGGCCCTGGTCACGGAAACCAACATTCCGGCTGGGGGATGCCGAGATGCTGACCACATCTCCCCTCTGTATCGGTTGGATGATCGTCCACCTCTGCCGTGCGTAAGTGTGCGTGAGGCCGGCAGTCAGGTTGGTAGGCCTTGGCCCTCTAAGGGCTGTCGCGCCAGTGGTTAATTTAAACACTTAAACACTTAGGAGTTCTCATAAACACGAGACAGATACCTTAATGGCGACTTACAACATGTTAGTACTTTAAGGGCCGGCTTTATATTTAACCACTATTAGGTCAATTAATTGAAATTAATTGTTCTTTCACACTGGCCGTGTGTAGGCTAAATAAGGAAAGATAGAGTCAGACTGAAAAATTCAATGCCATAGCAACGTACCGACATGACATTAAATTCTCCAACTGAATCATCTTTTTTGCCGGTAAACCACTTAGGAGTTCTCATAAACACATGAGACAACTACCTTAATGGCAGACTTACAACATGTTAGAGCGGCTGGACGGCAACCAGAAGATTTATTATTTTTTTTTTTTATTTTTGTAATTTACGTTCTCCAACTTTGTCATATCGGACAATGAATGAATGGGTGAAATGATGCTTAAATGAGTCCAGGGTCCATGGAGCTTAGAGTTACCCGACATTCGTCTTTCAGGATAAGGAAACCCCCGGAAAAGCCTTATCCAGGTAACTCGCCCTGACCGAGATTCGAACTCGGGGCCTCTTGAACGTGAGGCAGACATGCTACCATCTACGCTACCGAGGCGGGCAACCAGAAGATCCGTGGTTCAAATCTCACCTATGGCATTGAATTTTTCAGTCTGACTATCTTTCCATACTTTAGCCTACACACGGCCCAGTGTGAAAGAACAATTAATTTCCACGGAAACAAGATTATAAAGCCGCTGCCGCAGCTCCAAGATTACGTGAAGTGGCAGGAGGTGTTGTTAGCGTGTGACTAAATGATGGTTCCAACATGGAACGAACAATGGAGACGAAAGCCCGTAAGATTTAACACATTCTGGTAAACCTAAAGTATGGAACATTGGGAATACACGCCAAGTTTTGCGAGAAAAGCCGCAAAAAGTACCCTAGGCTTTCAGAAGAACTTGACACATCAAAAGATACTCACATTAAGACACTTGGAAAGTCATACATAAGCTGTAGATTTGTAACTCATGAACTGACACCTCAACAGGATGAACACAGGGTGGATATCTGTCAGCAGTTTATCCGTAATCCCATGGATGATAGATTTGTCAGAATTGTCACTTGTGATGGGAATATTATCGAAACCCCGATTACTCGTTAAAACAAGATTAGTTCGGCCCCAGTAATGTTGTATGTCTGGTGGAATTTTGAAGCTGTGATTCACTGGGAGTTTGTTCCAAACAGGCGGGCGATTGATGCGGATCTTTGTTCTCAACAACCGAAATGAATGAGACGGAGATACCCAGCATTAGTTAACCAAAATAAGAGTTCTATTGCAATAGGACAATGTTTACCCAATGCTGGGGTCGACCTCGATGCCAGTCCGCATGAAGTTGTACCTCTTCCGAGCGCTGGTAATCCCTGTGATGCTATATGCCTGCGAGATCTGGGGCATGGCAGCAGACAGCTGGATAGCATGGCTTCAACGCGCACAGAATAGAGGACCACGGTCTATCTATTCTGTGAGACGTTATTTCCCTACCAGGTTGCTCCACGAAGCATCGCGTCTTCCATACGTGGAGGATGAAATTAGGCGCCGGGCTTCAAAATTATGCGCAAGTTTACCATCACATAGAAGCGCCCTTGTCAGATCATTGGGAAATTATGACCCCACTAGACGCCGATCTAGACTGCATCGGGTCCCCCGTATGGCATGCGGGCACCCCAGATAACCCAGGAGCTAACCCTATCAGCAGCTAAAGCTGAGCTCCTCATAATTCTTCCAAGCTGTTTGGCATCTAAATTTCTCAACTAAAATTTAAAACAAAAACAAAAATTGGGTGCTAAGTACTGCATTCTCCCCTTCAACCCGAAGGTACTTTGGTAACCTCAAAATTAACTCCCAATCAAAAAAAAAAAAAAAAAAAAAAAAAAAAAAAAAAAAAAAAACCTACATCACCTTCATCCTACATAATTCAATACAAATCCTAGCTGCGGTAAAACCCTTAATGGGTGGGCACGCAGCAAAAACCTTCTGGCTGTATACAGCCAGCCAGCACGAGCGAGCGATAGGACAATGCAACACGCAATACTGCACGAACCACGGAAAAAATTCAGGAACTGTGAGGAATCGAACTGCTACCACACCCAACATACAGTCCTGATCTCACATCAAATTATAATCTTTTTCGTTCCATGGCCCATTTTCTACGTGGCAGAAATTTTGACAACACTGAAGCAGTACAAGGGGGTGTCACCGAATTATTCACATCAAAAACCAAAGACTGCTTTCATTATCATGGGATAATAAACCTTGGTGAATGATGGCTAAAGACCATAGTATCTAATGGTCTATACTTTGAAAATTAGTTAATTGCTTGTCAGAACATATTTCAAATAATTGTTTTTCTTAAAAAAAAAACATTTATGATATAGTATCTATATCTGGAGAGCATAACACAGATGAGGATTGGAGTCAAATCTGTGTCACACATTACGAATAGTAGCAGAGAGAAATTAGCTTACTACTAGTTGGCTAATTTAGCACTAGTAAACAAGCGAAGAAAAATAGCCGTGAGAAACTGACACACTGTAATAACTGCTAATTGGTTATGCCAGCACTCCAGATAGTAAATAAAAATAATTTGTATGGCACATACAAAAATTAAGTAATGTAGGGTTACAATGCTCTATTTTGACTCCTCTTTTGCTATTAATTTACTTAAATGTTATATAATATTAAGCTCATGTTTTTTTCAGATATAAAGATAGGTAGATGAAAAGACAGGTGATGTGTGCGACAGTGGCAATCATTCAGATTTGGAATGAAACTTCTTTTACAATGTAAACGAATAAATACTTTTGAACCCAAGGAAAGCATAAATATGGTTAATGAGAATATGAGTGGACATAGCAACAATGCAGATGACTCATATTGGCATTGTACAAGACATCACTCTCTCACTACTTTATAGTCTAGTCCAAACCTTCAGCTGATAAAGGTAGTTCTATAAATTAACATGCTTATTACCTTTGTTTTGTTACATAAGAGTTCACGTACACATGAAACATTTAGAAACAGGCCAACTGGCCATTTGTCCACAGCACCAGTTTTTGAGCGATGAAAGGTGTAAAAATTGGGACAAAAAATTTTAGGGACTGAAAAAAGAAGTTTAAGGTGTGATGTGTCTAATCCTGCAATTTAAAGAATAACAAGGACGGAAATTGACTAGCTCATTCTACAGAGAACTTGGCTGTACAATGGGTTCTAGGTTGGATTCCTGGGTAGGGAGGATGGAAAATATCCTTCACAGAGTGTAAAATTACAAATGAAAGTGTGATTATACTATGAACCTCCTCCAGAACTAAAACACCCATGAATGATTTACAAAGCTTTTGCATAAAACAAATAAGTTTGTTGGCAAAATGCAATTTTTAAAAATACGTTTATTGTTTCTACCTTTTATAGTAATAACACTGTATTAAACTGCAGGAACCAGGTATTAAATAAGGCTAACACCTTGTGTGTTTAAAAATCTTAGTATTTAGCTGCATAATATGCTAGTTTAAAAATTATAATATGCATGAATTAGACATTTTATGTTTGGAAGGAATTTAAAGAGAAGGAGGCGCAGCATTTAAAATTATCTGCCCCAATTTCAGGTATATGCATTCATATTCAAAAGTTCAATATCCAAATTGAGTAAATTTCTTGCCTGATGTTTTCTTTTAATTCTTTCAGTGCACAGTATTTTTGGAACAATTTTTTTTTTTTTAAGTCCTCAAATAGGTAGGAGCCGCAAAGAGTTAAATCAGGTCACATAACGTTGCTAATTATTTTATCTTCAAAAATTTCCTGACATAGTAGAGTAAATTGGAAAAATCCAGACTGACATCAGTCAACTGTTCAAACACGACATATGACATTCCTGTATCCCTTTGCTGAACACCATAAACCATCTCTTGCATCAGCAAGAGGACTTCATGGTAAAATCTCTATGCTCCAACATATCATTTTCCCTGCTAATGAAACCATGCTCTGTAACAGATAAACATGTATTCTAGCATGTGGCAACTGCAGTGTAAGGGAAAAGCCATATGTATAAATTCAAATTCATTCGGCTGTGGATTCTTACTGCAGAATATTCTTCCATTGCAAAACGCTAAATGATTGCTGAATTGCTTGGTTGCTCCCACATTAATACATAAAAACAGAAGATCAGTTTATTAACAAATTGAACATGCCAATCATTGCCAAAAAATTAAGTTCCGCAAATTTTGCTTATTACAACTCAAGAGATATGCTTCATACTAAATTACTCATTTCAGTTTATTATTCACTTAATATAATTTTGTGCTTCATTGTATCATAGTCCTTACTCAAAGGAATATTGATCACTTGTTTATTCATAGTCACAAGGCTGTTCGTAAGTGAATGCCGAGAGAGGGAAGTGCGGAGTGAAAGAGATAGATAGCACCCACAGCATGCCCAGAGAGAGAGAACAGAAAGAGAAAGAGACGGAGATGGTCTGGATGATTCTCGCTCCACCGCGAGGGTCTCTGAGGCTTCTGTGATATCAGGTGTCGAGAAATGTCAAGAACAGCTGCTCATATATAAATAGGAGTTTGATGGGAGCCGGTGCAGAAAAGCACTCAGACGAGAGTTGTTAACGGTGTAGTGTGGACATGTGGCAGATGGACTTGAAGGTTTCGTACACGTGTGTTACGTCATTCTGCTGATATCAGAGTTGTACAAGTGTCTTTCTACAAAAATAAAGAACATCTGAATTTCTACAACCTGGAATTTTTAATTTTATGAACCCACAAAGTCACAATATCTTAGCCATGGTGTTTTTCTATGGGGAGATTCTGCCAACACAAATAGAATACTCATTGCACAGAAAAGAATTATACAAAGTATTTTTAAATTGAAAACCATATATTCATGTAAATCATATTTTATGTAGTACAAGATTTTAACATTTCCAGCCATTTGTATCATTACAGGTCTACTGTCTTATAAATTAAATGCAAAGAAGTTTTATAAAAATTCAGACTTTCATAAACATAATACTCAAAAGCCATGCTCAGTTTCTACTGAATGTCACACTAACAAAATATGAAAAGTCATCTAGCATTTGGTTAGTCAATAGCTTACTGTTACAGATACAATCATTGCCCTACAATAAATTTAAGGTGAAAGTGAAGCAAGTTTTAATTGATCAATGTTTTTGCTCAGTCAGAAACTTCCTAAATCACAGTGATGTGTATAGAGCCTTATTATTTTTAGTGACAAGTACATCCATGTATATGGCAATGTTACAAATAACTGTCAATGTTAATATTATATCATATATTTCTTGTATTTGACAATGCCACAAATTTTGTGTAATTCTTATGGCTAATAAAAATCTGAATCTGATCAAAGAATCTGTATGCGATAAATTATTAAAAATCAAAAAACCTAGAATCAGAGAGTTTGCACTTAAAAATGAATAAAAAAAGAAGCTTAGTTTTACTTGTATTACTCTGTTTAAAACCATAAAATTCCTGAAGCTTTCCTAAAAAGGTTACTTGTATGCCAACATTGTATGTTCTACATATTAATTTCTTCAGTGTTAATTTATGTATATTTTCTAGTTACACTTGAATTTTTACTGATTTTTTATACTGAAAAATCGTTCTTATCAAAGGACCTGGAAACTCAAATTAAAAAAGCAATTAAAATACTATTTGTACGTAAAATATGAAGCTATTAACAGTGAAGCAAACAAATATATACAAATATAATAATTTGTAACATAAAAATTTCACTTATAAGAAAACATTCATAATTTCTTATAAGTGAAGTGTTTATGTTACAAATTATATTTGTATAAACTATTTGTAGCTGGCTTTTTTTAATTAATTTTGACGTCACTTACTAAATTCCTCCAATCACATATAGTTAAAAAAAAAAAGCAAATCTACAGTTTTTTTTAAATAAACAGAAACACGCTGCTCTTTCCAAATTTTTCTTCAGTGAAGTGAGTGATTCTAAAGAATAAACTAAGCTTCAAAATCGTACATGCTTCAAGACTCAAACTCTAAGAAAACTGCAACTGCCTTGGCTAAAAAGAGCAGCTACAGAAAATGAAACTGAAGGAAACACTAATTGGATATACCAAGCAACTGAATTCTTTGAAGTACTACGGTTATTCTTTTTCCTTTTTAAGTTTTGGATTAGTTTTTCCAATAGTAGATGACCATGTATTTTCATTTTTCAGTGATTGAAAGTTCAAACTGATTTCTGAAAGTCATAATATAATGAATATGGAATGCCAGAATCACCATCATGGGAATTGAAAACAAGGCAAGGTAGGGTATTAGGAACAATAAATGTAAAGCCTTGTTTTAATCATTGATAGTATATATTATACTAAACAAAACTGAGAAACATAGCTTACAATTATCAACTTAACATTCTTAAATACTAAGTATTCTACATAATATTCACACAAAACCCCACTTTGTGCATACTATGTAAAAATAATCAAAATCACAATTTAGGCTATCTCCTACAATATAATTATCAGTTCTATAGTCAGCACCTTATATAAACGTTTGACAACACATTTATAACTTTGTAGAAGAAGCCAATTATCTGAACACTTCAAATATTTTAATGGCCAAGTTAACATGACTATCCATTAAAAATGTTGTAACAAGGTGCTCACTCACTGCCACTGCAAATTTAGTTGCAAAGGAAGTTAAGCAACGTTTCAGCAAATAAACTATCTTAATGCCAAATTTTGGTTTAGTGAAGTATAAACTCTTCATTAAAGCAATGTAATACTTAATATGCTATCAAGCTTGCATTTTTTCATTTGCCATAAAGAGTCAAAAGTGCTACATACACTTAAGTTTACTTAATGTATCAAACTTAATCAAAAATTTAAAAAAAAAAGTTTAAACTATTAATTTGTATCTTTTTCTCTTTCATAAAACTGAAATGTACACATTGCTATACTTTCTGAATTGCTTTAGTTGCTGAATGTGTCCACTCCTACTTTTATTATGAATATTTTGCAACAGAATTGCAGGAAAGATATCAACACATTAGCTTCCTTTCATACTAACAAGTAAAACTTCACTTCAACGTATATAAATGTTCCTGTAAGTATTTATGCCGTAAGATTTTTCCTTGCCTTATTATGTATTACAAGTTATTTTATTTATAAACAATTTATCATATTTTAATTCCAGTGATATCTTACATACTTTGCAAAACAAATATTGCACTTTAATATAAATTCATGTATTAAAAATTTTCAACATTACAAATGGTTTTAGTCCCTAAAAAGCCAATTCTTTCCAATAAATTTGCACTTTCATAAAATCTGCAGAACTGTTCTATTAGACAATTTTTACTAATTATTTTCTCACCTCCCAACATTATACTGTCTGAAGATAAAAGAATAAACATTTTCTTTTATTTCATTTTACTGCACATAGGTTAAATGCATCTTGTAAGAGTATTGCACCGTTCTATTAGAAAATTTTTACTGTTTAATTTGAACTGTTCTATTAGAAAATTGTTCCCAATTAATTTCTGACCTCTCAACGTCATACTGCCTGAAGATAATAAAATAAGCATTTTCTTTTATTTCTTCATTTTACTGCACATAGGTTAAATGCATCTTGTAGAAATATTGCAAGTGATGCTAATTTGAACGCACATATAAAAATCTTGAATTGAAATATTAGCTTTGATTAAGTAATATCTTACCAATGCTTACTGTTCAAGCTAATTCAAGGTTTACTATCTCACTGACTACAAATTCATTCTATTAGTTTTATTCAGTAATTGTTTTACAGATATTTCCTGTACTGCTGTTCATTGCCAGATCTCATAAAACCAGATACCTTCGAATTATGTTTAAATAGGCTCAGTCTGTAATTCGCAAGTTTAAGATATCCCTTGTCTGTGATGAAAGCATAGTAATATATAAAATATTGTATGAACATAATGCTTACGAGTTAACAATGAAGTTATTTTCTGGCTTACTTCCCAAAACTTAGAGGCAATAATTTTGAAGTGTTTCAAAATTTGGCAGATTTTATGTTTCTATATTCTGAGAAAATGGCAGGCAATTTAAAGAAGTTAATGTCATTCTATGGAAATGTTAATCCATATTACCTTACTCAGTGATAAACCTAAGCATAGCAACTGTAGTTTCTAAGATGATATTAAAATTAAGAGGGAAATCTACTAACAATTTTTAATTACAAAATCATTTTCAATTTAAAATGAAAATTGTAATATAGCATTAAGTCACAAACAATTAAGATCATAGAAGTAGTTTCACAAGAATTAAACATAACTGTAGCTGCTGCAATTTCTCAATGATATATTAAAGCAACAACTGAAAAAAACAATTTTATTTTACTTCATTATGATAACTGATATTTATTAAGTGCCAAAACAAAAAGGAAAGCAGTATAAGCTTTAACTTGCATTAATTATACTTAATTTTATCTTTCATGCTGAAAATAAACACAACACTAGAACCACAATAGCAGAAGCTACATATTGATAGATATTACTTTAACAGAAGTTTAATTAATATGAATTAAAATGATTTGAACAGAACAGAGCTTCTGTATGAGCTATAGGCGTGAAGCATATTTAATTATAGTACCAGCTTTTATGTGACCCATCAGAATCACTGCAGAGCAAAGTTTAGATATATATTTACCACCCTTATATGTAGTTAAGAGCAGTAAAAACTTATTAGATAAGCAATAAAAGCTACAACTGTTGATTAAGATGCCATTTCTTTATCCTTAGAGTGGATTTCTGGAATGCCTGACTGTAGTTTCAAATGCCTAATTTGTTTGTTCCAATACAAGATATGCAAATTCATTGAAAATCTGTGCTGTCTCTGAATTCACTGACAATGTATAGTCTGAAAGGATATGAAAAATCATGCCACCTTCTTGAATCTAAGATTAAAATTTCAATTATTTGTCTTCATGTCCATTAGCTGGTTCAAACAAATTTTTAAACTTAAAAATTCTACATAACTGAATAAGAGATCGCAGTAGATTTAAAGAAACCTTACTTTTGCAAGTAAATTTCACGTTTCATTCCAGTGCAAAATTATTAGCAAATTTCCACACTTACAATGACACCATAAGGCATCACACGACATAACTCTTTTCATCTCAGAAATGAACCCTTAAAGTTTCTTGGTGCGAATAAAAGAGAAGATGCGAATATCTTTGGTATCTCTGAGAACAGGATATCACTAGTGGAATGATCTTAATCACAAGCAGCACTTTTTAATGATACAAAGATTGGAACATTGAAAGTTACTAAAAAACAGCTGGCAGGTTTAAAATCTTAAATATAGACACTCTTTAAATACATTAACATCAGTCAGAGGGCGAGAAGGAGACTGGAAGTACCTGGTGGACTTAAAACCTCAGAATATACGGCCCCTTTACAATTACAGAGAAACAAGAAACATAGGATTACAAATTACAAGGTCTAGCATTTCTCTTTTCAAAAAATACTAATGCTGGGCACCAATATTTACCAAAGTATGATATACATTACCAACTTAGCAGTAGTTTCAAATGTGAATAATAATGGCTTTCTTATTTATATGTATCCATAAGTTCAACATGATTTGTTGTAATGAGTATTTAAGAATTTAGGACATAAAATAACTGCAAGCAATACTTAAGAAATAACAGTCAGAGTACCATATAGATATTCAAGTATTAAAAAGTTACAAATAACTCTAAAAGCAAAGTATTTGAAATACTAAAATTCAAAACATTATTTGCAAACCTAAACAAAGTATTATTGTGCTGCTCAAAAGGTCACCCTGGCTTTATATTTGTCAATACAAACACCTCAGATAATGCACTGCTTCTTCTTGAAAGAGTGAGAGGGGTACTGGCATGCTTCTCAAACATGTGCTAAGCACCAATGAATGCATCACTTCAGCCAATGGAATGTGCAGGAATCACAAATGACAGATGTTATGTCCACATGGAGTATGGGAGGTTTCTACTAACAAAGATAAAGCCAGGGTAATCTTTTGAACAGCATGTTAATACACAATCAGTTTAATAGTGTCAATGATTTGTTTTAGCAATAATACATGTCTGCAATATTAGTTAGTGAGCAATAAAAATACATTAAAATAACTCTTTATCACAGATACTTGAATATGTGTGTGAAAATATATAAAGCAGGTCTAATAAAGTACATGTGGCTAAACATTTGTAATGGTCTTAAATCTAAATCTATGCACCTTATTTGGTCTTTTGAAACTTATTAAATAAAATAATTAACTTCACTAATATAAAATATGTAATTTTATTAACTACTTAATTTCTTTTAGAAACACATCTGTAATAAAATAATAATAATAATAATAATAATAATAATAATAATAATAATAATAATAATAATAATAATAATAATAATAATAATAATAATAATAATAATAATAATAATAATAATAATAATAATAATAAATTGGACTTTATAATAATTACTACTGTTATTATTACTGTGATTTTCATCAGTAACAAAATCAGCAAAATAGATTACAAAACTGATACTCTGATACAACAAAATATTAACTAGCTTGAACATGCATGATAAAAACTTGTGGAAGTTTATAATGAAACTAATCCAAATTATATCTAAGTGCATGTAAAGTTACATACACTCTGGTAGTCTGAACTTACTAGTAGTACTTTTAAAGCATGTGCTAACTTTTGTCTTACAAATTCTATGCATATATCAATGGAACCCAAAATGATTCCAGAAGCAACCTATTTTCATGCTTGAAATTTCACTTAAGAAAAATTAAGTTTTGAACTCTAGGGTTTATTTACATTTTATAAACTATTAATACGGTTCACTCACTACATAATAAGGCTAAAAAGTTAGCAACTATTTTAGCATTAAATTTCTACACTTTGGAAACTAAACTTCGCTATTATTACTGCAATAATAAATATAAATGGTTTCACCAGAAAAATAACATTTTGCTGTAAAGCAATCTCATATTGTATAAGTGTTTTTAATTAATATTTCAGCACATCAGATCTTCAGTTTGGAATTGCTCTTGATGCATTTGCTTGGTCTTACTTCAAAAGTTCCCTCAAAACTTAAAACTTGGGAGCCAAAAGCTATATAATAGGCTCGAGAAATGAGGTAGCAGGTTTTGAGAAGCACAGGTGTTTCTCCTAGCATAAAAACATTCAGGATTTTATTCAGATTTGTATAAAGCAATTATTTCAGCTGACATTCCCTTAACATGAACAACCCCAAATTCTGAAAATATATTACTAAACATACAAATATAAATCTGATGAATCAATGTTAGGGAAAAATTATCTTCCAAGTAATTATGAGAAAACATTAGTCGCATAAGTTCCATTTGTGAAAATGGGATGCCATTATGAAACTACAGATGTAAGTGGTAAAAAATGGAAAATATAATTATAGGTGTACCAAAAGTGACAAAGAAATTTCTCATACCTTTAGTCTGTAAAGAAATGCCACCCACATATCATGTAACAATAACTAGGGTGTTATGAAGCTTTGGAAACTCTGAGACCAAATGGTGTAACAGACTTCTGCTTATGGACTCTGCAGCACATAGAAGAAAGCTGTCGAAAGTGATATAATTCATGTAAATTGCGTTGTACATGCTCTGCACAGACTGTGTGAAGCAATCCAAACCCTTTATTCTAATGTTGACAAACTTATCTACAATGGGAATAAAATATTCAAAAAACCCTATTGTGGACTGACAGTTTCAAAAATAGTGATCCCAATGTTCTGTTGACTCCTACACCAGTAGCCACATGTGGGGTACATGGCTTAAAGTAGTGGAATGTTATACAGACCATTTTGAAGCATTTGCATCAGTTTTAAATGAACTGGACAATGAAGAGGCTTCTACAAACAAGATTATTCAGAATTTAAAATGTGATGTTAATTGAAGATGTAACTTGGTCTACTATCTTCCAATGATGACTCTTGATTCATTCAATAAATAAACTAGAAACTTCTCTTCACTTTATCAACTAATGAAGTTCTTGAGAAACAACCTTACAGTAAGCAATGTTAGGCTTTGTTTGAGGAAAACAGTGGCTACAAACCGTCTGTAAAGTGTCTCAAATTCTGGAAGGCAAACATATAAGTGTACTTAAAAATGTATTTGATACGGTTATTCATACTTAAAGATAATAAGCAAGGCGCTATATGATCACAATCTAGAGATGACATTTGTGGTGTTCTGCAAAACCAACAAAATGTTTAAATTGGACGTTTTGTTAAAAATTGCTGCATTCCAATATTCACTGTTCTAGGTATTTTCGTATGTTTCGTTCTAATTGTTTTGAAAAGGATTTTAGGTTTTAGTACATATTTTTATTGTCATTAACACATAAAAAATTAATATTTTGATTAATATAATTTTGAGTCGATGTAGTACTTCATGCCCCATATTATTACTAGTGTTTACCTTCCTAACCTAACACGTTCTAGGTGAACATTAGCAATACATAGAGCATGGATTACTAGTTTGACTCAAAATTATATTAAATTTGTGCTTCATTGTATCATAAATCATACTGATCAAAAATATTTTAATGCTTATTAGTTCATAAAAATCCAAGTCCTCACATTAAATTACACAGTTCAAGAATCTGACTAAAGCTTATTATAATTGAAATGACTAATAACACAAGAGTATTATTCCTTCTGCTTTTCAAACATACTTGCAATAGCTAATGGCACTCACCTTGCCCTTCTACCAGACAGACATGATCATTAGTCATGATTAGTACGATTGATCTATTTTTGAGTTTGTTTAATGAGTCACTATGTTTACACTCAACTTCACTTACTTGTTGTTGTATAATCGAAACCTTTTAAAGATCATTTGATCTCATCCTCAGATGTTTGGTGACTAAATGAACATTCTTCTTCCTCCACTACTACGGTGCTCCGATCCCTCTGCCATCTGCTTTTAGGGGCACTAAGTTTTAATACTTCATTTAACGCCGGTAAGTGAAGTAAGTGAAGTTGAGTGTAAACATAGTGACTCATTAATCAAACTCAAAAATGAGAATACTTCACTGTTAATAATGCTTCTGCTTTTAATATTTATGATCAATCTAATTAAGCAACATTGTAGACTAATCAATACAAGCTGCCTGAACAAACAGTGCAGTAAACAATAGCTTTGAGGAGCAATTATTACTGGTTTTTATTAATGCGAGTTATAATGGAAAATGTTCTGAGATTACACAGTTAACCCAATACAGCAAAATATTTGTTCTGGGAATTGCACAGCTTAACCACAAGCAAACCAAAGCAATTCTTTATACAACAGAAATCTGCCAACATTTTTCAAGATCCAATATGTTCCAACATAGGTTTTACTAATTAAATCATAAAACAAAAATCTAAAATGAAGTTTATCCATAAGTAAATGGCAGCATACATCCTTTAAAATATGTATCAAATGGCATAACATGTCATTACCATCACTATATAATCATAAATTATAAATTAAAAAAAAAAAAAACTCTTGGATGAGGATCTTAATATCTTACCTATCTGATAACTTTTAAGTGATTGTACAGTTGTTATGTTCTATTCTAAGACAGTAAGTCTTATTTACAACTATGTATTTGGAAATAGATTCCCAAAACTTACTTTGTTACACAAATTGAAAGCTTCAAGAAACTATACAAAGAATGTATACAGATTTTTATAGTTTTACAATTATTGCAATGAACCATAACAGTTTTTGTCTTAACATTTATCTGCAACAAAAGATTGATAAATTCCTTCTGCTTACTGAAATTCAGCAACCTTGTTTATACATGCCCATAGCTCAGTCAAGGATATTACATGAGTAATGCAATTCCTAAAACACATCTCATAAAATGCGCAAAATTATTCTGTTCAGAGGAAAGATTAAGAAAGAGCTATATAAACATTCATATGCCATGTCAGATGAATACCCTTAAGTTGTGATAAACTAAGTAACTTCTTTAAAATCATTTCAATGTAATTTGTCAAAAATAATTTATCAAATGTCTCATACAACTATATATCTAAAATTTCTATATCTATAATCCACTATAGCAAGAAGTCAACTTTAGTGGAGGCTCTTCTAACAGTTTATTGTAAATATGTTTAGTAATTCTAAACACAGTTATGAAATGATCAGCTCTCAGAAGGCAAGGAATGTAGACCATTCACAAGTTTACTAGTGCTAATTGAAGAGTTATTTCCTTCCAAAGGCTTGATTTTGGATGTATCAGTGCCATTGCAAATAGTTGTAATGTCTTCATTTTGTACTATGCAGCTATCACTTGTCACAGTCAATAATTTACTTGCCCCACCTTTAACTCGTTTGCTTCCTGTTGCTTGGTTACCACTTGCTACATTGCTTTTCTGAAGTTTATTAGTGCTCCCTGCATTACCTTTCTTACCATAACTCCTAATTACATCTTTCTTTGGATTTTCATTTTCTCTGAAACTCTCTGCCAAGCTCTCAAGTTCAATATCCAGAGATGTCTGGTTAAAACTTACGTTGTTGGCTTTTTTTGATGAACTAAATATAGTTTTTGTTTTAGTAGTTAGAGACTTCCCCTTTTGTTGTCCTCTACTCTTCTTTTTACTGCTAATTTCAGTTAATACTACATCATCATGCACATCTGACTTGGGTTCAATGTAAACTGCTGAAGAACAGTTGCCTGGTCCTTCATTGACTTTACCTGAACAATGCTTTCCAGCTTTATCCGATATATCTCCACTGCCTTCATTTGTTTTCAAATGCTCTTTTATTTCAACTGTTGATGCTGATTTATTTTCTTCAATTTTTATTTGTTTCTTTTTGCTATCATCTGAGCCAGTAATTGGAATATTTGATGTTGCCTCCTTAGGGCCTTCAACTGCTGTCTCAACTTCATGCACATCAGATTTCAATGGTAAATTTTTCTTTAACTCTTCTTTATCTACTGTAGTGTTTTCTATTACATCATCCTGAGAGTCATTAACAGCTTTTAAAGACAGATTTTCCTTGGGTGGAATTACGGTATCATTGGTATGTTTCTGTGCAGTAGTTTTCATGTGCTGGTCACACTCTGCATCTGAATTTACCACATCTGTGGTAATATTATCAGTGGCAGTATTTTCAAGTTTGGGGGTAATGTTATTTTTACATCCTGAATCACTTGTGCTGTCACTCTTAGCAGAAACAACTTCATCATTTTCTAACTGTTTTACAATTAGAGATTCTCTTGCATCATCATCTGGAGTGGTGTTTAAGTTATTTTTGTGCACAATACCATCACATTCTTCTTTCTCCTCTTTAACAGCATCAACCTACAAAAAAGAATTTTAATTTGTCAAATAAACCATAAAGCAATAATAAATTCATCACAAACATGTTCTGATTTTGTGGGAAAACAAAAATAATGTAATTGGACCTCAAGAGCAAAAGAGGGTAGAAACATGGTTATTAAAGTCAACATTTTAGCAGCAACCTCTAATGTGTGGAATAGCATAATGAGTAGTTTAAATTAAAGTTGAGATAAGTTTTCTGGTTAATGTGTTTGCTCGTCCTCATAAGCAAAAAAAATTGACTAAACTCTCAGTTCAATGGACTCTAAATCATTTGAGCATTTTTACAGCCAATTGTTCCTTATTATCAGCTGTTAAAACAAATATATAGTACTTAGAAAATTTCTGAGTCAGTGGTACAATCAATACCTCATTACATTTTTATAACACAGTAGAACCCTGATTAAGTAAAGAAAAGCAGAAAGCATTGAAACAATGCCTTGACTAGAGTGACAGTAGTAGTAGAGGTAGTGGTAAGAAACAGGTCAAGCTATTGAGTGAGTTTACTTTATGAAAACATACAATTACTTGGAAACAACTGGGATTAAAAGTCTAAATATCTTTGAACCTGCTTTATACAGGTCATATGTAACTATATGCAATCACACCCCAGGGGCCTACTTTAGTAGGTACAGGATTGACGGTCCCATGGTCCAGAGTCAAATCTCTCGATTGGATACTTCTGAGTGGTGAGAGAGCTACTGCCAAATGCCCAGAAACTTTGGTCCACATCGTGTTTGACCCCAAAATTGTAACCTCCCTGAACACAAGTCTGATGGATACCTAGCGCGGAGAAATGCAGGGGTGACTGGGAAATGTGTAACTCCCAGCTTCTGGTTATCGTGCAGGACTGTATTCGTGTATGTATGTGTATGGTGTTTAACGCCCACTTTTACTACATATGGCACATGATACATGATACTGATGATACATGAGATGCAGATGGAGCACCGGTGGAATGAGATGGCGGGGGAAACCGGAGGTCCCGGAGAAAACCCACCCCAGCACTGTGTTGTCCACCACAAATCTCACTTTGCGGTTGCCTAGGATTGAACCCGGGCTGCCTTGGTGAGAGCCAAGCGGTCTAACCACTGAGCCACGGCGCGGCCCGACTGTGTTCGTATCTGATGATAAAGGTCAGTTCCAGGGAGGGGCCACTGCATGAGCTGATGCACTCCTGAAGGTAAATGGGCCTCTCTGTACATTGGGAGGTAAGAGCCTGAGGTGAGCAAGGTCCAGGGCAGGACTCTCACCTAAGCTGGGGTGGCACCCAGGATGTGAGCACACCATTGGAGAGGTTTGCAATGATGGAGGACATTGTCGCTATGGGAACTGATAAAACAAATAAACAAAAATGTTAAGATAAGTGGAAAGGAAGTAGCTGAGTCTTGTGGTCCTCAGTATTTAGTTATTATTAGAAATGAGGAAGGCCGAATAATTACTATTGTGAACCCGTTTATTATCCAGAAGGGTTTAGATAATATTGCTGGTCCTGTAAAATCATGCATTCGATCTCGCAACAGCACATTCTTGGTCAGAGCTGTTTCAACAACACAGGCTGTGAAAATTTTCAAAGCCAATATACTTGTGAATTATACAGTACGCGTTGAATTGCATAGGATTCTGAACTCCATGCATGGTGTTGTAAACACCAGCACACTGGATGAAATGTCCAATGAGGAGATTCAGGGAAACTTGGCGGAACAAGGTGTGACCAATGTAAATCGAGTACACTGCAAAGAACGAGGTGAGCTGGTGCCCACTTATAACCTGTTTCTTACCTTTGATCAGGTAGTCTCCCGCAAAGGATTAAGGCAGGGTATGAAGCTACTGAAATGAGACAGTATATACATTGAGGTGTTACAAGTGCCAGCGCTCTGGCCACATGAGTGATTCTTGCAGTTTAGTTGCTACCAGCATTGACTGTGGAGAAGTCAAGAATGATGATGCATGTACTTCACCTGCAACATGTGTCAACTGCAGAGGTAATCATTCATCAAACTCCAGAGAATGTTCTCATTTTATGGAGGAAAAGGCGATCCAAGAGATCCAGGTAAGAGAGGTGTCCTTCTTGGAAGCCCAAAAGCTTCCAAGTTGTGTATTCATCAGCCTTCTATCCCTAGGACTGTTACTTATAGTGCAGTTGCAGCCAAGCCGATACCTAGATATGAAATTGCAACACAAACTAGTTTGGCAGTAATTACAGAAAGAACAATCGCAACAAGATTGCAGCCAAGGCAACAGACACCATCACGAACAACAGTTAGCACACCTACCAAGTCCAGCCCTATGAAGAACATTTCAGCCAAATCACCGCCAAAAGCATCTACTTCAAGAACGACATGTGAACCAGTAATATATAATGCATTACACAAATAAAAATATTTGCAACAGAATCTCCACTTAACTTAAGTTGATAATTCTTTCTTCTTTATAAAAGATGATTTCGAAGGCACATCGTCTTCGTCTTCAGTTTATTAACCAAACTCAGTTGTTAAGGAAATCTCAGTTACCATGTTATTTTCTTTTATTATGTTATGTTTCCAACATCTGAATACGAAACAAACCTAAAAACAGAATCAATTGCCGATGTCAAAATTCATTACGTGATGTTTATTTTTTAAAATAAATATTTTCTGCCACATTATTAACTCTATCGGACCATTTAATTGTTTTAATAATTTAACTTCGGGATTTATTTCATGATTAAATGACCAAAAGTGATCTGCTACGGCCGATTTATCAATTTGTTTATATTTAATATTACAAAAATGTTCTTCCTTTCTGGTTTCCAAACTATGTTTTGTCTTTCCAATATAAACTTGATCACAATCCAAACAATTAAATTGATAAATACCAGATTTTTTATTAGTAATTTTATCTTTTTTTAGAAAATTGTAATAAATTTTTAATACTATATTTATTTTGAGGAACTTAAGTTATACCAACTTCTTTAAAAAAAATTTGAAAATGTTTATTAAACCAAGGATGGTAAGTAACTTTTTTAAAATTATAATCATCTTTTATTTTAGAGTAGAAATATCATTAACATGTTTTTGATATTTAAACCTTTCAATCTTCTTTTGTATAAAATCTTTATTAAAACCATTAATTAAAGCAGTATCAGTAATATGTTTATATTCTTTATTAAATTCTTCTTTATTCAGGTGTATATATATATATATATATATATATATATATATATATATATATATATATATATTAATCTATAAATCAAACTATTAAAAAAACAGCAAATTTATGTGAAAAGGATTAAAACTTTTATTTTCTATGTAATTATCAATATGAGTAGATCTCCTATAAATACCAAAATTTAATTTCTTATTATTTCTTATTATTTTCAAATCTAGAAAAGGAAGAAATCCATTAATTTCAGTTTCTAATTGAATTTCATAGCTTTATCTTGTAAATTTAGTAATTTTAAAGCATCATTAATTTGTTTTTCAGGAACAATAGCAAAAATATCTTCAACATATCTATACCATTATAGTTAATTGATGGAAATTAATCATTTCTTTACACTAGCCATATATAGACTAACGTGTTTGATAGATAGTCAACATGAAAAATTCAATGCCATGGCAAATGGCATTCAAATCCATGAACATTTGAACATGGTTCAAATCCCGGCCATGGCACTGAATTTTTCATGTTGACTCTATACATCTATACCATGTTTTAAAAATCAAAGGAAAAGCTTTAGTGACTTGAATTTCGAAAAAACTCATGAAAAGATCAGCAAGAAAAGGTGAAAGAGGATTACCCATTGCTAAGCCAGAAGTTTGTTGAAAAAATTCACCATTAAAAGTGAAAAAATTTTGTTCCAAACAAAAATCAGTAACTTTAACAAAATCAACTATTAAGTTCTCATGTAAATTTATTGAATTCAACCACCTTTTTAAATAAATTAAAATTTTTTCTCTAAGAATACTAGAAAATAAGGCAGTTACGTCAAAAGAAATAAGTGTATCCATTTTAGATAATACAACACCATCAACTTTTTTTATTAGTTCAAAAGAGTTTTTAATACTTAAACTTTCAAATTTATCAAAATTACTAAATTTTTTGTGTAACCATTTTGCTAAATTGTAAGTTGGTGAGTTTATACCATTAACAATAGGTCTCATTTTATTACCGGCCTTATGAATTTTAGGAAGGGCATAAATTCTAGGTAAAACAGGATTACTAACTTTTACAAAATGTTTTTCTTTGATATAACTTTCAATTCATTAAGTATTCTATTAACATTTTTAAAATACAAGATTTTAAAGAGTCTTTATTAATGTTTATAAAATCTTCACCTTGAAGTAAAAGGTTTACTCTGGTAATATAATCTAATTTATCTAAAATTACAATTCTATTACTTTTATCCGCTTTGGTGAAAATTAAATCTTTTTGATTTATTGATTTAATAATATGTTTATTATTATTCTTTTTGGTTTGTATTTATCTAAATTTTGCAATATTTTGCTATATTTTAATTTAATCTAAGATTTATTATTTTCATTTAAATCTTCACTAGCAATTTCTATATCTGCAATATAATCATCTATATTGTTTGAAAAATCTACACACGTTTTTAAGCCCAGATTTAAAAAATTTAACTCTTTTTCATTAAGGTTAGAATTTGATAAATTAACAATATTATCTTTATTATTTTTAATAACTAGGTTTAATTCATTTTGTTTCAAACGCAAATTATATAATTTCTTTTTTAATTTAGCAGTTTTAGTTTTCATATTTATATTAAGAATGTGAAATAATTTGGATTCTAAATTAAGCCATATTGTATAACCTAAAATCTTTGTTAATTTAAGATGTAAATCATATAATTTAAGTTCAAAATTACTTAAACTTTTAAAAACTAAGTTTCTTTCAACTTTCTTTCTTCTTTTTCTTTCTTTTTTGATGCTTTAAAATTACTAAATTTACAAGATAAAGCTATAAAATTCACATTGGAAACTGAAATTAATGGATTTCTTCCTTTTCTAGACTTGAAAATAATAAGAAATAATAACAAATTAAATTTTGGTATTTATAGGAAATCTACTCATATTGATAATTACATAAAAAATAAAAGTTTTAATCCTTTTCCACATAAATATGCTGTTTTTTTTAATAGTTTGATTTATAGATTAATAAATATACACCTGAATAAAGAAGAATTTAATAAAGAATATAAACATATTATTGATACTGCTTTAATTAATGGTTTTAATAAAGATTTTATACAAAAGAAGATTGAAAAGTTTAAATATCAAAAACATGTTAATGATATTTCTACTCTTAAATAAAAGATGATTATAATTTTAAAAAAATTTACTTACCATCCTTGGTTTAATAAACATTTTCAAAATTTTTTTAAAAAAGTTGGTATAACTTTAGTTCCTCAAAATAAATATAGTATTAAAAATTTATTACAATTTTCTAAAAAAGGTAAAATTACTAATAAAAAAAATCTGGTATTTATCATTTTAATTGTTTGGATTGTGATCAAGTTTATATTGGAAAGAAAAAACGTAGTTTGGAAACCAGAAAGAAAGAACATTTTCGTAACATTAAATATAAACAAATTGATAAATCGGCCGTAGCAGATCACTTTTGGTCATTAACCATGAAATAAATCCCGAAGTTAAATTATTAAAACAAATGGTCCCATAGAGTTAATAGTGTAGGAGAAAATATTTATTTTAAAAAAATAAACATCACATAATGAATTTTGACATACTGGCAATTGATTCTGTTTTTAGGTGTATCATATTCAGATGTTGGTAATGTTGGAAATGTAACATAATAAAAGAAAATAACATGGTAACTGAGAGTTCCTTAACAACAGAGTTTGGTTAATAAAGTGAAGACAAAAGCGATGTGCCTTCGAAATCGATCTTTTATAAAGAAGAAGGAATTATCAACTTCTTAAGTTAAGTGGAGATTCTGTTGCAAATATTTTTATTTGTGTAATATTTGTTGCTTCACTATGACTAGCTTCATTTTCTATGTGATATAATGCATTGTCAAGAAAATTCAACACCAGATATGAAAGAATTACCTTCCTCAGGGATAATAATAAGACTAGTGCCAAGAAAATAAACCAGCGTGAAAGTTCACAAACAACTCCTCCGAGAACATCTTCTGAGAATCATCTGGAGAGGACTCAGATCGGCAACTATCATCTTTGTCGGCTGCAATTTCCGATTTGTTGGAGGCAATCGAACCAAAACTTTCAGTTAGAAAGAAGTCCTCCTCCATTGAGGATATGGAGCAAGAAGATCCTGCTGTCACTGCCAGAGTGACAGTGAAAAAAAGGCAAGATAAACCTCCTGAAAGAGTGTTAGTCCAACTACGAAAAAAAAAAAAGGGGGCAAATTGATTCAACCACCGAGGGCAGATAGTTTTAACATTGTTTTTTCATGCTATGTTAAGAAGTTTAATAAAAACAAAACAATTTTTTATGCCTTTTGGTACTTTTTTTGTTCCATTTAACTGCTGTGGTAATACCGTAATCGTTAGGTTGTAACTAAAATTAGGCAAGTGAGTCAACCTTGTATATACTTTTCTCCACTTACAAGTTTTTTGATGAAGACTAGTTTCTGGGAACCTCTCCCCTATCGTCAGTTCTGTGGTTGACTGATGATGCATCCGGTGTCTGCATCTGGCTTGGTGTCGTGCTGCCATCTAATGTCCTGGTAAGTTTGATGACGTCACCTACTGCGGGAATTTCAAAATTCATCAAGAGGTCCTGTTTCTTCGTAATAAATATGTTTTCCCAAATCTGTAGTTCCAGAGGTTTCTTTGCTGTTTGATCAGTTCTATTTCTTGTTTTATGTTGTGATTCTCAGACCAAAAGTGATGTGCTACGGCCAACTTGTCCATTTGTTTGAATTTAATATTTCTGAAGTGTTCTTTCATTCTTGTTCCTAGATTCCTTTTGGTCTTACCAATGTATATCTTGTCACAATCCTGGCAACTCATTTGGTAAATGCCTGATAATTGAGTTTTCGGTGTGCTATTTTTTAGAGGGTGGTTTAGTAAGTTGCGGATGTTGTGTTTGTTCTGAGGGGCTAATTTTATGTTGAAGCTATTAAATATCTTTTCAAATTTTTTGAAGTATTTTGGATGAAATGTAAATTTGCCATATCTGGTGTTTGGGTTTTCTAGCTTTTTTAACATAGAAATGTCCCTTAAGTTTTTGTTTCTTTTGTGTCTGTAGATCAGTTTTTTGATGAAATTTGTGTTATAGTTGTTCAATTCAGCAAACTGGTGTATGCGAGTGTACTCCTGTTCATATTCTGTTTTTGTTAGCGGAATGTTGATTAATCTGTGAACTAAACTATGGAATACTGCATATTGATGTTGTGTTGGGTTGAATGGGTTGCATTTAATGTAATTGTCAACATGTGTTGCTTTTCTGTATATTCCAAATTGTAATCCTGTTGGTGTTCTAATGATTTTCAAATCTAGAAAAGGTAGCCATTCATCCTGCTCTACTTCAATGGTGAAAACTATGGATTTTTCTTGTAGGTTTAGCAACTTTATAGCATCCTCGGTTAGTCTTCTAGGGACTATAGCAAACACATCGTCGACATATCTATGCCAACATTTGAAAATATGTGGAAAGGCTTTAGTAATGTGTGTTTCCAAATTACTCATGAACAGATCAGCTAGTAATGGTGAAAGAGGGTTACCCATGGCCAAGCCTGCTGTTTGTTGGAAGATCTTGCTGGAGAACGTGAAGCTGTCTTGTTCAATACATTGGGTGGTTAATTTTATGAATTCCTCTATTTTATCATCCGCAACGTTGCTTTTGGATAACCAGCCTTTCTCTCAATTTTGGAATTTTTTCTACTGGTATGCTTGTGAATAGAGATCTGATATCAAAGGACACCATCACCTCTTCAGTTTTTAAAATTGTGTTTTCAATTTTCTTTACTAAATCAAATGAATTCTTTATGCTTAGAGATTCAAACTTTTCAAACTTGTCAAATTCTTCCACCAACCATTTTGCCAGTTTGTAAGTCGGGGCATCTATATTGTTAATAATGGGTCGCATGCTGTTGTTATCTCTCTTGTGAATCTTAGGTAGGCAGTATAATTGTGGCAAATTAGGGTAGTTTACAATTATGCTATTTTTCATCTTATGTGGCACTACAGTATTTTCTTTAATTGCTTTTTTGGTGGTTTCTATGTATTTCTTTAATGGGTTTTTGGTTAGGGTTGTATATTCTGGATTTTGCAGTAGATGTTCGACTCGCCGGTTGTAATCATTTCGGTCCATAATGACTACCGTGTTTCCTTTGTCTGCTTTCAGATATAAAACTGGTTTTTGGTTCAATGTTTGAATAATTTGTTTATAGTTATTTTCCTGTCCGAATGTCATCCCTTTGAGAATTTCTAACCATTTTGATTTAACTAATGTTTTTTCGCTACCATTTTCCAAAAAGTTAGAGGTTATGGTGACGTCAGCAATGTAATCGTCTAAATTGCCCGAGTTGCCGACACAAGTTTTAAAACCTTTGTTTAAAAATTTTAACTCTTTTTCAGTGAAAGTTTGGGAAGAGATGTTGACTACATTGTCTGGTGTTTGTGTGATACGGCGGTACTGGTTGCATGGGTTTCTTGTCGATCTCCTTAAGCGTAATTTTCGTACTTTCGATTTAAGAATCTGTGTTTTTTCTTTCATGTTCAATTTCAATATGTCGTGTAATTTTCTTTCGAAATGTGTCCAAGTTCTTGAGCTAGTTTTATGTGTAGGTAGTACGCTTCTATATTAATCTGTTGCAACGTTGCGTATTGTTTAGATCTTTCGGAAATCATTGCTTTCTTTTCTAAACTTCGTTGTAGTTTACTGTTGTCGAATTTTATCCATTTACGTAAGAAATTTGGAGATAACCTTTCCCTGATGCATATGATGATGAATTTAATATTGGCCAAAATTTGTCTTATCTTGGTTTGAAGTTTTATATATCTTTTAATGTTCTTTTTGTTCTCGTACAGCAAGGTATTGAAATAGCTAAAAGATCCTACCTCGTTTTCCGCCATCGATCTTCACTTCTCTGGTTTGTAGACCATATCATTATATAGAATAAAAAGAAGTATTTCAGAAAGTGGAGTGCCATTGTTACTAAAATTAGGCAAGTGAGTCAACCTTGTATATACTTTTCTCCACTTACAAGTTTTTTGATGAAGACTAGTTTCTGGGAACCTATATACAAGGTTGACTCACTTGCCTAATTTTAGCACTCCACTTTCTGAAATACCTCTTTTTATTCTATATTAGGTTGTAACTCGCACACGCACGCACGCATGCACACACGCACACACACTTTCTCTCATTCATACTCTGGGAAAGATGGGTAACCATCTTGGTTGGAGAAAAACCCCCACCCCCAGCCAGGAATCAAACCTGGGACACCTAGGTATCTTTTTTTGTCATTTTATTTATTGTTATTTATAGTTTTTACTATACTTTTTTCTTAATTGTGCAAGTTTATTTTATTTGCAATCTTATTTTTTTTTATATTACATTTATATCTGGTTTTTGCCATGACAAAGTTTTTTTAAAGGGCGCTGATGACTGCAGTTCAGCGCCCTTATATACACATCATCATTGTATGCAATTAAGATATATGCAATTCGTATTTATATGTAAATATTTGCAGGTCTCAGAAAAAATATAATTTAGAAATATGTTAATAGAATTTATATATGGAAGAAGCTAGAAAACAGTGATGTGTTATGATATATTTACTTAAGGTGAGGCAGTACTAGTGAACACTATGAAAAAAGTGATGGTAAGTGTTACTACAGTATGGCCATTGGATCGCCAGCCCTGACGTTTTGTGGTTGCAGGAGGCAGAGGGGAAGGTTAATAATGCCAACATACAGTAATGAGCAATTGAAAACATATCCTCAAATTTATCTTTAGAATGAAAACATAGGACTATATTAGCTTAAAAACACTGAAATCCAACTTGCAAGATATTCATTACAATACCAATGTATTCAAATATTTCTTTCACACCTTTTATGCACACTAACTACTTCTGTTGGTAGTACTGGGAGTCTGTTCTGGTGTTGTGGTCAGGAAGTTAAAACTGTCTGCTAATGCCAATCAGCATTGTCGCTGTTAGGTGTGGCTTGCAGATCCAACACCATGTAGCCCTTTAATTTTCTATGGAACACATGGCTTCACTTCACTTACCTTTGGTGCTTGCACTGGAGAAGTTCGTTTGCTATTTTATGCATGTGTGAATTCCGATTTTTAGTGTCTGTTTTTTAGTCTGTAAGTCCTATTATTATCACTATTATAATAATATGGCCACTGGTTCGTGAAATGTGCAAATGCGTGAAATATTTAAAATACACATTTTTCCTCTGCTTGAAATTCCCACTAAAGAACTGGCAACAGTCCGCTTCCCCCTCTCAAGAAATGTCAGAGCCAGAGAACAGCTGGCCAAACTGTAGTAGGACTCACCATAAATAAATATATGTTAATTAGTAAAGATACATTGCACAAGTCGGTCATAACGTTAAACTTGTGTTCTGTGTACTGTCATTTCTCACTTTTACAAAAGTTCATGATGGATGATCCCCGGTTTTTATAGGTGATTACAAGGTGTCAATTGTATTGTTCACTACACAGCTTGTACACACAAGTTTTGTCTGGGACCCACACAAAAAATATATGTTAATAGAAAGTTGTTTATGGTTAAGTATAAATAGCCTTATATACAAATACAATCATTTGTAACATAAAGCTTCAGTTATAAGAAATGATGAAAGTTTTCTTATTGAGTCTTACAGTAGTCTTGGGTTATCTGACCTTCGGTAATCTGACATTCTGTATTATCCAACACATTAATAAAAAGCATATTTCTCAAATAACACTCCCTTACTAAAATTTTCATTTCCTTTAAGTATAACATGGCAAGTAAATGGAAGAAAGTGGTTGTTTCCATGGAAGACAAGTTCACGGTCTTGAACAACATGGCTGGAGAAGGAGCAAACTGCTCAAAAAGTGGCTTCACATTGTTGGGCATCTTAGAGGGAGACTGGGAAAAAAAGAGAAGAAATTGAAAAATGCTGTACTAGAAGAGCAACAAGTAATGTACTAAAACACAGGAAAACAATGAAACAATGTGAATATTGTCACGAGGCCGCTCATAAGCGAATGCCGAGAGACAGAGAGAGAGAGAGAGCAACAGGGACTGAAAGAGACAGATAGCGCCCAAGCCACGCCCAGAGAGAGAAAGTGACGGAGATGGTCTGGACAATTCTTGTCAGATGTCGAGAAACGTCGAAAACAGCTGTCTCGTGAATAAATAGGAGTTTGCTAGGAGCCGAGCGGAGGCAAAGAAGCAGTCAGGCGAGAGTTGCAGGCTGGACGTGCGGCAGACAGACTTGAAGGTTTTGTACATATGTGTTAGCTGATATCAGACTTGTACAAGTGCCTTTCTATAGAAAAAAAGAGCATTTTGAATTTCTGCAAATCAGTCTTTTAATTTTTCGAACCCATAAAGTCACATTTGGCATAAGGAGTGGCACATACAACAATGAAAGCTGCATTGGCAAAGATTTTAGAGAAGATGGAAGAAACGAAGACGGCTAACGACAACCTCACCATCGAGATGAAACAAATGAAGACAGAGAACGACAACTTGGCCGCGACAATGACTGAAGTAGCCACAGAAATGAAGGCTACGAACAAGGCCTTGGCTGCTAAATTTGAAGAGCAGTTGGCCGGCGTGAAGGAGGACGTCACGGAGTTGGGCGAGCATGTCGAAGACCTGGCGCACCGCATTAATGACCTAGAGGCCAACAGCAATTCCAAGACCCTGAACGCCATGGTGGAGGACATCGTCGGCAGGTGGTTGAAGGAATTCAAGGCCAACGCGCCGGGACGCGACACAACATCTGCACACGTCAAACCACCAAAGTAAGACGGCATGTCAACGTTCGAAGTCTTCCACCGCCAATTCGACACAGTGGCCAAGCACAAATGGTCACCAGAGGAAGAGGCCACACAGCTAATAGTCAGCCTCCAGGGACGGGCTACAGAGGTTCTGAACGTGGTCTAGACAGCGGCGGCGCCCAAGGACATCCGGGAAGCTCTGGAAAACCGCTTCGGAAACCACTGCTTAGCCGTACAGTAGCCAACTGGTCAATATCGCAGAAGCCAAAAAAGACACTGTAGAAGTTCACCCCGGCAATCGAAGCTTGCCAGCAAAGCCTTAGACGACCTCCCACCCGAGTTCGTATTCCGTACACCTTCATGTTCATTGGCCGAGTACGAGACACCGAGATTCGTCAGCACCTAATGCTCGGCGACTACAAGACTATCCACGAGGTGCTAACGGCCGCATTGCGGATGGAGGCGGCCAAGGTGACAGTTACTCTGACGTCGAGAACAAGGAGTATCCGCTTCACTGCGGACCGAAGGCCAGTCGAGGGACGCCGGCAAAGACCTACTGGCACGTGTTGGGGGTGTAGCCAGTAGGGACACCTGCAGAGACTGCCCACACCATGGAGAGCAGCCGGAAAACGAGTAAGGGCCGGCGTGGCGAGGAGCACGTCAGCGCCATCACCATCATCCCCTCGAGTGACACTGCACACTGTCAGCCGGCGTATGGATGACAGCCTCATCGCGGACGGTTGGGTGAGAGGCAGCCCTTGCCACGTACTGGTGGACAACGGAGCAACCGTGACCATCGTCAGATCTGACGTGTCCAAGTGTTTGCCGTCGAGAAAACCGAGCCGACTATACCAGCTTGTGACGGCATCGGGCGACACCTTGCCTGTGGAGGAGGCCCTGCTGAAGTTGACCTTGGGACAGAGCTCTGTGCATCAGTGGGTGTTTGTTGCGGAGGTGGCTGAGGAGGTGATACTGGGACTGAATGCCCTCAGGAGCCACGAGGCGACGGTCGATGTAGGCAGGAAGGTCTTGCGGCTCAATGGAGAAGAGCTGATACTTCGACAACCCAAAGAACGCCCTGGAATTTGCAGGGTCATCCTGAGGGAAGACGTAGTTGTCCCCGCGAGAAGCGAGGTGGTGGTGACGGCGCGACTGGAAGGCCAGCGGTCAAAGAACTTGATGCTGGACCAGAAGACGCCTGTGCACGGGCTGTGTTTGTTGCCCTGCCGAGAGGAGGTGCCGGTGAGGCTGCTCAACCTAACAGACACCGATCACGACGCCCAGGCCGGGGCGGAGTTAGGGACGTGCGAGCCCGTGGTTAGCGTAACACCAATCGACAAGACCGAGGAGCCGGTGCCGATGCAACACCTGGGGCCCCGGCTGGAAGGCTTACTGGAGGGTGGCCAACCACCTGACCGCAGAACAGATTGAGAAGGTTCGAAACTGTTGGGACGATACCAGCGCGTCTTCAGCCAAGGCAGCAGCGACTACGGCCGCACGGACCAAGTGCTCCACCGGACTGATACCGGAGACGCCCGGCCTATTCGGCAACCACCTAGACGCGTTCCGCTGGCGAAAGAAGCGGCGGTACGGGATATGCTGGAGGACATGAGATTCAGGGGAGTGACTGAAGAATCTGACAGCCCTTGGTGTTCCCCTACAGTCTTGGTGACGAAGAACGGCGAACTATGCTTCTGTATGGACTACAGGAAGCTGAATGCTGTCACACCTGACACCCTGGACACGCTTGCTGATGCACAGTGGTTCTCAACCCTGGACCTGAAATCGAGTTACTGGCAGGTGGCTCTAGACCCAAGAGCATTCTCAACAGGCTAAGGGCTTTGGCCATTTTTTGAGAGATCGTTCAAAATAGCCTCCGCAGCCTTCACTACTGCTTCCGATGATGGATAATGCCTCCCACGTAGGTGTTTCTTCAAGGTACGGAATAGAAAAAAAGTCACATGGGGCTAAATCCGGATTATAGAGAGAGTGAGGGATGCACTTCACGTTGATTTTTGCAAGATGTTCAGTAACAACATTGGCAATATATGGCCATGCATTATCTTGGTGCAGCATCCAGCCTGCTGGAAATGTAGTCTTTTGTGCCTGATATGGACTTGCAATGTTTTCAGGACATCCCTGTAGTATTGTCCAGTAACTGATGTGTGTGATAAACCATTCCATGAATATCAAAGAATGAGATGACCATAACTTTCCCAGCAGAAGCAACCACTTTTACTTTTTTGACGGTTGCTGATGGAGATTTCCACACAGAGCTTTGCTGTTTGCTCTCAGGCACAAAATGATGTAGCCAAGTTTCATCAGCAGTGATTACGTTTGAAAGAAACTCCGGATCTTCCTCTAACATCAACTTTAACTGCATGCAGATCTGCATGCAAATGTCCTTTTGTTCGGGAATCAACGGTCTTGGAACCCATCACACACAAACACGTCTCATGTGTAATGTTTCTGTCATCAACATGTGGGTGGCACCCAATGAAATGTTCAGTATTTCAGAAAGTGATCTTAAGGTAATTCGTCGATCCTCTCTCACAATGGCAGTAGCAGTGTTGATGTTTTCTTTCATAAGAGCAGTAACTGGAGCACCGGACCCACCTTCCTTTGAAATTGATTGTCTCACCTCTTTAAACATTTTAAACCACCTTCGAGTTGTGCTGTAGGGAAGAACAGACTCGTAGGCAATACTGAACATGTCTGAACTTGCCTGGTTCTCACAGGCGGGAACCAGGAGTACCAACAATGAAACTACTACGGCGTGTTTGTTTCACATTAAGCTAACAGAATATAATAAGATTGAATTTTATTGGGAAAAATTATGACTGTAAAAAAATTATGATATTTCTTTATTGAACAGCCCTCGTATAAATGATCTTATGTGTAGTTGTAACATTGTTAAAATATATGGTTATCATTATTGTCAAGATTTTTAAACAATCTTGAAACTCCATAGAGTAAGTAGTGCTATAGATATTAGCTTTAAAGGTTTCTAGCCAAAACATATATAAGCAGGAGAGCATCATGTACAAGAAACTGATAAATGATTAAATTTATATTATGCAATGAAGAAAAGCAGCTTTAAATTTTGCTTTCATATAAGGGTATTTTATTACTACCAGCTCTATTTCTTGAAGTAAAATAACTCATATCTTAAGAATACATATATAGATAAATCCATTACAGTAACATTTGGAAAGTTTAAGAGATTTTATTATGCTTATATTGTTTACCTGATCATGTTTCTGGCATACTAAACCTAATGTGGGATGAAGCCGGATGTTTCCATCAGCATGTTGTGGGCAGAATGAACTAGTACAATAGCCACATCTTTTTATGGTACGTTTGTTACACTCATTGCAGCGGTGCCATGGACAAAGCCATTTACCTAGAAAACACAAATAGTCTCAATTTAAACAAAAAATTAATTTATGTTACAAAGTCAACAAAGTGACCAGCACAAATGCAATGAATATTAATTTTAAAAATGTTTGAGATTAATGAAAAATATTTTTGTTTAATAGTGACAATGAATAACTTAAGAGCCCAAAAATCTAACAATTATTCCTGAGATTAAATCCTCTGTTAACTTCAGTACTTTGCACCTCACTTCTTTCAAAATGCATACTATTAAATTATTTTATAGAATAAGTTGAGATCAAAAAGTTTCCAGACGATTAATCATATCAATTTAATTCAGATTTTATCTTATTCATGTGTGCAACTCCCTTGAAATACAAAATTCTTTATTCAATGTAAATCCAAATTTCAAGACAAAATTCTCAGAGAGTACTTTCTTCATAGTTTCAAAAATAACTTTTTGCTGCCCTAACAACTCTGCAACACATATGCCAGCATTTAACATTCAGTTTCTGTTCAAGATGCATACTGGTGCAAGTGCAATATGGTGGTGAAACAGCATTCTTTTTGAGTGTTTGTAGATACCATTAATCAATTACTGCCTTCTGTTTCTTTGTGAATTCCATAACATTGACCTGTAACAACTTTCCCTTCAGCAAGTTAATAGATGTAAATCACTATTTAATAAATAGAGGAGAGAGTGTGTGTTTTTAGGTACACGCATGCACGCACCCATCCACACACACACACTTCATGTACTACCACAAAGAAAAAAATTAACAGAAGTTAGGATAAAAGGAGGAACTTGGCCAGTGACTGCACAACAGCACATATCCAAACATCTGAGAGACCTCCAAAAATTCTGTAACTCAAATGACCAATGTAAAGCATGTAATATTACTTGTAATGTTAATCCATTTAACCTCAAAAAATGTCGCACGCACACGCACGCGCACGCACGCACCCACACCCCCACACGCACGCACGCACGCACGCACGCACGCACACACACACACACTTAACCACTGGGAGTACCTTGTAAATCAGGCTTTGTCTACAATGGCAACCCCTAAATTGGGGAAGCTAAAAGAAAAATACTCTTTACAGGACAGTGTAAAGTTGGGAAACTACTTGCATAGAAAAAATGCCTGGAGAAAGAGGCTAACATTTCCCAAATGCACATTGTTAATATTATAGATTTTGTTCTTATTCCTATATAAGGAATAAACAAAAAAATATCAGAGTGCAAACTAACTGCTGAAACTACATTGCCTTTGTAATTCAACTTATTCACCAGCTAACAGAAGGGCAGTTAAGTATTAGTAATACCTACATTCTTTAAATTTGATTACTTTTTATAATATGGTTATAGAATTAGCTAATATTTAGTTAGTACTATTTCTCTGCAAGGATCATTTTAGTTTTAATAATTGTGTAGAATAGAGAAAACTTTCATTCGGCAATAAAAATAATTACTGCTTCATAACAAAATCTCAATTGGTTTCTGTTTAGACACTTATCTCTTACATATGTCTTTCAAATTCATTCAGATCATTAGAATTATTTTCATACTCCTCTCCCAAAACAGACAAAAATATCTTGCAAAACTTCTACCTCAGCACGGATAGGCTTATTTCATTTTCACAATCTTCCTCTTCTTCACTGATGGATTCAGTTATCTTTCATTCCGGGACGAATTCCACATTTTCCTCAGTAGTAATCATGGCATTATCCACCTGCAATGATTCCCTGTATCTACCATTGCTAAGGAAACAGCTCTAACTGGTCCTACCCATGGTTGGGATTACTGCAATCACATATCAATCCCCATCCATTCATTTAAATAAAGATTTCTGCCACTCAGCAAATTGCTAACTCCTTTCTTGATTGCTGCATTTAGGTGAGATTAAGTGAATCCAATTCATCACACTAAATATTTTAATTTCATATGATTATTGGTTTTGCTGAAGTTACTGGTGATTCATTACACTTACTTTTTTTGTTTTTCTCATGAATTTGTTGCATTTGTTTATTTATGCTATTGTTGATTTTACATGCATTGCAGCATGTCAAACAGCTAGTTTATTTGTTGCAAATTCTTTACTGTTTGATATTATCCTATTTGTATGGTTATTTGCATTGAGTTACCTGTGTGTCTGTTGTGAGCATTGACAATTGTATTAAAACTTTTAATGAATATTTTATAATGTTCAAAAATAGTGACAAAGAGGGCAAACAAGCAAATGAAAAACTGAGCATACTCAGGAACCTAATAAAATATTTGGTGAAGCATTTGTGGTTGCAGTAAGTGGCAAAGTTACCTCCCCTCCCCCTCTCTGGAAAATGTTGACACAGTTGAATGCATCATCACATGCTTGGCTATAGGGGAATGCTGAAGCTTTAATATATTGTGAACATACATAAATAACGAGAAAATGCAAAACACAGGAGCCTAGGCCACGCCGTGGCTCAGTGGTTAGACCGCTTGGCTCTCACCAAGGCGGCCCGGATTCGATCCCAGGCGACCGCAAAGTGAGATTTGTGGTGGACAACACGGCGTTGGGGCAGGTTTTCTCCGGGACCTCCGGTTTCCCCCGCCATCTCATTCCACCGGTGCTCCATCTCCATCTCATGTATCATCAGTGTCACCGCCTGCGGTGCCGTATGTAGTAAAAGCGGGCGTTAAACGCTACACATTTCATTTTACAGGAGCCTAAATGAAGGGTAATACAGTTAATCTTTTGATTATTATATAAGCTGAGTAACACAATCCTCTATTTCCTCAAAAATTGTTTCTTAAGCTTCTTATACACAATCATACTTGTCTATCAATTCATGAGTTTTCAAGAAATGACAAATATTGTTTTCAAGAAATGACAAAAAATTTGACAAGATTGGGCAAGGCTTGATAATTTCATGTGTATTTACATGTATTTTTGTCAAACTGCACTCCTACAGAACTTACTGATAATTTATCAACTGCAAAATATTTTGCTATTTGCATTAGTGTAACAATTTTCAAAGAAATATTGTTTTTTTTTATATGCTTACATAGCATTTTTATGAATTATGGTCCATGAAATGAGATTACAATTAAGGAATATAACAGAAATAACAAATTTGATACTTGAAATAGTTATGATTAAAAGAATTGTTAAAAGGGAGGCTAAAAGCATTCTTGTTTTTAATAGTGACATGAATGAAGTTGTAAGTTTTAATAAAATATGATTCAATAGATCTTTTAATACAAAAATTGTTTCATATGCTTGTCATCTTTGTGCTATATCGTGTAGTGTGGCCAGTTTTCATACAACCTCATCAACTTACAATATCCCTTGTAAAAGTCATTTTTGTTTGCTTTTCACTTTCAGCTATGTTGCTGATTTAGTGATCCAGTGTAAATACAAATTGTTGGTCAAATCCATCAAATCATTGTCAAATCTTCCACTGTTTAAAGTTATGTCCTTATTTGCTTTCGACTTTCAAATACTTTTAAAGTAATGGAAGCACTTTGAGAAGTAAAGTTGTGAAGTTATGATAACTTTTTAAAAAAGCTTTCACTGAGCATAACCTTAATACATAATTTAAAATATCATCAGGAGCACATTTATGCACATAATTTGAACATTAAAAATCAGAAAAATTTAAACTGGGAGCAGAATCTATAGTTAACACAGAAATAATTAACAGCATCAACTAAATAAATGTTCTGTTCAAATCAGTGGAATCTCAGTAATTATTTTACATCAAAGTGTGGATAATTGAACATATTAGCTAAAAGTGCAATTTTTTAACACACTCAAAAAAGATTTTGAAAAAGTCATGATAGATGACAACTATTGCCAAAATCCAACAATATTAAGATTTGGCCCACCTCTGTAGCATACAGGGTGTCTGCCTGAGATCCCGAGTTTGAATCTTGGTCAGGGTGAATTATCTGGATAAGGTTTATTCCAGAGTTATCTCTTACCCTGAAAGATAAATGTCAGGTTAACTCTAAGCTCTAGGACCCTGGGCTCATTTGAGCATTATTTACCCATTTCATTCATCATCCAATATGATCTGAAGTTGGGGAATGTAAATAAAAAAAAGTAATTTTGATTATTCCATCACAGATGTTTATCATTATATTACAGGATGAGCAATTTACTTTGCATATTTCATTGTGTGTGTGTGTGTGTGTGTATATATATATATATATATATATATATATATATATATATATATATATAAAGCATGATTTAAAATTTGCAGTTTGCTTTCAATGACAATGATGCAGAAACTTGTGGCATTTTATACAAACATTTGTATTACATTAAATTAAAAAGTGCAGAGATCACTTACCTATTTATCTTTCATTGCATTATTTGCATTATAAATCCCTCTTTTAGTGTTCATTAACTTTTGTGTTGGTAATTGTATTTACCCTTCAGTTCATAGTACACAACAAATATTAAGTTTTCAAAGGCTTTGAAGTTAATAAGAAATCTTTAATACAACCTTTAGTAAAATCAGTGGTGAAGCATGGCATTACGTTTGGTGAAGCGGCTTCTGTATACATGCAGCTCGTGGACTTAGGATTGAAACCTGTTGCCTGTACACAGCGCTTCCAAAAACGTTATACATACCATGCTTCGCCGCTGAGTAACAGAATTACTTCAGAACATATTAAAGTCCAAACTGTCCTTGTGCAACAAAGATGAAGAGATGACTGAAGAATATACCAAAACCTGCAGAAATTGGCAAATTGGTCATTACAACTGCAGAATGGTGAGGTCATGAAAAGCAGTGCAACATGCTCATAACATATAGCTTGACGGAGGGGCTTTTGGAAGCTGCAGTGGCAGTGCAAGAACTTTCTAATGCACATTTGTGTACACAATTAATGTTAATTTTTCATCTCATTTTTTACTTCAACTGTAACATTACAGTTCCGCATACTTCTTTATCTGTCCTGCGCCATGGCGTAGCAGGCTAAGGAAGCATGCTTTGGTCCCTGGCCACGGAAAGCGGCCCGGGTTTGATCCCACCCATGTGGTGGGGATTTTAGGTCCCGGGTATAGGACCGGTGCCCACTCAGCATCGTGTGGAAAGTGAGGAGCTTGCGCTAGGTAAGCGGCCCTGGTCACGGAAACCAACATTCCGGCTGGGGGATGCCGAGATGCCGACCACATCTCCTCTCCGTATCGGTTGGATGATCGTCCACCTCTGCCATGCGTAAGTGGGCGTGAGGACGGCAGTCGGGTTGGTAGACCTTGGCCCTCTAAAGGCTGTCAAGCCATAGGCTATTACTATTATTATTACTATTATTATTGTTATTACTATTATATTATTATTATTATACTTCTTTCACTAATAGTGAAGTACAAAAGGGCACATAATTTTTAATCAGTTAATTGCAAACTGCTTTTAGAAAATGTGTAGTGTTTAACGCCCGCTTTTACTACATACAGCACCGCAGGCGATGACACTGATGATACATGAGATGAACATGGAGCACCGGTGGAATGAGATGGCGGGGGAAACCAGAGATCCCGGAGAAAACCCGCCCCAGCGCCGTGTTGTCCACCACAAATCTCACTTTGCGGTCACCTGGGATCGAACCCGGGCCGCCTTGGTGAGAGCCAAGCGATCTAACCACTGAGCCACGGCATGGCCAACTGCTTTTAGATTTTACAATCTTCAGTTTGTAAAAAAAACTGCTCACACATAAAGTTGAGTCAAATACATTACTAATATATGCAGCAAATAAATGCAGAAATGGAACTGTTACCATATCAAGTTCTCTAAATATAGTAAGCCAGCCTTATTTTGTAATTGTTTCCAAAAATCTATTTGACTGTAAATTCATAGACTCAATCTGATATTGTGGTTCTACTTTAAGAATGTCCAGAGCAAAAGGATTTTTGTGAAAAGTTGAAAATAATATTGCTTTGCTCCTGACTGTGGTACTACATCTTATCAGTTGGTACAGATTTGCTGATCCCTGATCTACTGCATCCATCACAGAAAGATACTGAAGAGCAAGACCACTAATGGCTTCATTGCCAAGACCTGGCACTGGATACCAACAATAATAATCAGCCTTTGTTTCACAATTTTAAATATACCCAATGCCATTGCTTAGAATTGGATAAGGCTTAACACACTCATTGACTGTATAACCTGTATATGCTACAAATGAAATAGGTTATGAGACAGAGGTTTCATCTGAAGCAATACTTATGGTTTGATTTATAACATATGGGCTACAAATAATAAACACATAGATAGTGAAAGTATAAACTTGGAAGAAGCGTAGGGACAGTGAAGCACAAATTAATACAAAAGTGAATCGAGAAGATATTGACACATTGCTTCACTCACACTGTTTATTCACAGGACATGTTTCAAGAGCTCTTGCTCCTATCATCAGCTGATACTCGACTAGTGCAAGTTGTAGTGGTTTCCTCTTTCTCCGTTTTGTCAATAGATGGCATGATGTACTTGTCAAAGATGTCCGGTGGTGGAGTTTCAAAATTCATGACTCTATGACAATTTTTGTTGATGAAGATTTTTTCCCATACGGAAAGGTCTATGGGGTGATTAACATATTTTATTAGAGATGTTTCCAAGTTGATGTCATGTCTAGTATTCAAAAAATGAAAAGCCACTGCTGATTTTTCTGTTTCACCATTTTTAATGTTTCTTAGATGTTCTTTAGTTCTGATGTTAATATTTCTTTTTGTTTTTCCTATATAAATTTTAGGGCAAGTTTCACATTTGATCTCATAGATTCCTGGTTTTTCTTTGGTAGTGATTGAATTTTTGGGAGGGCCTTTTAACAAATTTCTGATATTAAACCTCAGCTGATGTTCGACAAGTTCTTCAGGTGACCACCTCCCTCTCCTGGCGCTGTTCAATGAGTTGAATGATGTCATCTACTATTCGAATTTCAAAGTTCATGGCTCTCTTTTTATTCTTTAAAATGTGTATATTTTCCCAAACTGTTAATTCCCAATATTTTTTTGCCAGTACCAAAAGTTTTATGCCTTTAGAAATATTATGATTTTTTGACCAGAAATGATGGGCTATGGCTGATTTATCTGTCTGTTTGTATTTTATGCATCTCATGTGTTCTTTCATCCTTGTTTCTAGGTTTCTTTTTGTTTTACCAATATATATTTCGTGGCAATCCTCACATCTTAGACTGTAAATTCCGGATAGTTTGTTGGTTGGACTTGCGTTTTTGAGCCGGTGATTTAGTATGTTTCTCATGTTGTATTTGTTATGTGGTACTAGTTGTATATGAAATTGACGGAAAATGTTTTTAAATTTATTAAAAGCCTTAGGATGATATGTGAATTTGCAATATACTTTCTTTGGGTCATCAGCTTTTAAAGTGCTAAAGTCCTTGATGGTTTTCCATCTTTTATGTTTGTTTATCATTTTTTTTTAATAAATTTTGGATCAAAGCCATTCACAATTGCAACATATTTAATGTGATCTACTTCCTTGTTATATTCTTCCAAAGTCAATGGAATGTTCACTAACCTATGGATTAAACTGTGCAGTATTTCACAGCCCCAGTTGCAGTGAATCACTCAATGGTGTGGTACACAAACATACAACTGATTATCAGCTTTTGTAGCATTTTGAAAGTATCACTTGCAGATTTTCCAACTTTATGAAAAACAATGATGGCTACAGGATTTTCATAATCACCCCATTCCATGGTGAAACCTGAAGTTAAATACTTCCTCTTTCAAAGACAAGCCAACAATGGTTCAAGGTTATGTGTGCACATATGCAGTTGTTTACGCACCAAACCGGAGGTACAGTATGTGCCAAAAATTTGTAACAGTATTTATGGCAAGAATAGGTATTTAATTTAGAATTCTTTACAAGCTTCATTATTGGATCAGTGGTACAATACACTTACTCTGGTGTAAGCAAAAGTATCACTAATCTTGAAAATAGTACTTTTTAAATATTAACTAAGCCTTGTAAGATATTCTTAAATGACAACCTGACCTCAGTGCAACTGCATTAAAAGTAATTAGCCAGAACCAGTTACGGATTTTTCCATTGCTTTTAACATAATTGTTTATATAGGGTCATTCAAAAAGCATGACAGCTTCATTGCATAAAATTATGAACTTTATTATTATTATTATTATTATTATTATTATTATTATTATTATTATTATTATTATTATTATTATTATTATTATTATTATTATTATTATTATTATTATTATTATTATTATTATTATTATTATTATTATTATTATTATTATTATTATTATTATTTTATCAAAACACACTACAAAATTTATAAACATGTTCATCACAATTACGTAGAAAATGAAGCAATGAATATTACACAAGTATAACCATTTGTAACAAAAACTTCACTTATCTTAAGAAAAATGATGTCAATTTTTTCTTATTAATGGAGAAAAATAAGAAGAAGAAAAATTTGACATCATTTTTCTTAAGATAAGTGAAGTTTCTGTTACAAATAGTTAATACTTGTGTAATGTTCATCACATCTTACGATTTCAAATATAGTAAATAATATTGGGCTTATAACCTCCTCTACTGTGCTGGCATGCAAGAACTCTGTCCGTAGAACTCACTATGACTGCCTGACAAGTTTTCATTAGATTTCACAGACTCATCAGATTTCCTTTTTTAAGTCACAGATGTAATGGGGTTTATTGACATACACAAATAATTTAAGAATACCCCAAAGAAAAAAGTCACAAGGAGTTATGTCAGATAGCTTTGGAGGCCATTGATGGTCAGCATTAGGCAAAATGAGGCAATCTGGAAACCATTCTTGGAGCAATTGGATTGTTTCGTGGGCAGCATGGTACGTGGTATCATCCTGCTGAAACCACAACACCTGAATGTCTAATCTATTGAAATAGGCGCCACAAAAACTCTCTTGTAGTTGCATGGCATCAGTTTCCTTCCTCATCTTCTACACTATAAAGGCCAGATATGATGCCCACCCAAAAACTGCACCATTCTGTCGTATCTGGATGCATTTCCATTCCTTGAATTATGCAAAGATTTTCTGACCCCCACATATGGCAACTCTGTTTATTCTCAAATACTTCTTCTTTCACTTTCCCTGCTGCCGTTAGGCGTTGGGTATTCTCAAATACATTAAGTGAAAATATACATAGTCTCTGAGGATGATTTTTCTCACAAAGTCGTCTTCCTCCTGTTGACTTCTCAGAAACTGATCAACAAAATTTCAGCTCTATGCATGATCAGCCCCTTTCAGCTGCAGCATTAACTAAACTTCGTAAGGTGGTAATGGAGATCACACTGGAGAATTATCTGTACTGAGGAACATCCTATCCCAATTCTTGGGAACCATGAAGAGCTGATTTCATTGGACTAACGGCCACACTGTCATGAACCACAATAGTTTGCTATGATAGATGCCTAGGATTTTTAATGTTCCGAGTAGAACCTCCCAAAACCAGCACATTTTTTGAATGACCCTTCATATAACCTTAAGAGATCACTTATGTGGATTGGGTAATTTTTTTCTTTTTTTTCTTTTCTCTTTTCTCCTCCAAACTCTACATAAGTATAAAGACACATCATTTGAATTCCAAAATACTATTTAACACACACATTTAAAGAGTTGCAGAAAATAAATATATGAAAAATATATTTGGCAACAAGCAATTTGGAAAACTTTTAACTCTAACTATATGTTATACAACATTACTGTCTAGCTTTCCAAACCTCAAAAGATTATTAAATACAATCTAAGCACATTGCATACATATTACAAAGTTTTGCTTCCTTAATTACAAGGCATTCCTACAAAGAAGTTCATAGTTCCACCACCAGAGAGAGGAGAGCAGACAACAACGGATGCTAGTTGGAGAGAGGTTGAAAATGGAGGCAATTGCTTTTGAAACTAGTCCCTAAATAATATATATAAAAAAAGTAGGTGACAAGAGTCAATAAACTAACTACTACTAACGTCACTGTTACTAAATTCCTCCAAAGACACATAAAGTTCTTTAATTACAAAACCAACTATGAATAGTTTTTTTTTTTTCAATTAATTCGGACATCACGGTTACCAAATTCCTCCAAACATGCATAACAGTTCATTATTTATCCCTATATCTATCACTTAAAAGAAGCTGAATTTTAATTGTACCATTGAAATAGTGTTATTAGTTATGTGACAAAGAAACAATCAATGTTATAATACACCTCAAAATACGAATATGTTTTTCTTTAATGGTTATTTAAATTATCAATGCACACACTTGGACATTACTTATGTTTTCCTTTAGATTCAACTTTAACATTTGTAATTTATATCCCATTTCCAAGATGTATACAGTGAAATGGCAGGAATATTGCTATAAGCAATTATTTTATGACACATACACATATACATGCACACCTTTGAACAGCAAATGCACAAAATTAAGACACTGAACATAATTCCAGATAAAAGGGCCATTAGAGCTCAGAATTTGTATATTTTGGTCCTTTGTTTAGAATTGCAGACTTTGGATACATATATGTTTCATGCTTACTGAAATGATATACTTAGTCTTTTTGTGTCCTTTGCACAGAGCTCTACTCATCATCTCTTTCTTTAGTAGCTAAAACTCAAGCAAACTTCATTACAATCATGCCAAATGCTTATAAAGGAAAATATTTATTTCTATTTCATTCTTTTTCACAGACCTTGAGAAATGTTGTATGATGGACAGGTTACTGCCACACGTTGCCATCCCCCACGTCCATTAATCGTTAATACAAAACTCGCTGACCTTCCAACTCCTTGCAGCACGGGAATTAAAAATAAATACATTGGTTTTGTTATAAAATAGTTCCTGAAAATGCTATGAAAATATGTTTGGTTTTGCTTACAAAAACAAGAAGAGATACCTGCCTCTGAGGAAGGTGTTGCTTAAAGAAATTGTGCAACAATGTGCGCAACAATAATGAAGCTTTTACTCTTCCTGTAGAACCATGATATTAGATATTGCTTTTACCTGCAGTAATAACATTAAATTATGGAAAACTGTATTAAAAGCAGCCTCAAGCTACACCAATATTAAGCTATTTCTAAAATAATAACAGGAAAGAAAAGTAATATATAAAGGGGAAAAGAAAATAATTAAAAACTGCATCATTAAGAATAAATTTCACAGAAGAAGATATGATGATGATGATGATGATGATGATGATGATGATGATGATGATGATGATGATGATGATGATGATGATGATGAGAGTGAAGCATCTTGCACAGAAAAGACAGAGAGAGAGATGAAATCATCCTCCAAACCAACCATCAGCAACCTCTTGCCAAGTGATAAAACTAGCCCTCAAAGTAATTGCTGCTAAAGTCCTTTGTTCTATTTTATAAAATTGTTCATAAAATTGGTGTTATAGCCTAGCCTTGCCCATTTGACAGGCTTCCCAGCCCTTACATCCTCATAAATTATATACCTAGAATAATTGGCTAATTCTTTGTCTCACAAGGGAAATTCCTTAACCAAATCATTTATTTGAATTAAAGTATTATTTCAGCAAAGAAAGACTGCTGATTTCAGTACTTTTAGTGTTTGAACAGCTTCACTTTGATATACTGCAGTTTGAAAAGGTATCATCACTTGTTTGTCATTTCTGCAAGCAGACTGCAATAACCAGTTGAGTGGGAGAAGGGGAAGATTGCTTGCACACACACTATGAACACCATTCCCAATATCATTATACATGAACTGCAATATCCTATTAACCATAAATTACAAAAAATAAGATTGAAATGTAAATACTAACTGAAACGAACATTGTAAAGCTATTTAACAGTTGTGTCAAGCATGTAGTATTACTATGTTTTTAATGTATTGTATTCTTTATTCACCGTTTGAAAAACATTTTTACATTTTCATGGCTTCGTCAAGTTGATATACAATTTACTAAAATGATAAATATACAATTTACTAAAATGATAAATATGCAGTTTACTAAAATACATTTAAAATTAATATTCCTGATTTGGTTAGAGATTCAAACTAATAACTGTACATTACATGTCTAGGAATTCAGTCACTGAATAAAACGAGTTATGTAATAGGAATGACCCAAGCTGTTTTTTAAATACTTTATTATCTTTGATAATTTTTATATTTGTTGGTAATTTATTGTATAGTTTTATACCATTGTGAAGTGCACTATTCTTTGCTAAATTAGTTCTATATTGTTGAATGTGTAAGTTTTCCCTATGTCTTGTTTGATGATCATGTAACTGACTGTTTTTTATTAATGTATGTTTGTGTTGTTGAACATAGTAAATTACTTCTAGCATGTATATACAGGCTACAGGCATAATCTTTAATTTTTTGAATAACTCTCTGCAAGATGTTCTACTTGTCTTGCCCATCATTATTCTTATTGCTTGCTTCTGCATTTTGAAAACCTCTTCCCATTTGGTTGCAACACCCCAGAATATTATTTCATATCGAATAATGCTATGGACTTGTGCAAAATATACAGTTCTTAGAACCTGTGGGCTTGTGCTGTTTTTTAGTGCATTTATGATGTAACATCCCATGCTGATTTTGATTAGTTTGTTTATATGTGCTTCCCATTTTACATCTTCACTTATCATTATTCCCAGAAACTGCGATTTCCCTTGATACTTTATCATCTCTCCCTCTAGTTTTATTGGTGGTTTTGTTGTGTCACTTCTATTTTGGTTCATATGAAAACTCATACCCACTGTTTTATCTGTATTTACTAAAAGTCTGTTGGATTTAAACCAGGATTCTAGTTTTGTTGTGTTATTGTCTATTTCTTCTTGAAGTTCCGTGTCACATTTTGCTTTTACCAGTATGTTTGTATCATCTGCAAATAATATTACCTCTGCATTTTGGACATTTAGTGGCATATCATTTATGTATAGTAGAAAGAGAAGTGGGCCTACTGTTGTTTATTTACTTGGCTAATTTCTACTATCTGAGTTCTATGAGATATATATGATTCAAACCATGTATATGCTATCCCCCTTATTCCATATATACTTAATTTTTCGAGCAATATTTTGTGGTTTATTACGTCATATGCTTTTGTGAGGTCCATAAATAGTCCTACTGTCTTATGTTTCTTCTCTAATACCTCTATTATTTGCATTAATACAGAGTAAACAGCTGTTTCTGTTGATCTTTTGTGTCTAAACCCATGTTGGGAGTCTGTTAAAATGTTGTTTTTCTCTATGAAGCTAATGATTCTATTGCACGAGTTTTTCTAAAATTTTTGAAAAAACTGATAACATTGATACTGGTCTGTAATTTTGAATATCATGTGTCGGTCCTTTTTTGTACAGTGGCTTAACTTTAGCTACCTTAAGTTTTTCTGGAAATATCCGTCTCAAAAGATGCATTATACACATGCAATAAAGGTTCTGATATTTCTTCTATGCACTCTTTCACTATGTAATCAGGTATATCGTCTGCCCTTGATGAAAACTTATTTTTTAGTCCCTTTGTTACTCTTTTTATCTCTTCTATACTTATTGGCCTAATAAAAAATGAATTTATGCATATCTGTATTTTGTTACTGAAACTGTGTTGACCATTTAGTAACCCATATTTGTTATTCAAGATTTTAATCTCAGAAACTATTTGTAGTTGGTTTATTAATACTCGTCACTTACTTGTTTATATTTATGAGAGACTAGTTTCAAAGACATTCGCCTCCATTTTCAATCTCTTTCCAACTGGCATCTGTTGTTGTCTGCTCTCTCTCTGGTGGTGGAACTATGAACTTCTTTGTCAAATTATCTACTGGTGGGATTTCAAAGTTCATTACGCGATCCTTATTTTTCCATATGAATATGTTCTCCCATGTTGTCAATTTACGCGGGCTATCCAGAAAGTAGATTACGTTTTGGAATAAAAAGTAAACAAAGTATAGGAAACAAATTTTATTATATACAGATGAAAGCCACACTCAAATACTACTTTTCGACATAGTCACCATTCAAATTAAGGCACTTATCGTAGCGATGTACGAGCTTGGAAATTCCTTCGTCGAAAAATTCGGCCGCCTGCGCCTTCAACCACTTCGTTACCTCTTCTTGCAGCTGTGCGTCGTCATCAAATCGCTGCATAGCCAGCCACTTCTTCATTGCTGGGAATAGGTGGAAGTCGCTCGGTGCCAGGTCGGGACTGTACGGCGGATGAGGAAACAACTCCCACTTAAAAGATTCAAGAACTTCACGAGTGACATTTGCCGTGTGGGGCCGGGCGTTGTCGTGAATCAACAAGATCTTAGAGCTCAACATTCCTCTGCGCTTGTTTTGAATGGCTCTTCTGAGTTTTTGGAGAGTTTGGCAATACCTTTGAGAGTTTATTGTAGTGCCTCTTTCCAGGAAGTCCACCAAAATCAAACCTTTTCTGTCCCAAAAAACAGTCGCCATCATCTTCCTTGCCGACATTGTTTGCATGCATTTCTTGGGTTTTTGGGGAGAACTTGTGTGCCCCCACTGCATTGATTGCAATTTCGTTTCACAGTTCACGTGTTTCACCCATGTTTCGTCACCAGTAACGATGCGATCGAGTAAAGAGTCACCATCCTTATGGTAAACGTCCAAAAAGTTCAACGCTGCAGCCATTCGCTGATTTTTGTGGTCCTCTGTCAAGATTTTTGGAATCCATCTTGCACAAAACGTGTGGTAACCAAGCTTTTCGCTGATGATTTCGTGCAACAAACTTCGCAAAATTTGTGGAAAACTCAAAGAAAGTTCCGTTATTGTGAACCTTCGATTTTCACGGACTTTAGCATCGACTTTTTCGACAAGTTCGGCAGTCACTATGCTGGGTCTCCCACTTCGATCTTCGTCGTGAACATTGGTTCGGCCATTTTTAAATCTGATGACCCACTGACGCACTCCACCTTCAGTGATAATGTTGTCCCCATACACTTCACAAAGCTGCCGATAGATTTCTATTGGTTTACAGTTTTTTGCAGTCAGAAACCTTATTACTGCACGCACCTCGCAGCTCGCGGGATTTTCAATTAATGCAGACATTTCAAACCGTCACAGTATCTGAACGGAGCACAGCACGAACCTCTCACTAGCACGGCTAGATGCCGACTGAGCTGCGCAACGCTCTGACCCCAAGATGGCCGCGCTAGCCCCGCCCCTAGCGGAAACAGACGAAAACGTAATCTACTTTCTGGATAGCCCTCGTATTTTGGTTTATCACGCCTTTTAATAATTTTGGATTTGGATCAATGTCATGGTTTTCATTCCAAAAGTGAAATGCTACTGCTGACTTATCTTCTTGTTTCAATCTGATGTTTCTAAAGTGCTCTTTGACTCTGGTTTTTAGATTTCTTTTAGTTTGACCTATGTAGCATTTTTCATAATTCTTACAACTTATCTGATATATTCCGGATCTGTTAACTGATGGGATTTCATCTTTTGTTTTTGAATTTAGCAATTTTAAAATTGATATTTTGTTCCTTGAAGATCTTTTTAAATTTATTAAATGTTTTTGGGTGATATGTGAATGAACTGAATATGCTGTTGCTTTCTTTTTCTTTTGTAAATGTGGTTGCTTCCTTAATGGTTTTCTTTAGTTTAGCTTTTATAATTTTCTTCAACACCAAACTTTTGTTGTATCCATTTTCTTCTGCTATGTGTAGTATTGTTTTTTGTTCTTTGAAATATTCTTCTTTTTCCATGGGTATGTTGACTGGTCTGTGTGTAAGGCTGTTTATTATTGCATGTTTATGTGTAATTGGGTTGTGGCTATTATTTTTTATATAATTTTCTGAATGTGTTGGTTTCCTGTATATTCCAAATTTTATTTTTGTGTCATTCCTGATGGTGTTTAGATCCAAGAAAGAGAGTTGTTCATTGGTTTCCTTTTCTATAGTGAATTTTAGAAACATCAGATTGAAACAAGAAGATAAGTCAGCAGTAGCATTTCACTTTTGGAATGAAAACCATGACATTGATCCAAATCCAAAATTATTAAAAGGAGTGATAAACCAAAATAAATTGACAACATGGGAGAACATATTCATATGGAAAAATAAGGATCACGTAATGAACTTTGAAATCCCACCAGTAGATAATTTGACAAAGAAGTTCATAGTTCCACCACCAGAGAGAGAGAGCAGACAACAACAGATGCCAGTTGGAAAGAGATTGAAAATGGAGGCGAATGTCTTTGAAACTAGTCTCTCATAAATATAAACAAGTGACGAGTATTAATAAACCAACTAAAAATAGTTTCTGAGATTAATTTTGACGTCACTGTTACTAAATTCCTCCAAACACATATATTCAAGATTTTGTTTGCTATTTCCGTGAAATGTCTATTAAATAGTTCTGCCACCTGTACTGGGTCTTTTATTTTATTACCATTTTCTATTAGTTTAAGTTGGGTTTCCTTTTGGTTTGTTTTACCAGTTTCCTTCTTTATCACTTGCCACATTGCCTTATTTTTATTTACCGACCCTAATATATATCTATCATTCTCTAGTTTTTTTGCTGCCCTAATGACTTTCCTATAGATCTTCCTATAAGTATTTATATACTCTCTCGTTTCATTTGACGCACCTCCCCGTTTTTCTACCTCACTTAAAAACCTTAATCTCTTTGATGATATCCTAATCCCTTTAGTTACCCAGTTATTTCTCCCTCTGTATCCTACAATATTCTTTTTTATCGGAAATGCAATTTCAAAGTTGTGTAGAAAAGTATGAATTAGCTTAGTAAATTTTGAATCCACTGTATTTTCTGTGTATACCTCAGTCCAGTGTTCCCTTCTTAGTAAACATTTGAAATTGTCTAAATTGGTTTCATTGTAGCACCGTTTAGTGGTCTTTATATTGTCTTGTTTAGGTTTATTTAATGTGGTTGTTAGTATTTGTGCCTTGTGGTCAGATAACCCTGTTTCAATTACTTGAGATTGTTTTAAATATTCTATATTTGTTACTATCACATCAAGAAGTGACTCAGAATATTTTGACATTCTGGTGGGGGTTTGAACTGTATTTTTCATATTATATATTCTACATAAATTTTGTACTTCCATTCCCTGTCGGTTATTTTGTAATAAATTAATATTCCAGTCCCCACAGACAACTACATTTTTGTATTTTGAGGTTAACTCTCTGAGAAGCTGCTCTAGATTGTTAATGAATATATTGAAATCACTGTCTGGAGTTCTGTATATACATGCTATTACCATTTCGCCCACAGGTACCTCTATCACTGATAGTTCGAAATGCATTTCTACCCTTAAGTTTTGTACATGCTTTACATCTTTTCCCTCTAGACCCTCTTTTATAAATATTCCCGACCCTCCATGCATGCTTGTACTTCTGCAGAATACTGAAGCCAGTTTAAAATTTTCTATTTTTACACATTCTGCACTGTGTTTGTTTAGCCAGTGTTCTGTTATGCAGAGAATATCTACCTCCTTTAAATCTGAATCTAGCAACACATCTAATTCAGCTACTTTATTAAATAAACTTTGAATGTTTAAATGACTTATAACTAATCGACTATTTTCTTTGGTCATTCCTATTTTACCTGATTTGGTTGGCTCATACACATTTGTTTTGTCTGTCTTCCTACTATGCTTGGCCTCTAAACAGATATCCTTTGAGTTTACATCCACCACTTGAGATCCTAGTTTCCCTTAAACATTGATGCTATTATATTATTTAACAAACTGCCAAATTTGCTAGATCCCCTCCTATTTAAATGGACCCCATCCCTGGCAAAATCACTATTCCAAAGCCAGAAATTGCCGTCTACCATTAAACACCTCTGTTTAGCACACAACAAATCTAGTTCACTGTTTATTCTCATAATTCTCCTGTTCATAACATTATGTCTGCAAAGAACCCCACTTACCATGATTTTTGCTTCTGGCACTTGTGACCTGATGCTGTTTATCACGTCCATCGTTTCCCCCATTATCATCTCAGCCCTTACACCAGGACTAATGTTGTTTGTTCCTGCGTGAAGGACCACGATCTCCGGCTTTTCTTCTGTTAATGGCATCTTTTCCACTTGTTCTCGCATTTCCCGCAGCCGAATGCCTGGGAAACAGTGCACATCGTATCCCTTTTCCTTACATGCTTCACCTGCGAATTTTAATATGGAGTCACCCACTACGAGCACTTTCCTCTTGTTTGAGACTTCTTCTTTGCTTTTCGCCCTTGAATTTTGCTTTTCTTCTCCCTCACCATCGTCTTCCTCTTCGTTCAGAACCTCAAAACGATTTGTAGTTGATACATTTTGAGCACTATTACACTGCTTTGTTCCGGTTCCTGATTGTCCTTTTTTTCCTACCGTGGAGTACGTTGGATCCATACAATCACACAATTTCTTCTTCCTGAGGTCGTCAATCTCCTTTTTTAGCACACTTGTTTCACTTTGGGCTTTTATTAGGTCCCTATTTAATAAGTTTATGACCATATGCAATGATGCTAAGGTCTCCGCGTCCCTCTTGGCTTACTTTGCCACGTGTGTATCTTCCGTGCCGGAATTTTCCGTATTCCCATTTTGGATTTCATTGCCTTTATTTCCACTTGAGTATGACATGTTTTTACCTTCCTCGTTCACTTGTTTGATTTATTCACTAGAGTTTATCTTGCTATTCGACTGAAAAACCTGCTTGCCTGATCGTGTTTGCATTACCGCGGCCGCCATCTTCCTTAATCAAGTAGTAATGAAGTATGCACTAATAAAGGATTACAAAATACATATATACTCTTCTAATAGTACAGTGAAAGATCATTACTTGTGGCCTTCTTGCTTCCTTGTGATTTTAGTATGATAAACCTAATGCACATATAATCTTTAAATGCTAACAAGCTTAATTTGAATGTGAGACAAAATACAGATTCAATGTTCACAATTTACTTGCATTATTTATCAATTTACTGTAAAGAAAATGTTTTGTGAACATTGGCTCTTTTCATTTGCTGCTCATTATATCAGACAATACAGGTTGTTTCAAAACGACGCCGAACGATTATAACCATTTCATAGTTTATAGCTTAACTAGTCAGGATTTCGGTGTCGCAGCTTCGACATTCTGTTAGGTATAATTTTATGCAGCATTAAATATTACATTATTTTGTGATTAGGCAGGGCAGGAACCACTGGTATACAAACCTCAACAGTTGTTATTGGGATGCACCAGCCATGTAAACAAAAACCTTACTCCTTGCTCGTTATCAGTGATCCTAGCCTACCTTTCAGGTAATGGGGCAAAGGTAGTTATTTGTGCAAAAGTCGACTAATAACTCAGACAGTTGCAAGATTGCCCTTCAGCGTAAAACTACACATTCCGTCCTAAAAGGGAGAATTTTGCGCGTACTTGGATAGCAAATCCAAGCAATATGGAGGGCTATACGAATGCCGAAATGAGGGATATGGTTTTCATGCATGGAAGAACTGAAGGGAGTTGAACAATGATTTCTTAATCGACGTGTTCCTTATCATGGCAGATTTATGCAACGGAGCAGCGCTTCAGGGAATCTGGTAGCTTCAGACCATGGCTGTATGACACAGGACGCATTAGGTCTGTAAGAGCTGTGCCGTTTGAGCAGCTAATACTTAACAGAATTGAGGAAGCTCCTGAAATTAGCACTCGACTATTAACCGTCAAAATGAATGTAGATCATCTTGCTGTTAGGAGAGTGGTACATGAATGGAAACTGCATCCTTATCATCCATACAAAGTTCAAGCTCTTCAATCAGCTGATTACCCGAGAAGGTAAGAATTTTGCCGATGGTTACTGCAGAAATGTGGTGCCAATCCAAATTTTACAAAATCAATTTTATTCATGGATGAAGCGCAACTGACCAGAGATGGGCTAACTACATGTACAATCAGCATTATTGGACTATTCCATTAAAATCTTATTTCATGGATTTTATTTTCTAGCTTTTAAAACACCTCAGATTCCCAGATTTTCCTATCAGAAGTGGGAGAAGTGAATCTGTCTGCATTGGTGGCAAAAAGAATTGTTATGCAACGTTTACTTTTCTTTCCTCTGAGGCATCAGCCAAACTTTTCAGCTAATGTCTTGTTGGGAATGAGATTGCAGAACAATCAGCCTCATGTTTTGATAATCGCTTATGATTCCTCGTACATAGAACCTCTTGCTACATAGAACCACTGCTCACAGTGATGTCATCCACAGCATTCAACATTCAACGTGACTCCATAATGATTTTTAAATCCTGCAACCATGCTGATCAAACTTGAAATCAACTGTGATATTCAAGATTTTAGATGAATCTATCGCTTTTATTTTCAGCATGTCACCAATTGGTAGAGCTGCAGCCCTGAATCAGTATATCTGCTTTACCATGTAGCACACCAGTAAATGTCTGTCTTTTGTTTCTTTGACTGAAAGTCAGCTGTCCAGCTTGCATCTTTGTCAGCAGCGATAAGAAAAATGTGCTTCAAATTGCTTTTAAGATGGCATATATTGTATGCTTATTTAATTACATAGAACTTAGTTATATTTCACTGAAATTTAATACTATAACAGCAATTTAAGTATATGCATTATATGTAAATAAGGTTCTATTAACATATTACCAAATTACAGGTTTTTCCAGGTCCTGGAAATATTTACACATAAATATGAACTACTTATGTCTGGCATATGTATAGAGCATGTTCAACCGTATTATTTTAATGGTATTGTAATTAATATTTTGCACTCTGAGTCATTGCCAACAATAAAATTTGAGTAGGTTTGTAATACATCATTTTTCTTGTGTCAGGAGTTGCACTGAAGTGACTGCTTAGCACAATAAATGCACAGTAAATTGTCAACTTAAAAAAAAACAATACTGAACTAAAAAATTAAACTTATTCCGTTACAATCACAAAAACAGTCTCTTTAACATTAATACATAACAGCAATAATTACAAAACACCGTGAGTGTAAAACATATTCATGAAATAATTCAAGAAATGATAATGGATTTTCCATAAACTATGATCTGAAGAATGCAAAGTTAAGAACATAATTTTAATATAATTTTGAGTCAAGCTAGTACTCAATGTTGAAGTTTTGTTGAGTCACACTTGTTTACACTCACCTTCACTTTAGTACTCAATGCTCCATCTATTGCTAGGTTTACCTAGAATGCATTTTGTTAGGACTTCCTAACATCCTCAACTAATTTCGACTAGTCAATTAAGTAATGTTTACAGTTTACACTTTATTACGGGAATAGTGAAATTTATTAATTTAATATATGGTTTATGGTTATTTGATATTTCTATTCTCTCTTGTTATGTCAAATGTATATTTTAATTGCTGATAAAGTAAATGATGGTCTATTTCAATGCTTATCACCAATCTGTTTATGTCAGTGCCTATTCTGAACTTGTGTAACATTTATATACCTGCCCATTTCAAGCTTTTCTTAGCATCCATATATAACCATGATTTCAACTGGAAAAGCATGTACACTGAGTTTTATTTGATTTAATGTGAGCCAATTCAAAATATTTATAACAAAACATTATAAAATCTCACTACTAAGCACATCAAACTTTAATTTTTACGCTTTTAAGTCTATTCTGAAGACAGAAAAACATTTTAGTGATGTATATAGTGAGGCTTGTCAGAATATTTGTTATGAGGGTCATTTTTAAATAAGAACCAATTAGCATCATGTCTGCACCATCTGTCAAGTAACATCAGTTCAAGGGTGGCCAATCTTGCCGGTCTCTCACTATGCTGCCATTATGTTTCACCTCTCTGTCGGTGTTGGTTGTATTATACAGTTTCTATTACCACTAAGTCAATCAGTAATCCTGTCGATTGTGAATTACACTCGGTTATTCAGTTTTTAAATGCAAAACAAGTTTGTCCTGCTAAACTTCACTAGCAATTTGTTGAAGTTTATGTGAAGGTGTAATGAATAATAGAAGTGTGTGTAAATGGTGTAAGCTGTTTTAATAATATAAGGACAAATCCTCATAATGAAGGATGATCTGGATAGCCTACTGTCACGAATGAAGACTTGATCCAAAAAGTATCAAATTTGCCAAAACCTACACTTCACTATTGATGAGCTCCATCATAAAAAGATGTGTGCTGAAAATGTTGCCATAAGAGCACAAAAAGTGAATGGTGGCACAATCTTTGACCAGTGACAGGTGATGAAATGTGGATTGCATACTACAGTTCAGAGAATAAATATCAATCTAGCAAGGGCATCATTCTAACTCCCCCAATGAAACCATGACAATTCAAACAAAAACCTACAACATGGAAAATCATGACCACAGTTATATGGGACTGGATAGTTATTCTTCTGTTAAGAGTTTTTGCCAAGAGGAATGTTAGTAAATGCCGAAAGGTACTATGAAACATTGTTAAAGCTTAGGCGTACTATTCAAAATCATCAGTAGGGACTACTTTCTAGCGGCATCGTTCTCCTTGACAACGATGCATGCTTCACATTGCAACAAGAAGAATAAAGATGCAACTGGACGAGTTTCATTAAGAATTACTGGGTCATCCGCAGTACAACCCTGACCTTCAAATGTTTTCAAAGTTTAAGGAATTTCTTGGTATAAAGCACTTGGAAACTGATGACATTTTGAAAGAAACTGTTACTAACAGTTTAACGGTCAAGCAGCAGAGTTCTTGATGCAGGGATTCAAAAGCTGATGCAACAACTTGACAAATTTCTAAAAATAGTGACTACATTTAAAAGTGATACAATTTGCATTTATAAATAAATGTTTCTTACTCTATTACAAAATGGTTCTTACTTCAAAAATTACCCTCACAAAAAGTATGTTGTCTCTGAAGGATCTCAACAATCAAAGTATAAAATTGAAAGGGTAGAGACAGCGAAGCACAACTTAGCACTAAAGTGAATCGAGAAGATATTGACACACTGCAGTGAATCTTCTCGATTCACTTTTGTGCTGACCTCAACAATCTTCATGAAGAATGTACGGGGTGGGAGGGGGTCCAATTTTATTAGCAATTTGATGTTTAGCCATCACTTTTGATGTAAATAGTGAATATAATCTTTTAATATACAATATCATCACTGAATCACAAAATGTTTGCTTTTAAAAGAAACATCCTATGATAATCAAAATGTAATCCCTAAAATTAAGAATATCCAGGTTCGGTTCATGAACCCTGGGCTCATTTGAGCGTCCTATAACCCATTTATTTCATTACTGTTCAATATACAGCATTGGAGGATTTTTTTTTTAAAAAAAAGGACACCAATAAAGAAATGTTGTACACCTAAAGAATGTGGAAAGTAGATAAAGCTAATAGATTAATCATAAATCAGTCTTGCAGTTACAAACATAAAGCCTTTGTTTCGCTACTGTTGATGGATTTAACGAAGACTGAAAACTATTAATAACTAGCTGAGGATTGTGTATGCTACTTGTTTCACCCACTGAAAGCAAATCTGATGGTTTTAATGCATATAATCAACAAATACCTAATGGACAATAGAAGGGTTATTTTACCTTGCGGATGCCGTTTAAGCTCCAGACAATGAAGGTGATAACCTTTGGGGCATGTTTTGTTATCACATAACAGCAGCTCCCCTCCCTCACCACAGATGAAGCATAAATCATCTCCCATTCTTAGAGAGCCAGTGCGTCGTTTCTTCCGCTTCTTTACTGAATTCAGCTGCTCTGGTCGACACTTCTTATCATCTTCCACCTGATTTAAAGATTCAAAATAGAAAACACATTTCTACATGGAACATTTTAATAATTCCAACATAAAGATATTTTTATATACTCAAGAAAGAAACTAAATTGGTAATTAATAACTACCTAAAGTGCATAGCAAGTTTCTCTTAAAAGACTAAATTTTAAAAGAGTAATTTACCTTTATAGCTTTCACTCCAATAAAGCCGCTACAATTTGGTGCTCCACACATACAACGCTTTCGATCTGTTCCTACACATTCCAAGTTGTAATTGAATGTCAGCTCTGAATTTGCAGGTATGTCTTCTAAAGCAAACAGACCCACTCGTGTGTCTCCATTTACTGTCCACTTCTGTGTTTCACAATTGGGCTGACAGGAGTGATTCATAAACCTGCATAAATGTAGTACAATATTAACTAGTTTGGAAAATATTACAATAGAACAGAAAATACATTTGGGGAAATGTTAACAATTAACCTATAAAATTTCTCACTGGGCAAGTTTACGAAGTCCTAAACTTACGAAGTACTAAATTTGATGTTTTCTTTTTGTAGGATTTAAAAATGTTAAATCACTTAGGAGGGAGTAGAGATTATTCTTTGTGGAAGAGAAGGATTCTCTGAAAGACAAGTTGCAGATGAATTTAATATAAGGCATTCTGAATGAGAGTCATTGTCACATACAACAATCGGCAAACTGCTAGCAAAGTTCAAGTGACGACAAACAGCTGGCAGACTGTTAGAAAAAGTCAAGGCTACAGATAGTGTGGAAAATGCTAAAAGATATGGATGTCCAAGCATTTCAGAAGAGGTAGTGGAAGGACTCCTGACAAACATATGTATATATAAAAAATATCAAATCTGTCAAACAAGCTGGAAAGCAGGTATTCCTTGAACCACAGTACTGAATATCTTGCAAAAAACACAAATTTTATATGAACAAGCCACAAATGTTATACCACATGTAGAAAACAATCATGATTGTCACTTGGGAATCTGAAATTAATTTTTGACCCAGAGGACGAGGACCTTGAGAATTTGTTAAAACTTGTAATTTTGAATGTAGCCAATTTTTATATTAGTGGTAAGGTGAACCAGCATAACTTTTGATATTGATCCAAAATAACCTTCACTGGTTTCTTGGCAGTAAGCAGAAAGTAGCTGATCAAATCATGGTTTGATATGGTTTATGGGAAGACCAAATTATAGGCCCCTACTTCTTTGACAAGACACATAGTATTGTACTACCTGATTGAGACTTGCTGTGCTCTGGAAAACCAGAATAGTTCATGCAGGACGGTTCTTCCCCATCTTATAGTACACAAGTTTGATATTGGCTAAATGAAAACTTCCCCCTGTCTAACCAAGGCTCAGTTTTCCTCATTGACATAGCCCAAGAATGTTGTTTTCAAATGCTAGGCTTTGGCAATGAAGCCATTAGTTCTCTTGCTCTCCAATATTTCTGTGTAGTGGGTCCGGCAGATAGGGCTTCACAGATTAAAAGATGTTCTTCAGTCAATTCCTCTTCTTTGTTGCACAGAGGACAATTTGGACTTGTATAAATTCCTATTCTGTGTAAGTGTTTGGCCAAATAATCATGTTCCGTAAGTAATCTAAAATATGCTACTGGAGCTTTACGTGGGATTTCTGGAATAATTTCTGGATTTTTAATTAAAATGTTCCATTTATCTTTGTTGATTGGTTTTGTTTGTTTTTATATTTGCTTTTGATTAATCTTTTTATGGATGTAAAGGGTAAGGTTTTACTTTTGTTTTGCCCAAGAATGTTTGAAAGCCTTATCTGTATCACCCAATATTACTAGTGTTCATCATTCAGCTTGTAACGGCCTGATTGAAAACTTAAATCAATCCCTGTCGAACATACTCAGCCATTTTGTCAACAGTAAACAAACGAATTGGATTTATATTTTACCCTATGTTATCTTTTCATACAATTCCAGTGTGCAAGCACCAACAAAATTTTCATTTTTTAACCTTTTAGTTTTAATCTATCCTTACCAAGATAAGTTCGACTGCAGGTTACTTCTAATAATCATTTTGTAAAGCAAACTGTACAAGATTTACAGAAAGCAAGGGAAATTACCATCACTAATACTACTCAACAATAAAAGGACAATGTGTATGAAATCACTTTGTTTTTAAAAAACTTTGTGCAGCAAGTATCAATGAGAACATTCTTTGTTGTGAGGATTGTTCTAGTATGACAGTCTGGATGTTTGAAAAATTGATAAATACTGTTTTACAGCTGGGGATTCCATTAATTACTGTTTTGTGTTGCAGTTGTGCACTTTACTATATATATTTTGGGGGGAAGTCTCTTTCAGTATATATTATTAACTTTTTTTAACAAAACAGATGTGTAACTATACTTGTTTAACAAGGACACTGATATTGGCGGCCTGAGGAAGAAGTGTTCACAGGAAATTACTTCTGCAGTTGATGACAGAATGACATAATAGGGAGCAGATATACGTATGTGTAAGCATGCCCAACACTTTCAGTAGTGGACGGAGCAGGATGGTAGCACTATTTAGCATGGCATCAGCAGCGTGATGTAGTAGAGTATTTCCTGACATGTTTTAAATAAATTGCTACTTTGTTCCTTTAATGGCTACTTAGCCCCTATAATCTCCCTCTACCCCTCCCCCTCCCCCTCTCTCTCCCTGTCTCTCAAAGAAGTGTAGCACTTACCATCTAGCTACATTTACCCCTTCATAAGTCTATCCTAATGGCTTTACATGGTTAGAGCATTATAACTACAACTTCGTTCAACTCGCTCAACAAATCAACAAAAGCTGCCACACTTCAGAGTAGCTCTGCGGAAGGACCTAAACAAGGGTACAAAATATGAACCCTGGGACTTTGGAGACCAGGAGATTCAGAGTTTTCAAATCCCAGCTATGGGATTGAACTTTTCAGTCTGACTCTAGCTTTCCAAACTTTGTCCTACACACGGCTAGTGTGAAAGATCAATTAATTTCCACAAGTGTATAAAGTTAAAACTCTCTCAAATTATTATAAAAGACCCAAAAACTTTGATTTCTGCAATCTAAGGATAAACAAGTTACATCCCCGGAACTTCAGTCAAATAAAATTAACTAGATCTGCCTGGAATCTGAAGATTACTGTAAGACAATAAGAATTCAGGATAATTGTTGATGTGAGATATCTTCCAATGATAACAGCTTTGTAATAAAAAGGGAAAAGCTCTTACCTTGCGACATTTCCCTTTGGACCAGCATCTAGCATCCTATCCTTGTCAATAGTTAGGAAGTAATAATTCTCATCCTTTTCTTCATGCTTCTTGTTCAGCCGGGACTGGTATTCCTTCTCATCAATCATTTCACCAACATATTCAATGATAAATTCACCTGTTATTTAAAGAAGGGGGAAAAATAGTTAATTTTGTTAGCCCAAAAGTTCAAATAAACCTCCCCTTTTTATCTACAGTTTCAGCAGCAGCCATTTATTGAAGCAAAAGTATTAAACACAAATATAAAAATAAGAATAATTTTATTCAGAAATTGTTAATGTACATATATTTAAAAAATGACTAGTGTATACAAATTATTCTCTTTGTAATCTCAATTGTTTCCTTAGAATCACTTATGTATTGATGTAAATTTTACGCAAAGTGCAATATAATAATATTAATATAATTTAATTCTTTAATGCAGAGGGTGTAAACCAGATAAATCACTAATGGAGAGAAAGAAGTGTAGTTGGATGACTGATACTGATGACATAGTTATGACTAACACCTGGATTTTATGTAATTACATATTCTGTTGCTGTATATGTAATTATAAAAAAAAGTTAAAATGCCAATTAAACTGTAGCGATCCTTATTCCAACATTTTAAATTACAAATTTTTACATACTTCTAGCTATAATAGATATTTCACACCATAGTAAATAATTTTAGATATTTTAATATTTTTTCTGAATTATTTTAAATTTTTGTCGATTCCATTAATTTTCGTTACATAGCAAGAAAGAAGAAACCATTGCAACTTTTATTATTCTCATCAATTCTACACATTTCTGCTGCATTCAAAGCTAACTAGTACAAGTTCGATGCCAACAACAATGACTTGTTTTAAACATTTTTTCTTCCTTGTTCTCAAACGTGAAACATTTCAGAAATTATAAGTCAGTAGCATTTAATTTAGCCATGGCACCAGTTGCATCTTCTTTGTCTTCAAAGCTAAAAACGTGGATTTCTGTTGACAGTGCTTTAATAACTGATGGAAAAACAGTTCTCTACAAAACTTGTGATAAACGCATAGGGTGTACGATGAAATCTCAAATTGAACAACATCTAATAAGCAATCTGCATATTAAAAATAAACGAGTTTCTTCAAAGAAACAGGTACTACTTACACAGTTGTATGGACAGCCTACGTCATCTAATGGTGAATTTTACAAAGAACTGTGTATGGCATTGGTTGCAGCGAACATACCCTGGAACAAACTTCAGGTACCTGCATTTAAACATTTCTTACACAATACTGCAACTGCAACATTCCCGACGAGTCCACTCTCAGGAAAACTTACTTGGATTTTTGTTACGTTGATGTATTAAAAAAAATCAGGATCGATATAGGCAACTCACCTATATGGAATTCTGCTAATGAGACAACGGATGCTTCAGGCCATTTCATCGCTAATCTAATAGTGGACAAGATGGACTTTGAAGCTACATCAAAACTCTACTTAATTTATTATAAACCTTTGGAGGTAACAAATAGTTCAACAATTGCTAGCTTCATTAATGATGGACTTAAGGTACTATGGCTAGATGGCATAAAAGAAGAGAGGGTCCTACTGATATAGACAGATGCAGCTCCTTACATGTTAAAAGCGGGGAAATTGCTTACTGTATTTACTCTCTGTTTCATATAACCTTGCCCAGCTGAAATGTATCACTCTGCGTTCAACAACCCTCCCCCTCGCCCTAATTGGCTAATGCTTTCGCGTCATAGGCCATAGGCGGTGCCTTCCCGTCACATTTCGTAATAATTGCCGGGAAGATAAATAAAATCAACAAAAATCATACAAATAAAGATATGAAGGCATGCAAAAATACAAGTTTATAATGAACTGAGCAAATTGAAACAGAATGACTGAGCAAAGAAATTGAAAGAGTTTATAATGAAAGGCCTTTGGCCTTTTCCACTGGGATTTTTTAAACCAGCACACATACCTTTCAAAAATGCTTGTCTTTCAGTCTTAAAAGTCGTGTCACGCCATACCTTACTTTTCATGTGTTCTTCGTGTATTTTAGCGATTTGTATCTCGGTGCAGTGTGGTTGTCCTTAAATAGCGTCTTCGACACACAGCAATATCGCCTCTGTCTTTTAGCACATTTTTCTTGCCTCTTTTCATTCACAAATCCCAGCTGTATAAGCAATCTGCTGAAATTTGGTAAATCTGCATCCTCATTTACAGCAGAGGAAATGTTACTTATGTTAGGGAGTTCGTTTCTAAAGAAAAACTACACCATGACGACGCACAACACTTTTCACGTATTTTTTTCCGAGCACGCACTTTTGTTTATTCCTGCTTTTGCCTGGAGTGGTAAGTTTTCCTGTTTCCTCAATTTCATGTCGCGATGTTCCTACGGATCTAACACTCACACCTGTAACTTCAGAGCTCATCTGTTCGACTTCTCTCACTGACAAAGACGGATTCTTCTCTGAGTGCATTAAACACACGCAACACAATTCTTTTTTCGCCTGTTTGTAAATAATTATCCTTGCGATACTTCAGCGAAAAACTTGCGGTAGACTCTGCCATTATACATATAATAAGTACATGCGCAATAAACAATCAATAAAATAATTTAGCTCCCGCACTCTCGAATGGCGATGCATGACTAATCCAGTTCAAAACAAGGTCAGTGATAAAAGTCACATAAACAAATATGTCATCACTACCGCTAAATCACGTGCTATCGTGCCATGTGCTTGAGAGCAAAGGGACCTCCTCTTTAATTCGTTTAAGAATTAATATGCATTTCAGATAAATCAACTCTGTTGCGTAATATATTTAATTAAAACAGTTACGAAAATATAAATTTGACAATTCTCTTCCAACATATAATGATATATCGCCATGTTCAATAACGAACTAATTTTTATCGCACGACAGTCATTACCACAACAGCAACCAATGAGAGGTGATTAGGTCACATGACCGTTAAGAGATACTGGGCAAGCTTACGTGAAACAAGGTATATGTAATCTTGACTTGGTCTACACCAATGTAAAATCGGTATATAGACTCAAATAAACATCACTAAACTTAGTGCATGTTACATGTACGACTCATGAATTGCAACGAGTGGCAGAGACACTCTTTGCTCTTAGTGCAAATACTTGTTTTTATAATGGTATTAACATGTTCAACAAACTACCTGAGGAAGAGTTGTCCCAATTAATAGACTAAAAGTATGTATTCACAACTGGCTATTAAATAGGCCATTTTATTCAATTAACGAATTTATGGATAGTACTGTTGACATTACTCTATAATTTAAATTTATGTACTCTGTAGCCACATAGGTAATTATTGTTTTATATACTTTAGTATTGTAATTATGAAGATGTCATTTCTGGATGTATTCTGGTCTCTGACAAAGATTATTAATTATTATTATTATTATTATTATTATTATTATTATTATTATTATTATTATTATTATTATTATTAAGTTAGAGAATTCCCAGAAGTAAATACACTGATATCAGCAATGAAGAAGGTTTTCTTAAAATGTCCTTCTCATATACAATGCTACAAGGAACAGCTACCTGATGTACCTCTGCCTCCGAGCCAGTGATAACAAGGTGGACAACATGGATCAAAGCTGTAATTTTTTACAGTAAGCACTTCAAAGCTGTAAAGTCAGCGACTGAGAACTTTTCTTCTGAATCTGCAATGTGTGTGAGTGAATCCTTGTCAGCATTCAACAGTTCTAAAGTGCTCAGTTCAGTTTCATACATCGCAAGTCACTTCAGCTGGCCTCCCAACAGTATCAAGAAACTGGAAACTTCTGGTATTGCCTCTCCAAGAAGCTGTGGAAATAATGGAAGATGCAGTTCAAAAGGTCAGTGTTGTACCAGGTGAAATGGGTGATGTAGTTTCCACTAAACTGCGGTCTGTGCTAACAAAGAACCCTGGATACCCAACTCTTGTTACTCTTTCTCGCTTATTTAATGGTGAAAATGTAGAACCTGAAAATATTATTCTTAGCACAATCCCCCTGTATAATGCACCATTGACTTCTTGCAAAATTGATCGATCTTTTTCAATTTACAAAAACAGAACACTGAATGAGACCAGAACATTTGGAAAAGTATATTATAATTAACTGTGGACACTGATCCAATATGGCTTAAATGCTTAAATGGTTGAAACTTGTACTTTTAGCAGAAATGAAATGATTAAAAATTAACTCAGAGATTTGACTATGTGAACTTCTTTTTTATAGCAAAGAAATAACATTTTTTATTTTACATATAATTGCTTTATTACATATTTAGTTGCATATTTCACAATATTTTGTTACATAGTGTGACGCAGACGGCGAACTCGCGTTGCCGATCGATAATGCGGACTGGCGGTGGTGGCGGGGGGGACGCAAGGGGTGGCACCTCCTCCTACCGCGCGAAGGTGCTCGAAGGCTCCAGAATGATTTACCCCTCCATAATGGAAGAATCCAGAGGTTTCGGGGCGATCGATACAAGCGAGGCGACGGTTAGTGGAGTGGAGGACGTCACGGTGTGCGGATATGTAGTGAGTTGAGTGAGGACCGTGAGCCGGGCGGACGTGTAGTCGAGTTGAGCGGACGGGTAAAGACGAACTGGCAAGGTTGAATAGTGTAAATTAAATTGCAATTGTGTACGTGCATCGGAACGGTAACGGACAAACTGGTAAATCGTAATTGTGTATAGTAAACTGTAATTGGAATAAGGTGAAAATAAAGAACATTGTTAAGTTTGTGTAATTGGACTTTTTATTTCACGAGCCCACAAAGTCACAATATTTATGTACATATACCTTAAATTGTTCTTATATAAAATCCAGGCTCTAATCGTTGACACATGACAATCATGGGCATCATCATAAAGCTACAGTTGGTTTGTAGCAAAAGTGTCATTTAAAAAAAAAAAAAAACCACCAGCTCACACCTACATGTATATACCTCAGTATTTGTGATATTACATTGGAAAGAGTTAATCTACAATTATAAGAGGTGTTTTTAAAATGTGGAAAATACCAATATATCTTAACTCTGAGTGATATGTACTAAATGGCTAAACATGGAAGAATATCAGAAAGAATGTGAAACAATAGCATCTTTTACATAAACCTATCACACATGCACAGCAAGTCAGTGCATGTGCACTCTGTTCAGCTGCAAACATGTCTTCAGGACAGCAACATGTCATTCAGTGACAAGCGTGAGAAATCTTATATAATATGATTGAATATTGTAACAAGAAGAAAGAAAAGGGAGTCAAAATCCCTTTGTGTCAAGCAACAAAATGGGCGGCTGCAACGGTAATTTACATTTGTGTATAATAACTAACCCTTTTTATCAGACACACAGCTCCTAAGTGCTTTGTTTTGTCACTAACTATGCCAAGTTACTAATATTTCGCTCTTCTAGTAAACAAATAACAAGCAAATGTAGCACTCTGTCATGAAGGTCAATGCATCTCAATGCTTTGCCATGTGGTACATCTGTGTGTTAACTTCAATGCATTTTCTAATTTCACACAACTTTTCTGTCCACAAAACCATTGCATCAGAAGGATGGAGTGGAAATTAACTGGTGTATAGAGGAATTTAGTAACTGAGATTATTTAAGTTATTTAACTATGTCCCTCATTTTTGAGGGACTAGTTTCAGGAGAAGTTGCTTCCATTTTCAACCTCGAAGGTCCAACTGTAGTTAGTTGTAGTTACCAGTAGTCATCTCTCTGCTGGTGGAACAATGAACTTCATTACTAAATTTCAACTGGCGGAATTTCAAAATTTATTAGATTAGTCAATCTTGTATTTCCGTATTAAGATATTCTCCCATGTTTTGAGTTTGTTGCAGCAAATCACCCTGTTTAATAATCAGACTGATCAATAAATTTCAAAATCTCACCAGTCAACAATTTAGAAATTATTGTTCTACCACCAGAGAGAAGACTGCTGGTAACTACCACCAATGACAGTCGGACAAGAAGGCCTGTGATTTGCCTAAGTAAAAACTGAACATCATTGTCCATATTCCAACTTTACCATTGTAGCTGGTTTCACTGCATCACATTATCTTTGTTGCTACTCCCTTGCATTATCATACCAATTTGCTATTGTGTATAACCAAGTCAAACAATTTTAAGTACTAAAAGCTTGAAATACGTCAGATAAATAGTAAAAGAAGGAGCCATCTATCTGGATTTTTACTTTAACCAGTGGCTAATCTGTAAAAGAAACTACTATTCTCAGCCTTTTATGATAACATTTAAAGTATGACTGCTTAACAGACATAACATGTCTTGCCATGTTCAGTAACACCACCATCTGTAGGCTCAACATAAAGTATGCAGAGCATAACATTTCAGTCAGGTTCGTAACTTGTTTTTCATTCTGATACTAATTATAATTTTAATATTTAACACCCACATTTACTTGCACAATCAATACTTCCAGGGCCTATAAATGATTCTAATTAAAGAAAAATTTGCTGCTCCAACCAGGAATCAATCTTGAGACTTCTCAGTTTGAAAGCCAGAATGCTGACCATTTGACAGGGTAAGACAATCTGATTTTATTTAGCCTAAAATGTGTTTTTAAAAATGTGTCACCTTTTTTTATGTTGGCAAGTGTTTTGAGACCCCATCCTCTGCAATCTGTCCAGTAGGGCACAAGTGGAGGATAACATCTTTTCTCAAAGCACTGATTTCCACATCTTTCTCCAGCCACGCAAACTGATGGGTTGCATTCTACCATTAGAATCCTGAAACAATTTCAAAGCACATACTCTTATAATTACATAAACACATATTTTAATGTAAATTCAGCTTTAGAACATTACCCTTATTCCTTTCACTGTGAGTAAAATGGACAAAAGAATACTTTAAGATAATCATTCGTTGCTACAGAAACATCAGTTTTTCTTTCTTTAAAATATTATACTGATTAAAATTACAATTAATATTTGTTTGTATTGCATTTCATGCTAAATTAAAGACCCAGAAAACATTGACCTTTTCCAAATTTAGAAGAAGACTGATTACTGCAGAAACCTACATGAAAAACATTTGCAAGACAGTATTATGAAACCAATGGGTTTTTACCCATGAATTATTTATATCTTTTTTAATTTTATTTATCAATAATAATAATAAAAAAAAAACTTTTATGCTCTTTTTATATCTTCTGCAATATAAAAAAAAAAACTTTTATATTCCCTCAGTAAATTTTTATTATGAGAAAGCAAAAGTTTTATTGTATATATTATGATGCTTATGCAGAGGAATTGGCAGTACTATTTATCACAAAGATACAAAAAAATTATAAAACAAATATAACAACTCATAAAGCAACTTGTTCTCTTCATTTATTGCAATCATAAGTAAACATTTACCAAGAAGGTAAAAAATTGTATTCACTAGTTTTTTAACTTTATTTAAACAAAAGTATGGATTGAATATGTATGTCATTTTTCTGCATTGCCTCCATTTCTTATACTTGATTCAGTGGTCCTCAAGCTTGTGTGTTCTCTCCAAGAAGTTTTCGGTTGTAGCATAATCACTTAAGTGCCACTTCCCTACCTTCAATAGAAAAAGTTTTGGTAAAGCATCTTTGAGAGGCCCAAACAGTGATAGAAGGGATAAAATCTTGGCTGCAGCCAGGAAGTTCCAGCATTTGAAACTCAAATGGTTAATGGTTTCAACAGTTTGGTTAAGATTTATGTTTATACACTGTCATTAAACAATACTTTCTTCAACAAAAAGGCTGACATTTAAAATCCCTCCAGACATAGAGTGGATCTTAACATAAACCATGATGGTCATATCACTCCGCCAACAAACATGTGCCATTAACCACACTCAGCTATTTACGTCTCACTCATGGTTAATTGCTACCACGGTATCTTTCACTGCAGCGTTACTGCACTCTGCTCATACTAAGTAAACTAAATTTACTAATTCAGAAAATGGGTGAGGAAGGAATTAAGTCAATTTGAGTCATCAGATAGGGGCACAACATCCACCTTAGGATTAGAAATAATATCACTTGAAGAATCCAGATTTATAAACAGGCTGTCCACTACCTGGTTGCAAATGTCATTCAATCTGCCACAACCTACATCGCTAAGTGTTGTTGGGGTTCCAACCAAATGAGTTTAGGAAACATCAATGTTTCAGGAGTGTCCATGCCTCTCCCATCTTCAGGATGGTAAATGCTTATTCACAGAACAGAATATACAGACATATACAGAAAATTAGGCTTTTCCGATTACTGCTTGTGTGCCTATTTTATGCTTTTTAATTTAATCCATTTCATCTTGATGGCTGGTTTCCAAGCAGAACTGAAATGCAGCCAAGCACACTGGTTCAGAATGCCCCTCTCGGAGGAAATGACCAGCACTTCTTTGGGCCTGTGCTAACAGTAAACATTACACTTGGCAAAGATGGTTGTATCACTGAAGATTGCTCTATTGTTCATTTGATAACAGTGTTCCACCAGGACAAACGGATAGCCTTCTCATGCTCTTTGACCCTGTTGCTTACGGTCCTACTGGTTTGTCCTATGTATGGGGCACTGCGCTCATAGGTAATGCAATAAACACCTAGTACCAACATGCATAAAAAATATAAGAACCAGTGTGCAGTGTTTTTCCTCTGCACACATAGAAACATGGTAACACACAGGTGCTGTAAACAAGGTCATGCTGATAAATATGTAAAATATGAAGCTATTGACAGTGAAGCAAACAAACATATACAAATATAATAATTTGTAACATAAAACTTCACTTATCTTATAAGAAATGATATATAATAAGGTCATGATGCTAACATGTTTTCCTCTGCTTGGAAAGTGCAGCAGTGCATTCATGGTGATATTGTGTGGTTGAGTTATTACCAGTGTGCTTTACTATTTTGTCCTGTTAAGTCACAAAGTGAATGGTTCTTACCAAAGAAACATTAGACAACATTGATCAATATTTGGAGAATTCCTCCCAAAAATTGCTTAGGGTATTCCATAACAGCCAGGCATTTCTTACGGCTTTGCGCTAAGAGCTACTACACTGCTGAAGCTAAAACCATCCATATGAAATAACTGGCACATGCTCTTCAACCAGGTGGTCCTGTAATTAGGTGCACATTTTGTGAGTGGGCTCTAGACATATATATGATGGCAAAATTGAGCCACATTTAATATTTTTACAGACGAGGCTTGGTTCCACCTTCATGGATATATGTGTGCACAAAATAATCATTAGCTCTGTGAAACCTAACACTGTTCACGAAATACCCCTTCATGACAAAAAAAAAAAAAAATTGGGTGTATGGTACGCCATTAGCAAAGAAAGCATTATAGTCAACATTACTGATGCCTGTACAAACATGAATGCAATTTTGTCCCTGTTTTTTAGATAATTAACAGACTGGGAACATGATTTTGGCTTTTTTCAACTAGACTGCAACAGCTTATGCACCAATCTTTCGCCCGCCTCGGTAGCATGGTGGAAGCATGTCTGCCTCACGTTCAAGAGGTCCCGAGTTCGAATCTCGGTCAGGGTGAGTTACTTGAATAAGGTTTTTTCCGGGGTTTTCCCTTATCCTGAAAGACGAATGTCGGGTAGCTCTAAGCTAATGTGTTTCAGAAGCAAATTATTTTTTATTTCAATTCCTTTCTTGGAAGTGTTGAAAACAGTGTTATGATAAATTAAATTTAAAGGGAGTCGATTAATGACACTAATCAACTCCCTTTAAATTTAATATTTTTTATTTATTTATTTTAGCTAAGCTAGTACAACTGAGTGTGATCGGTGTTCAGCCCTGGCTCTGTACCAGTCGTACTCATTTTTACAGTAGATTCTTATTTCTAAACAATTAATTATAACAATGCAGGTTCGTTACTAGTTCTGTTAACTGTCCATAACAACTTTTTTTTTTTTACTTTGTCGAAGAATTGTGCAATCTTCTTACTATCTTTAACAAACATTTCAGCTATAGCTATATTCCTATCTAACTTAAACCATTTCTTATTAATAAATTCTTTCCTCCAAATTTCTGTCCCTTTACACAAAAAAAAAAATAAGTTTTCATTTCCCCTCACATATGGGGCAGTAATTTTGTGGAATACCTTTTAGTCAGCATACTCCTGCTCTCACCCTTGCAATACCTTCTCTCCCCTCTTTATTCATCACTTCTATATATTTTTCCCTTCTCCAAGCCTCATTCACTGGCATACAAAATACTGAAGACCTCTTCTCAGCTATTTCACTAAATATTTTCTGCACTTCTATGTCTTCAAATCTTCCAGAAATGTTTTACATTATTTTCTCTTTTTCTGCACATTTGCCCTAATCCACTGCTCTCTAGAACCAAATTATTAGCAGAGATTTGTAGCCCTCTCAGTCCCCCAACCTAAACATCTGCGATTTCTATCTTTGGGGCAACTTAAAGCATAAAGTGTACAAGACAAACCCACCCACCCTGGAAGAATTAAAACAAAATATCTGCCAGGAAATTATCAACATTTCTCAATGTGAACTAAAGCGAGTGATGGATAGTTTCCTAAAGAGGTGCCAAACATGTATGGACAACAGTGGTGGCCAGTTTCAGCATGCCCTTTTATAACATGGGTAAGTAAAGCCTTTAAAAGAATTTTTTAAATGTTGCATGGTTTCATCTGCACCTTTTTATTTTAGCAGCAGACAGCAACAAGCACTGAGAGCACAGAGAGGCAAAACACATGCATTGCGTTGACAATTTTTTGTGTTAACAATTGACAGAAGTGACAATTTCTTCATAATGCCTTCAAGTGAAAGCGAAATGCATTGAAAGAAAATTTGTTATATGTGAAGTACAGAGTGTCTCAGTCAATTCACTGTATAATTTTAATTATTACATTACCTCACAGTGTTAATTCCAATTTAAAGTTTTCAAATTAACATGCACTATGCTTTAATTGCCTGGTATATTGAGTAAAGCTAGTCTTTTACTGGTCTCAGTAAGTTAATCTTTGAAGATAGTTTTTGGATGGTTCCTGATGTATTTGGCAATATTCTGCAGCTTCTGCCCAATAAGTTACAGACGCTAGGCTAGGGCAGTAGACCTGTCTGATGGTTGCTGTGCAAGAGGCTTCCTCTTACCAGCTCTTGTGAGCACAGCTGTGAGTGGCAGAAAAACGTGTTTTTCACATTTTGCATTTCCCCCACCAAAGTTTCACTTTAATTTCAAGGAGAACTCAACAAACACACCCTTAATATGTTTTGAGCTGTATCATCAAATTTGTAGAAGGAAAACATCTAAAGAGCTATGTGATAGAGAACAGATTTTTAGGTCTATATCGAGATTTAACTGTATTGGAACACCACAGTGAAGCGAAAAATTATTAAATTATAGATGAGTCGTATTTTTTACACATCTGCTTCACTTTCGTGCCTATTTTGAGGACATGTTTCACAAATCATCACTTGCATCTACTTACCACCCCTGGGCCACAAAAAAGTTCCAAAAAATATTCAAGAAATACAATATAACATTGGCACCAAAAAACAATTACAACATTAAAAACCTACTTCACAGTAATAATACTGATAAGATAAAACCAGAGGAAAAGTCAGGCATTTACAAGATTAAGTGTAAAGATTGAAAAAATTTACATAGGGAGGACAAAAAGAAACATAGGCACTAGAAAGAAAGAACACTTCAGGCACTTAAGATACAAAAATATTGATAAGTCCGCAATAGCAGCTCATTTCTGGTCTGAAAATCATGAAATTGAAGATAGAACAGAATTACTAAAATACGTACAAAAACATAGTGAACTCGTCATATGGGAGAGGATATACATAGAAAAACATAAAAACCAACTAATGAACTTTGAAATCAAGCTAGAAGAGAATCCCACATTCAAGTTCATCACTAAATCAACAGATGGCAGCAACAACCCCAGAATTACCCACACCGCTGGATCTAACTTCAGTCGCACTAGAGCCGTAGATGCAAGCGATGATTTGCGAAACATGTCCTCAAAATAGGTACGAAAGTGAAGCAGATGTGTAAAAAATACGACTCATCTATAATTTAATAGATTTTTAGGTGTTAAAAAGTTGAATGTATTTGTTTTTTTAATGCATTAAAACAAGAAAATATTTGAAGATTGAGTCAACATGAAAAATTCAATGCCATGGCCAGGATTTGAACCACGGATCTCCTGGTTTCCGTTCAGTCACTCTAACCCATTGAGCTACCATGGCCAACGTGTCTGAGTCAAAAGGAGAATTTAATGTCAGGACGGTACGTTGGCCATGGTAGCTCAATGGGTTAGAGTGACTGAACGGAAACCAGGAGATCCGTGGTTCAAATCCTGGCCATGGCATTGAATTTTTCATGTTGACTCAATCTATCAAAAACCTTAGCCTATATACGGCTAGTATGAGGAAATTATCAATTTCCATCAATTAACTAAAATAATAAGAAAATATTTGTTAAAAAGTTAAAAATATTTACTAAAACACACAAATATTTTCTTTCATCTTAATAGAAAACTAGTAATAAAAAGCAACTGTTTTGGTAACTCACCACTGATGGATTATTGATACCACATGTCAATTGTTGGAAATTGTGTGGAGTTACAGTACAAAACACATGATTTCTCTAAACTGTACATTAGAAATCTCTGCAGATTGTCATGTAGCTCTGCCCAGTATTAGGAGAATGACCGTTCTATGGCACTTGTCATTCTTGCATATTGCACAAGAGGCATGTCACTAGTACTTACACTCTCAATCTCTACTTGATGACCCTATAGAACTTGGACAACTTGTCTCAATTTGAAACCTCATTTTTTTTTTCAAACATCGATTTGGATTGGCCTTTTTTAAGTTTCCATTTTAAGCCTTCAAGTGAGCTGATCTTTGTTTCTACATTAACGATTTCTTTAACACTTTCTATCAAGAGATTAGTTGTTGCTTCAATTTTTTAATGGAATCCCACAAGAAACAAATTAGCAGCAATATACTGTCACCTAATTATCGGAAGGCACGACCAGCTAGCAGCTGGGTGGGCGACAGGAGGCATTCAGGCCACGCCTACCCATTTATCTTGTGGCGTCACTGAAGAGGATGGTTAGAGAAGTGTCACAAGGCAGTTTACCATCTCTTTCCCCCTCCCCCTGACGTCTGAAACCATCGGGACGATTCACTGAGTCGCGAAACTTCCAGACACAGCGATCTGCATATATAAGGGATGCAGTGGACGAGTCAGTTCAGTTCTTGGCGAGCAGCAGTGAAAACCGCAGTGCTAGTGAAAGGACTGGAAGACTGCATACGTGTACCAGAGGAGTTGTACGTAATAGTGAGTGTGGAGTGGACCTGTGACAGACGAACTGGTGGATTGAAATTGTGTGTGCTACGTAATTTTATGTAATCGGCAAGTGTTCCAACTGTAATTCGGTGGAAATAAAGAACATTTTGAGTTTGTGCAATTGGACTTTTAATTTCACGAACCCACAAAGTCACAATACACCACGTCATTTGTTTAACTGTCACTTAGAAGATTTTGAACAATTTCTATAGATGAAGCATCAATAACCAGTTTAAAGCTATCAAAATGTTCCACATAGTACACCACTACTGAAAGCCAAGTCCTCCCGTAATTAGCAATTGGTATTGGTGGTTATGGAACATTGGAGTTTTTATTAAATTTTAGATGAGTCGTATTTCTTACACATCTGCTTCATCAACTCATCTAAAATTTAATAATTTTTCGCTTCACTGTGGTGTTCCAATACAGTTAAATCTCGATATATTGGAGCTTTTGTTTCCAAAGAGATCAACTCTTATGGGTTTTAATGAACACCTTCTTCCATTGGATACCAATTTGCTCATATGGAATACAGAGACCGAACAGTTTTGCACACCCTAAGTAGCGCATGTACAATGTAAGCCACAAGTATCATTTTGTGACATAGCTGACCCTAGGTACTTCTGCTGCTTTCTTCATATAAAATGCTGCATAGGTAAGGAAAATAAACACATTATCGCATTTAATTCCATTTGGCCATAATATGTGTATACTTTCATTGAAGAGGCCTAGCACATTAATGTGATTTGGTGCTCGTCATTTTTAAGAACCCCAACCACTATATTTCCCACTTTTCTTCCTGATACACCCCTATTTTCTCATTTTTGTACATAACCCTGGTTTTTCGTAATGTTCCTTCATGGCAATTTGGAAGGTAGTGTTTCCTTAAAGTAGATTCATTTAAAGCAGTGGTCACCAGCAGCGTACACCCTCATGCTGCCGTCTCTTACCTGCATGCATGCTATTGCACTTGGAACTGCTAACGGGTAAGCAGAGGTGCAGTGATGGCTTTTCCATAGTGTCATACAGCTCGTTAGTCATGTTCACAGACAATCGAAGCATACTGTGTTCACATGTATTTAAATAAGTATATGTCATATAATTAGCATACCAGTTATTCAGCCATTTCTTTTAGGAAATTAATAGGCTAACACACCTTAGGACAGTCTTATTAATGTTGTGCCATATAGAACTAAATAAATAAATAAATAAATAAATAAATAAATAAATAAATAATAATAATAATAATAATAATAATAATAATAATAATAATAATAATAATAATAATAATCATAATCACAACAGACAATACAATAATAACAACCATACAGTAATTGTAACCATACAGTAATTGTAACCATACAGTCGATGGCCGGCTGAGCATAGAGGCAAAGTCTCTGAAACATGTTCCGGAAAAATTTAAAAGTAAGTGTTGTTGAGTGTCATTAATCGACTCCCTTTAAATTTAATTTAACATACAGTAATTGACTGCTGGTGTCTATAACTGCTCCAGCATTGTGATTCGTTTATCACCTAATCTGTCGTAATCACTAGCATGACAAGTGTCATAGTGGCATTGGAGATTATATGTATTTTCGTACGACATTCAGGACCTTTTTGCATATTAAACATTGCGCAGCATTATCAAATGGTGTAAAAAATATGCCTGCTCTTATGAAGGGTTAAATAACATAGGAGTAGAAGACCTTCGTGAACATGTAGCCATCTTGTAAACAACTTCCATACACAGGTAATTAATGAGCCTATACTGATCACCCCATAAGCTAACAGGTTCTCTCTCCACCCCTCCTGCACTACAGTGCATTCACTGGTGCACTGCTTACCCAATACCTGTTTTAGTGTGTCATGAAGACCACTGATTTAAAGCATCAAAGTTCATATACTTCATGAGGAAAGCTTTAATCTCTGGATTTTTCACTTTAAGTAGAGGAATATCTGCAAAAAGAAATGTCTGACAAAATTTGACTTTTAAAAAACCCAGAATATGAACTGGAGGGTCCTACTTAAAAGCAATTGCTTCATAAAAGAACATGAAGCCACAATTATGTTTGTTGCCAGATAAATGCTGTGTTACTTGGGAACGCTGATCGCCTGTTACAGACTTTCCTAAGATTGACATTATAGACAATTTTTCCATCTGTTTTCCATGTCATTTGCCACACACAATAAAAGGAGAAACAAAGCTTGTTTTAGTATATGACTAAAATGCATAAATATTTACTAATATCTAAATTGTGCAAAAATATTTAATTACATAAAAATATGTATTTAACTAGTAATCTGTACCCTAATGATATGTAAATGAAAAAGTAAATGTTTATGAGTACTCTCGAGATATTCAGAAGGGTGTTAGAAACATGTTTCCAAAGCAAGCTCCAAAAGCAATGGAAGAAATGTGTCAGCAAAAAGGTTAGAGTTTTACCTAAATACTCCGATAAGTTGGGAAAATAATTATTTTTGCAGATAATATTTCAAAACAGATAAAACTTGTTTCAATGGACATTACCCTACAGTATCCTACTTCAGAACTTGGAAGATCTTCAAAACTTTTGAAGCTGGAATAAAAACAAAAATGCAAAATTATCAATTCTCTTATTAATTTTTAGATGAGTCGTATTTATTACACATCTGCCTTACTTTCGTACCTATTTTGAGGACATGTTTCGCAAATCAACGTTTAATTCTTCGGCTCTTATGCGACTAAAGCTTAATCCAGTGGTGTGGGCAATTCTGGAGTTGTTGCTGCCATCTGTTGATTTAATGATGAACTTAAATGTGGGATTCTCTTCTGGCGGGATTTCAAAGTTCATTAGTTGGTTTTTATGTTTTTCTATGTATATTCTCTCCCATATGACGAGTTCACTATGTTTTTGTACGTATTTTAGTAATTCGGTGCTATCTTCAATTTCATGATTTTCAGACCAGAAATGAGCTGCTATTGCGGACTTATCAATATTTTTGTATCTTAAGTGCCTGAAGTGTTCTTTCTTTCTAGTGCCTATGTTTCTTTTTGTCCTCCCTATGTAAATTTTTTCACAGTCTTTACACTTAATCTTGTAAATGCCTGACTTTTCCTCTGGGTTTATCTTATCAGTATTATTACTGTGAAGTAGGTTTTTAATGTTGTAATTGTTTTTTGGTGCCAATGTTATATTGTATTTCTTGAATATTTTTTGGAACTTTTTTGTGGCCCAGGGGTGGTAAGTAAATTTAGCAAATCTAATTTCTTGTTTTATTGGTGTGAGAGCTGTGATCTGTTTTAATCTCTTTTGAAGTTTGAATGATTTTAGTTTTTTATCTACAAGGTTTTTTCCATATCCATTTTTAATTGCTGTTTTTAAGATTTGATGGTATTCGTTTTGATATTCTTGCTGGCTGAGGGGTAGATTTACTAATCTGTGTGTGAGACTGTTGATGCTGGGTTCTTGCAGGTTGAGTAGTTTCAAAGCATCATCTATTTGTTTGTAGGGCACTATTGCAAAGATATCGTCTACGTATCTGTACCATGTTTTAAACATATGAGGGAAGGCTTTAGTTATGTGTGTTTCGAAAAAGCTCATGTATAGATTGGCCAAAAATGGTGATAGCGGGCTTCCCATAGCTAGTCCTGAAATTTGTTTATAATATTTTCCATCGAAGACAAAATAATTTTGATGTATACATATTTCAGTCATTGCCAAATATTCTTCTATTGCATTGGCATCTAGGTTTATAGAATTTAGCCATTTTTTCAGTTGAATCAAAAGTTTGTCTAATAGAATGCTAGGGAAGAGGGAGCGGACATCAAAGGATACTAAAGTGTCATGAGGTTTTAGTTTAAGATTTTGAATTTTTTCTACCAGGTCTAAAGAGTTTTTTATGCTCAGAGTATGGAATTGTGGAAATGACTGAAATTTTTTGGACAGCCATTTTGCCAGAAGGTAAGTAGGAGTGTTTATATTATTTACAATGGGTCTCATGGGTATGTTGGGTTTGTGTATTTTAGGCAAACCATATAGTCTTGCAAAAACCCAGCATACAATTCACAGTGGAAACTGAAGAGGACTGTACTCTACCTTTTTTGGACCTTAAAATCACAAAAAGCAATGAAAAACTAGAATTTGGTATCCATAGAAGAGCAACACACACAGATAATTACATCAAAGCAAATAGTTTCAACCCAATTCCACCAATGCCACCATCAACAGTCTGACACACAGATTAGTAAACCCACCCCTCAGCCAGCAAGAATATCAAAACGAATACCATCAAATCTTAAAAACTGCAATTAAAAATGGATATGGAAAAAAAACCTTGTAGATAAAAAACTAAAATCATTCAAACTTCAAAAGAGATTAAAACAGATCACAGCTCTCACACCAATAAAACAAGAAATTAGATTTGCTAAATTTACTTACCACCCCTGGGTCACAAAAAAGTTCCAAAAAATATTCAAGAAATACAATATAACATTGGCACCAAAAAACAATTACAACATTAAAAACCTACTTCACAGTAATAATACTGATAAGATAAACCCAGAGGAAAAGTCAGGCATTTACAAGCAGTTTCACATCAACTAGCTGCCTTTAGAAGTCTAATTCACCGGCTATACAACGTCCCACTGAGTAAGGATGAATTTTTGAAAGAACAACAACACATAAAAGACATAGCGGTATTAAATGGATTCAACCCAGCCATCATAAGGAATATGATGAAGAGGAAAGAAAAACTGAAGATAAGATCAAAAAATACCACTCTCACACCACTTAATAACACAAATTGGCAATATAGAAAATTCACCTACCACCCATGGGCTTTTAGAAAATTTGAACGAATCTTCAAAAGACTAAACTTAAAACTAGCACCCCAAAACAAATTCACTCTGAGGAACCTGCTAAATAAACCACTGAAAAATACAATCCCCAACAATTTGAAATCAGGAATTTATCAGATTAATTGTGAAACCTGTGAAAAAAGCTACATAGGCAAAACTAAGAGAAACATGTTAACCAGGCAAAAAGAACACCAGAGGAACATTAAGTTGAAACAAACAGAAAAATCTGCAGTTTCACACCATTTTTGGACAGAAAACCACAACATTGGCCACAACATTAAACTGTTAAAATCTTTAAGTACACCCATAGAATTGGATATTTGGGAAAAAATTTTCATAAACAAAAACCGTGATAAAGTTATAAATTTTGAAATCCCGGCATTAAATGAAGTATTAAAACTTAGTGCCCCTAACACCAGATGGCAGAATGATCAGAGCTCCGTAATAGTGGAAGAAGAGGAAGGTTCATCTAGTCACCAAACAGCTGATGATGAGATCGAATGATCTTGAAAACGTTTCAATTATACAACAACAAGTAAGTGAAGACTGAGTGTAAACATAGTGACTCATAAATTCAAACTTAAATATGAAGAATACTTCACTGTTAATAATGCTTCTGCTTTTAATATTTACAAAGACTATTTATTGCTTTCCTTCACTTCTGAAGGGAGCAAGCTAAGGACTTTTAGGCTCAAAAAGTCCTTTGACCTCCACTAGGTTTGAACCTAAAACTTTGGGAGCTGGAGGCTAGTATGTTACTCCTAGATGACCATGGAGGTTAACTCGCAGGGCATCTAATATAAGAACACATTTTATAAGTCAGAATTAGCACCTACTTCATATACAAATATACTATGCGTGATTGGAGGAATTTAGTAACAGTGATATCGAAATTAATTGAAAAAACTATTTGTCGTTGCTCTTTTTGACACCACTTACATTTTATATTATTGAGGTTGAAAATGAAGACGACTTCCGAAATTAGTCCCTTAGTAATATAAAAATCCAAGTGAAAAAAAAAAAAAAAAAAACTATAAATAGCTTTTTCAATCAATATATTAATATAAGATCAGTTTCTAAAATGAGACACAGTGATTATCACAAATGGCATGCCACTGTGGTATGGGGGTAGAACGCCTGCTTCACAGTCAAGAGTTTCTGAGGTTGAATCTTCATCAGGGTAAGTTATCTGGATAAGGGTTTTTATGGGATTTTCGCTGAACCCGAAAAATGAATGTTGGATAACTAAGCACTATGGACCCTGGGCTCATTTGACCCTTAATTTCACCATTTTCTTTATTGTCCGATACAACCTACATTGGTGATTGTTTAAAAAAAAAAAAAGTCAATCTATCATCACAGAAACAAACTTACCTGTTAAGACAGTCTGAATCAGGACCACAAGGATTTTCAGACTTTGGATCACAGTCACATGGAGTCAAGCTGGCTGGATTCTGTTCTGTCACACGCACATTTCCAACAGGCTTGTTGCTTTTGATCTTAACATACAGTGGTGGCTTCTAGAATCCAAAAAAAGAAAACATATGTAAAACTTAAATTCAGCATTGATAATTAATACACTGCTAATGATGCAGAAAGTTCTTTGATTTTAGTTAATTGATGGAAATTAATCATTTCTTCACACTAGCTGAAAATAGGCTATTTATGGCTAGTGTGATGTAATGATTTATTTCCATCAATTAACTAACATAATAAGAGTTAAATGATGAAGCCTGAGACTCAAGTACTTACGATAGTAAGTCGCCACAAATGGTGTATCTCGGATGCGAGAGCCCGTAGTGGTTTACCACGGAAATATACGAGTCAAATGGAGAATTTAAAGTCATGACGACAATTTGACCATGGTAGCTCAATGGGTTAGAGTGACTGAATGGAAACCAGGAGATCCGTGGTTCAAATCCCGGCCATGGCATTGAATTTTTCACGTTGACTCTATCAAGTTCTTTGATATATCGAGATTTAACTGTATTGGAACACCACAGTGAAGCGAAATAATTATTAATTTTTAGATGTGTAATAAATACGACTCATCTAAAACTTATTAAGTTCTTTGATGTTTCTGAACATACCAAATTATCAATAGCATTGAGAAGCCACAAACACTTCAGAATATATCATTACAATGAAGACGACTTAAGCAAAGAAACATGATAATAGAATTTGGCACTTGGAATGTTAGAACTTTATATAGAACTGGAGCTTCCAAATCTCTCTTAATTGAGCTGAGCAAATAAAATGTACAAATAGCAGTGGTCCAAGAAACATGATGGCCTGGAACAGCAATTGATGACCAGAAGCGTCACATTATATTATACAGCGGAAATAAAGAAGGAATACATGAATATGAGATAACATTTATAGTAGGAAACAAACTGAAAGAGACAATCATAGATTTTACACTTATCAGTGACAGTCTGCACATTAAGGATTAGAATAAATTTTATAATGATAAATATATATGCCCCGACAGAACAGAAAGAACATATTCCAATGTGTAAGGACTACGATACAGTGTTCTTTCTTTCTAGTGCCTATGTTCCTTTTTGTCCTTAAAGGAACATAGGCACTAGAAAGAAAGAACACTTCAGGCACTTAAGATACAAAAATATTGATAAGTCCGCAATAGCAGCTCATTTCTGGTCTGAAAATCATGAAATTGAAGATAGCACAGAATTACTAAAATACGTACAAAAACATAGTGAACTCGTCATATGGGAGAGGATATACATAGAAAAACATAAAAACCAACTAATGAACTTTGAAATCCCGCTAGAAGAGAACCCCACATTTCAGTTCATCACTAAATCAACAGATGGCAGCAACAACCCCAGAATTACCCACACCGCTGGATCTAGCGTCAGTCGCACAAGAGCCGTAGATGCAAACGAAGATTTGCGAAACATGTCCTCAAAATAGGTACGAAAGTGAAGCAGATGTGTAAAAAATGCGACTCATCTAAAATTTAATAATTTTTCGCTTCACTGTGGTGTTCCAATACAGTTGAATCTTGCATGTTTAAGTTCATGAACAAGCTGAAAATTTAGCAATGAAACCTAACATTTTATGAGTGCATTAAAGGCATTTTACAGAAAAATTGTTTGACACTAATACATATTTTTACAAGATAAAAGAAAACCAGTTCAAAATGTTTAAACAATCCAGACTGACCAGCAGTAGGTCTTTATTAAAAAAAAAGGCATCTTTATTTAATTATAGAAAAAGTTGTCAAGTTATTAGAAAATATCTTAGTCATCAAAGAGCTATTGTACTTATCTTGTAGAGACTTAGTGATATACTCTTTAATGATTGAACTAAACACAGTGGTAATTCATCACATCCAGTTAACTATTCATCTTTTTAATCTAGTAAAAGACAATTTATATAATCATGCATTTACCAATAAATTTATAAGTATTTTATGGGCTAAGTATTCATAATTACCAAGCCAGGTCTTGTTTCTGCATCCCTAGTGGCCTTCTCACCCTTCAGAGCCTTATGAGCTTCCCCAGCTTCCTGAAGAGCCCGAGCAAAGACACCGTCCACAGAAGATTTACGGCTATACTTTGTTCCCGTGTCCTAAGAATAAAGTTTGAACAACATTTTATGAAACTGTATGTCATTTCTGCTACCAATGAACATGCTACTCAAACAGCATTTAGATAATTCATTTATTGGTCAGAAGTTGAAAGCAGTGAAATGATGTAGTAGCTTGAAAGACAGTTGAGTCAAGCCAGGCAGAGATTGGAAGCAATAGCTTCTAATGTTCCACATTAAATATAAGTCAGTGAAGATAGTGTCACAAATTGGGCTCAACAATCTTTCAAGTTAACACTTGGATATTCAACTTACCCCTTCCTGATAAAGGAACACTCTTCCTCTATTAACCCAATAATGGTCATGGGAACCAAAAAACTTGACTGCAAATTCTCCTTTTAAATGGGGCAAACTATTAATGTTATCTGGGATTTGACTGGGAAATAATATCTGAGCTGGCCACCATCTGAAACATGAGCATAAGTATTGTTATGTTACACTCTTTCATAAATTAAGTTGGAATTACAGGGATATAACCTAGCATGATGGGATATGATGAAAAGTTTCTGCATCCATATAGAAAGTTAAATTGTATGAGATGCACAATGTAGCTTATGAATAATTGGTTTTGAAACCGGGAATTATAGCATATTCAGGATCCACTATAACCCATCCTGAAAGTTCACATTTCAATTCACTGCATTATTTCTCTTCGTCTTAAGCTCTGTTTATTATAGATGTTTAACAAACAAAAGAAATGGAAAATAGCTTTAAGTTGCAAATAATTCTGCAAGGTATAATTTATTCCAACATGTCTGCACATCATGACTGTTTTAATTAATCAAATCGAAGTACAAAAGAAGACATCATTAAACCTAAATTATGGTCAATCTAAATTATATTCTTTCGTTTAATTGTTGTGAAGAACATATACAGTTTCTATGTACAGCATCCCAGGATTCAACAAACAAAATTGGAGGAACTGCAGAGCGAACTCTATAAGACATTTAGAAATAAGAAACTTACAGTCTACAAGGCATAATAAAATTATGCTGTGTTGATTTTTAGGTATTTGATAATTTTACTTAGAGGTCATCACTAAATAACATAATGTGATCTCTATACTGAACAACCAGTCCACTGAATCTATATTACGTGTTGAGTTAAAATACTCATTGAATAATTATTTTGAAAGATCAAGGGCTTTTACAGTTTGTTAAAATCAGCTTTTTTATGAGAATATGCACACTGCTAATTATTGCTGAAGGTTTATTGTTCTACAACATGGCTAAATGATTTCTCACAACCGTGGTGGCTATTAAAAAAAATTGAAACTTTGCTTCATTGACAGGTTGCTTCTAGTGAATGATAAAACAAATTCGTTTATTTATCTATATCAATAGAGATTAGATTAGACAAATGGATGGATAGAAATATTTATTTCTCTATAATATTTTTTTATACTTTGCTTGCAGATTTCTTTGGAGTTGCTGTTTTCTCTCTTAATCCACCATACATTTTAACTCCATGATCATGTATGCATGGTGGATCTTAATTTAAATCATAATCCGTTTTTTTTTACACCATTTTAGCTTTGGTTTTCAAAATAAGTTCCCCTAATAAATCTACATCTTCTTTCTTTAATTTCATTATCTTTATCATTGCTATATTTTAACTCTGCCATGCTTTAGGTATATACAGTGCAGACGATGGTTCTGTGCTGGTGGAGACCGTGTGCACAGTCGCTTATAATCCAGTTGCTGAGCCTACACTCTATCATGCGCAGTACACTGAAATGGCCAGTATCGTGGAGAGGTGTGACCGGGTAACTTCTAATGCTTCGGTGCCGTCACATTAAGATTTTAGTTTTAGAAATTGTGATTATTAATCGCATTGGTGATTAGCGTTTTGTCTGTGATTTATTTATTTTTCAATTTTACGTGCAATTTCTGTGGTTCAATTAATGGCTTTAGTATTGAATTTCTTAGTCTGATCTACCTCTCCAAAAGATTCAGTTAATTGTTAAAATTTTAAGTATGAGGATACATGTTATTTGTAAAAAAACTGAAGTTACCGACAGTGAAGCAATCCAAGTATTATGAATAAATTACACACTAAGCAACATATTTCACTAAATCACTGAACTGTTTGTAAAATTCACTGGGACTGGTTTTGTAATGCATCCGTTACATCCTCAGCCTGTACAATGTTAAGTCTACAGGCTGAGGATGTAACGGACACATTACGAAACTGGTCCTGGAGGATTTACAAACAGATAAGTGATTTAGTGAAATGTGTTGCATAGTGTTGAACTTTATTCATAATAAAAGGTAGTAATAATAAAAGGTTCCAGTAGTAATTATCTATCAGTATAGAAAAGAAAGGCAAGTGGAATGTAATTAGAACAAATGGGCAAAAAGTGAACATCTGAATGCTCAGTAAAGAATTAGAATATTGGTGAACCAATGTTATCTTAACTGCAATTATACTGGATTTTAGAGATAAACCTCCGGCAAATTCAAATACATTGCCTTGCGATCTTTTACCTTCCTATGTATCTTATGGCAGAATTGCCATGGTACATATTATAATATTGCATATTATAATATTCTTGCTTTGAAACATTTATTATGGACAAACTAAGCTTTCGTCCCAAAAAGCAAACAAGTCAACAACAAATGATTTGAAACAAATTCATCACCAAATGCTAAAAGTAAATAATTAGCTAATGTTCCTTCAAAAGTTTGCACTTTAGAAGACATAATGCTAAATGTTATGTTCAACACAGTAAGTAAATTTAAAAGATGTCACCATTACCATCTTCAACCAAATGTTACTGTTGCTACATCTAAAGGAGTTATTCTGGCTTTTGCTTTTCATAGCTTATGACTAGAGAATTTGAGTTATACATAATGGCTTGCTTGAATAACATCTTCAGGAAAGACAGCTACATACAAAAAGGCTATTAATGTATGAACAGAAAAGAAATGGTACCAAAAAACTCATTAGAATTATTAGAATTGTTCAAATTTAAAAACAAGTGCCCCCTCCCCTCTTTCTGGTTTCTATTTTCTTTCTGGGCAGTTGTGCATTAGGTGTACTTAACACAAATTAAATTTCTATTTCCCATACATCCTTACAAATAGAAACACCATGTTCTTTCTGTTCTGAAAGAATTATTTTGGAAATAGTGCAATATAATACTTGGGACAAAAATATTATTTATAGGTAAATTAGAAAGTTAAAGTTGAAAACAGTGAAGTGAAGCAATAATAACTTAGATTGAGTTTCTGTTACAAACTGACTCAATCTTTCAAGTTATTACTTACAGGTTTAGGGAATGTGGATAGCTATTTATAATTTAGTCATATAAATTCAATTAAATGTACCTGTAAACACCTAATTTCACCCAAACAATCTCTCCATAAAGTGGGTATCTTCCTGTATCACAATCTTCACATATGTAACCACCTTCAGGAGGTGAAATTTTCAAACATTCAGCATGAAATGAATTTGGACAGAGATCACAGCATATCAAGGTGCCTCCTGTAAGAACACATACAGAAATTAAATAACTGAACAGCAACATATGAGGAACTCTCATGATATTATATGCCATTTTCAAGAGAAAGAATAAAACAATTTCCATAAAGTTGATGAATTATATGAAAATTACTGAAACTACAAATTAATTACAAATGCAAAATAAAATGAGACATACCTACTGAACAGATAGAACACCATGATACGTTTACATGGTAAGTTTTCTTCTGTGGTGGTGCATAGTGTCTTGGACAAAGAATCTGTGAGCCAGTTAATACATCTGAACCAGCTGGTAAGCAGTAATTTCCTGCAAGAATACATCCATTCAGCTTTCTTGCTCATTGAAATATGTAGATGTAAAGTTGCTCATATAATTAGAGAAAAAAGAGTTCTACAATGTTTGAATGATGCATTTTCACAATGAAAAAGATAAAAGTAAACCTTGTGGGTCACACTGGCAAATTTTTGTACAACCTATAACTACATAATTACTATATAATTAGAGAAAGAAAGAGCTTTATAAAGATTTGCAAACTGAAAGAGAGAAAGAGAAAGAAAAGCAATCCTTGATAGTCCAAGTAAAAAAATTTTTAGACAACCCACAAAAAATATTTCTTAAGTTAAATATAATTTCTACAATATTTCTAAAAACCATCAAATAAAATGCACACATTTTACATTTATCTAGTCATTTTAAAACACCACTCAGCTATTAATTTCTTAAATCATTCCCTAAGAACCACCAATACACGTACTTGGATTTGTATTAATAAATTATTACCTACCATGTTCCTGCAAAAACTTGTCATCATATTATAACATACTAAACAGTTTGTGGGTACCACTATCAAACAAAAGCAATTATTATAAAAATTATTTGTGGTTGGTTTATTGACACTCGTCACTTACTTTTTCATATATTTATGAGAGACTAGTTTCAAAGGCCCTGGCCTCCATTTTCAATCTCTTCCCAACTGGCATTTGTTGTTATCTGCTCTCTCTGGTGGTGGAACTATGAACTTTTTTGTCAAATTATCTGCTGGCGGTATTTCAAAGTTCATTACGCGATCCTTATTTTTCCAGATGAATATGTTCTCCCATGTTGTCAATCTATTTTGGTTTATCACTCCTTTTAATAATTTTGGATTTGGATCAATGTCATGGTTTTCATTCCAAAAATGAAATGCTACTGCTGACTTGTCTTCTTGTTTCAATCTGATGTTTCTAAAGTGTTCTTTGACTCTGGTTTTTAAATTTCTTTTTGTTTGACCTATGTAGCATTTTTCACAATTCTTGCAATTTATTTGGTATATTCCAGATTTGTTACCTGAAGGAATTTCATCTTTTGTTTTTGAATTTAGTAATTTTAAAATTGAGTATCTATTAGTAGGTGCCAAGATGATATTTTGTTCCTTGAATATCTTTTTAAATTTATTAAATGTTTTTGGATGATATGTGAATGAACTGAATATGCTGTTGCTTTCTTTTTCTTTAATAAATGTGGTTGCTTCCTTAATGGTTTTCTTTAGTTTAGATTTTCTAATTTTCTTCAACACCAAACTTTTGTTGTATCCGTTTTCTTCTGCTATGTGTATTATTGCTTTTTGTTCCTTGAAATATTCTTCTTTTTCCATGGGTATGTTGACTAGTCTGTGTGTAAGGCTGTTTATTATTGCATGTTTATGTGTAATTGGGTTGTGGCTATTATTTTTTATATAATTTTCTGAATGTGTTGGCTTCCTGTAAATTCCAAATTTTATTTTTGTATCATTCCTGATGATATTTAGATCCAAGAAAGGTAGTTGTCCATTGATTTCCTTTTCTATTGTGAATTTGATAGTCCTTTCTTGCAGATTGAGTAATTTTAATGCATCATCTAAATGTTTACTTGGTACAATTGCAAAGATGTCGTCAACATATCTATACCAAACCTTGAAGATCAATGGGAAGGATTTTTAATTTGTGTTTCAAATGCACTCATAAATATGTTAGCCAAAAAAGGTGAAAGTGGATTGCCCATTGATAATCCTGATTTCTGCTTGTAGTGTTTTCCATTAAAGCTAAAGAAGTTTTGTTCAATGCATATTTTTGTTAGAGAAATATATTCTTCTGCTTCTATTGCTTCCATATCAATTGTAGCTAGCCATTTTTTTAACACAGTCTGCAATTTTTCTGTTGGTATGCTTGGAAATAAAGATGTGACATCAAATGAAACCAGTCTGTCATTTTTGTCCAAATTTATATCTTTGATTTTTTCTACTAAATCTAAAGAGTTTCTTAAATTTGCACTTTCAAATTTTGGAAAACTATTAAATTTACTTAGTAACCACTTGGCCAAATTATATGTGGGGGCATTTATGCTACTAGTAATAGGTCTCATGCCTTTCCCTGTTTTATGAATTTTTGGCAGCCCATATACTCTTGGTAATGTTGGATTATCTACTTTAATTTTGTGCAATTCTTTTTTGTTGATTATTTTGCTCTCTTTTAGCGTTTTATTTGTGGTTTCAATGCAGTACTTTAATGGATTAGTTTCTACTTTTTGGTAATTACTGTCTTCTAACAAATCTTCCATCCTCTTTGTGTATTCTTCTTTTTCCAGAATTACTAGTTTATTTCCCTTGTCTGCTTTAGTATAAATAACCGGTTTCTTTTTAAGAGCTTTTATGATTTGGTTACTAAAATTCTTTTTCTTTTCATTTTTAATCTCTTCTACTATTTTGGAGCATTTGTTTTTTACTGTGTTTTTACTTTCTTCATTAAGTGTTTGTGTAGCAATTTGGATGTCAGCAATGTAATCTTCAATTTGGTTGGAATAATCTACACATGTCTTTAAACCTAGATTCAGCATATTCAGTTCTGTTTTTGTAAAATTTTGGTTTGATAGGTTTACCACATTGTTTAGATGATCTTTTAGGTTATGTTTGTCTTTTTGATTTATCTTTTTAAAAGTGCCTGCTTTCTGGCATAAATTTTTTAATTTATTCTTTAACTTTGCTGTTTTTGTCTTCATTTTTCTATTAAGATATGCTAATAAATTGTTTTCAAAATTTTCCCAAAATATACTTCCTAATTGTTTGGTAAGTTTTTGATGTAAATTGTACAATTTTATTTCTAGCGTGTTTTTATTTCTATAGTGTTTATTCTTTTCTACAATTAATACTTTTCTCTCTGCTGCTTTTTGTTGTCTACTATTTTTATCAAATTTTACTACTAAAATTTGATAAAATTGAGTAGTAAAATTTGATAAAAATAGTAGACAACAAAAAGCAGCAGAGAGAAAAGTATTAATTGTAGAAAAGAATAAACACTATAGAAATAAAAACACGCTAGAAATAAAATTGTTCAACTTACATCAAAAACTTACCAAACAATTAGGAAGTATATTTTGGGAAAATTTTGAAAACAATTTATTAGCATATCTTAATAGAAAAATGAAGACAAAAACAGCAAAGTTAAAGAATAAATTAAAAAATTTATGCCAGAAAGCAGGCACTTTTAAAAAGATAAATCAAAAAGACAAACATAACCTAAAAGATCATCTAAACAATGTGGTAAACCTATCAAACCAAAATTTTACAAAAACATAACTGAATATGCTGAATCTAGGTTTAAAGACATGTGTAGATTATTCCAAACCAAATTGAAGATTACATTGCTGACATCCAAATTGCTACACAAACACTTAATGAAGAAAGTAAAAACACAGTAAAAAACAAATGCTCCAAAATAGTAGAAGGGATTAAAAATGAAAAGAAAAAGAATTTTAGTAACCAAATCATAAAAGCTCTTAAAAAGAAACCGGTTATTTATACTAAAGCAGACAAGGGAAATAAACTAGTAATTCTGGAAAAAGAAGAATACACAAAGAGGATGGAAGATTTGTTAGAAGACAGTAATTACCAAAAAGTAGAAACTAATCCATTAAAGTACTGCATTGAAACCACAAATAAAACGCTAAAAGAGAGCAAAATAATCAACAAAAAAGAATTGCACAAAATTAAAGTAGATAATCCAATATTACCAAGAGTATATGGGCTGCCAAAAATTCATAAAACAGGGAAAGGCATGAGACCTATTACTAGTAGCATAAATGCCCCCACATATAATTTGGCCAAGTGGTTACTAAGTAAATTTAATAGTTTTCCAAAATTTGAAAGTGCAAATTTAAGAAACTCTTTAGATTTAGTAGGAAAAATCAAAGATATAAATTTGGACAAAAATGACAGACTGGTTTCATTTGATGTCACATCTTTATTTCCAAGCATACCAACAGAAAAATTGCAGACTGTGTTAAAAAAATGGCTAGCTACAATTGATATGGAAGCAATAGAAGCAGAAGAATATATTTCTCTAACAAAAATATGCATTGAACAAAACTTCTTTAGCTTTAATGGAAAACACTACAAGCAGAAATCAGGATTATCAATGGGCAATCCACTTTCACCTTTTTTGGCTAACTTATTTATGAGTGCATTTGAAACACAAATTAAAAGTCCTTCCCATTGATCTTCAAGGTTTGGTATAGATATGTTGACGACATCTTTGCAATTGTACCAAGTAAACATTTAGATGATGCATTAAAATTACTCAATCTGCAAGAAAGGACTATCAAATTCACAATAGAAAAGGAAATCAATGGACAACTACCTTTCTTGGATCTAAATATCATCAGGAATGATACAAAAATAAAATTTGGAATTTACAGGAAGCCAACACATTCAGAAAATTATATAAAAAATAATAGCCACAACCCAATTACACATAAACATGCAATAATAAACAGCCTTACACACAGACTAGTCAACATACCCATGGAAAAAGAAGAATATTTCAAGGAACAAAAAGCAATAATACACATAGCAGAAGAAAACGGATACAACAAAAGTTTGGTGTTGAAGAAAATTAGAAAATCTAAACTAAAGAAAACCATTAAGGAAGCAAACACATTTATTAAAGAAAAAGAAAGCAACAGCATATTCAGTTCATTCACATATCTTCCAAAAACATTTAATAAATTTAAAAAGATATTCAAGGAACAAAATATCATCTTGGCACCTACTAATAGATACTCAATTTTAAAATTACTAAATTCAAAAACAAAAGATGAAATTCCTTCAGGTAACAAATCTGGAATATACCAAATAAATTGCAAGAATTGTGAAAAATGCTACATAGGTCAAACAAAAAGAAATTTAAAAACCAGAGTCAAAGAACACTTTAGAAACATCAGATTGAAACAAGAAGACAAGTCAGCAGTAGCATTTCATTTTTGGAATGAAAACCATGACATTGATCCAAATCCAAAATTATTAAAAGGAGTGATAAACCAAAATAGATTGACAACATGGGAGAACATATTCATCTGGAAAAATAAGGATCGCGTAATGAACTTTGAAATCCCGCCAGCAGATAATTTGACAAAAAAGTTCATAGTTCCACCACCAGAGAGAGCAGATAACAACAAATGCCAGTTGGGAAGAGATTGAAAATGGAGGCCAGGGTCTTTGAAACTAGTCTCTCATAAATATATGAAAAAGTAAGTGACGAGTGTCAATAAACCAACCACAAATAATTTTTATATTAATTTTGACGTCACTGTTACTAAATTCCTCCAAACACACAAAAAGCAATTATACTGCAGTCTATAGCTTAACAATATCATAGATTTTCAAAGAGAACCCTTGTATAAAGCTAGTGATTTTTTTAGGCTTAATTCAAACTGGATCAGATACTTGCCATAATGATATGATGTTGGACATCTTATGCAGCGTACCAATCTGTCATTGGTAAATCTTGTGTTCACATTTCGGGGATCATCAGAGGCACAAGTATGACAAACATGCTGGGGACATGTTACTGTTATATCACTTGCTTCACGATTTGCTGCACTGATATGTCTTCGTGGTGTTCCACTACCACCTGTCCATGCTTGAGGCCACAACTTAAGACAATCTAAGTGGAAGTACTTGCCACAGTGACCTAAAATACAATTATAACTTAGTCTTCTTCAATTATATGCGTATGTGTATACAACATTATGGTCATTCCCCTCAGGAAGGAAGCAGGGAGAGAGAAGAGAGTAAGGGAGGGGGAGGAAGAAACAGAAAGCAAGCAAGCAATTAAATACAGGCATATTACAATTTATCTTAGAAATAAATAAAAATCTCAAAAAAATGCTAAAATGCTTACTTTGTACCAGTCACTACTGCCACCAAAAAAGTTTTGCCAATTTTCAGTTGATTTAAACATTTGAACCAAATTATAAGTCTTATTTTAATAAAATTGATATTTTAATATCTATAAATAAATTTAAATTTAACAATAAAGAATTTCTTTAAAATGGATAACATCACAAAATAGTTATTCAATATACTGTACAATTTAACAAATCTACATTTTTACTTTCTCTGTTGCATACTGGAAGCATTATATTCCACCTAAAAACGCAATGTTAAGATTTCACCAGAAGTATAAGAAATCTAAACACGCATGCACATACACACTTAAGTCCCAAAAGGGATCGAGATGAACCTGGTCAGATTCATTTTAAAAATATTGGTTGGGATCAGACTTCAAAATAAAGATACATAATTTATGTATCACAGTCAACACATGCATTTTACTTGTATGCAAATATAAACAAGTGACTTAATGAGAAAATTAAAACCAAAAATTTATTCATGTAAAGAGAAAATAAGAACAAAGAGAAATTCACCAAATCTTTTGGTCCAGGATGCTGAAATGCTTAGAACTGCACAATAACTGCAGTATGCACATGATCATCACAGTATTAATAGCAATAAATAGCAGCTGCAAATGCCCCCCTCTCTCTGTCCACTCACACCCAGGACATTCTCGGAAGAGAATGCAGTGATAGTGATGGCATGTGTCAACAAGATGGAATGTAATCTACATTCTGCTAATTACATACTGATTTCAGAACTTCAACCACCACTGTTTCTGTAAAATGGCTTATCAGATGGTCTAGAGGACTTAAATGCATCCGTATCACACAGTAGGAGGAAACAATCCCATACTGGTAATGGAAATCAGACGCATGCATGCATGCACGCACACACACACACATACATTACATACAGACCTTTTAGGGTTAAAGCAGTCTCAAAACATGAAGTTCTGGAGAAATCTTGGTATCAAAATTTTGGGTTAAATGCAATAGGTACCTCTACTTATTATATGTAAGTAGTAGAGAAGGTAAAACTGTAATCTTCACAAAAGCCAACGAAAATAATAAAAATGATGATTTTGGAAAAGAACACTATCCTTACAGGACTGAAAACATGCTTAAACATGATAGACAAAGACCCTTCAAAACTTACATAAATTCAAACCACAGAGGAATCAAAGAAACTCAAATATTGCCAAATAACTGAAAACTAAACATTTAAAGAACAATGCATTTTTGTCCAAACTGTATAAACACACCAATTGGGAAATAACACTGTCCTGCAACACTGATTTGGTTTTGATGAATATAGGCTAACATCCAAAGTATAAACTTAAAAGAAGTGTAGGGACAGTGAAGCACAAATTAGTACAAAATTGAATCAAGAATATATTGACACATTGCTTCACTCACATTGTTTATTCACAGGACATGTTTCAAGAGCTCTTGCTCCTATCCTCAGCTGATACTCGACTCGACTCGAGTCGAGTATCAGCTGAGGATAGGAGCAAGAGCTCTTGAAACATGTCCTGTGAATAAACAGTGTGAGTGAAGCAATGTGTCAATATATTCTCGATTCAATTTTGTACTAATAGGCTAACATATATGGAAGCTCACAGGCTGATTTCACAAATAACAGTTTTCGCATTACACAACACTTTTATGAAATTTGATACTTTTTATATATTACCCATTATATAATTGCAGTATTTTCAAAACTTATTTTAAGATTTGTGAGAAAACCTTACATGACAGAAAAAAATAGAAAGCACCATTCAATGTAGAATATCCAAGTTAGTTAATATAATCTATCACATCACAAATTCTGCATTCAGTATTTTATATGTAATGCACGTGCTTTTACACCAAAAACACTATTTTCAAAATTTATTTTCTGACTTGTGAGAAAACCTTACATGAGAGAAAAATGGAAAGCACCATTCAATTTAGCACATCAAAGTTAATATCACTTTTCAGATAGCAAATCGGCAAACAAAAATTTTATTTTGCAGGGCAGTGTAATTGGCAAGATCAGTGCATCGACCTACCAGCATTCACAATGGATGACACAGAAGTTCAGTGTATATACAGTTCTGAAAGCCTTAGCACAGAGAATTCATACAAACTAAACAAACCCTTAATGTATCACTAGCACTAAAACTTAATAAATTCTTTAGATTTAATATCATTATCCCCAAGTATATCCATAGATAAATTAATTCCTCCAATGAAACAATGGTTCCGTTGGACCGAAACCAAATGGAAGATAATGAACTAGTCGCACCAACAGAACCTCACTTTCAATGGTAATGTCTATCGGAAGATTTCTGGACTAGCTAAGGACAACCCTTTCTAATGACTCCTGGGGACAACCCTTTCTAATGACTCCTGGCTAACCTATTCATGAGCTTTGAAAATGCACAGGAAGAAAGCTTTCTCCTTAGTTATTAAATTATAGATGAGTCGTATTTATTACACATCAGCTTCACTTACGTACCTAATTTGAGGACATGTTTTGTGAATCATCGTTTACATCGTCAGCTCTTATACGAGTAAAGCTTGATCCAGTGGTGTGGGTAGTTCTGGGGTTGCTGCTGCCATCTGTTGATTTTGTGATGAATATAAATGTGGGGTTATCTTCTGGCAGGATTTCAAAATTCATTAGTTGGTTTTTATGTTTTTCTATGTATATTCTCTCCCATATGACAAGTTCACTATGTTTTCGTACATGTTTTAGTAATTTGGTATCAACTTCAATTTCATGATTTTCAGACCAGAAATGAGCTGCTATTGCGGCCTTATCAATATTTTTGTATCTTAAGTGCCTAAAATGTTCTTTCTTTCTAGTGCCTATGTTTCTTTCTGTCCTCCCTATGTAAATTTTTTCAAAGTCTTTACACTTAATCTTGGAAATGCTTGACTTGAGTTCTGGTTTTATCTTATCAGTATTATTACAGTCAAGTAGGTTTTTAATGCTGTCATTGTTTTTAGGCGCCAGTATTATATTGCATTTCTTGAATATTTTTTGGAACTTTTTTGTGGTCCAGGGGTGGTAAGTAAATTTAGCAAATCCAATTTCTTGTTTTATTGGTGAAAGAGCTGCGATATGTTTTAATCTTTTTTGAAGTTTGAATGATTTTAGTTTTTTTATCTACAAGGCTTTTTCCATATCCATTTTTAATTGCAGTTTTTAAGATTTGATGGTATTCTTTTTGATATTCTTGCTGGCTGAGGGGTAGATTTACTAATCTGTGTGTGAGACTGTTGACGGTGGCATGTTTGTGTGGAATTGGGTTGAAACTATTTGCTTTGATGTAATTATCTGTGTGTGTTGCTTTTCTATGAATACCAAATTCCAGTTTTTCGTTGTTTTTTTGTGATTTTAAGGTCCAAAAAAGGTAGAGTACAGCCCTCTTCAGTTTCTACTGTGAATTGTATGCTGGGTTCTTGAAGGTTGAGTAGTTTCAAAGCATCATCTATTTGTTTGTAGTGCACTATTGCAAAGATGTCTTCTACGTATCTGTACCATGTTTTAAAAATATGAGGGAAGGCTTTAGTTACATGTATAAATTGGCCAAAAATGGTGTTAGTGGGCTTCCCATAGCCAGTCCTGAAATTTGTTTGTAATACTTTCCATCGAAAACAAAATAATTTTGATGTATACATATTTCAGTCATTGCCAAATATTCTTCTATTGTATTGGCATCTAGGTTAATAGGAGTTAGCCATTTCTTAAGTTGAATCAAAAGTTTGTCTATTGGGATGCTAGGGAAGAGGGAAGGGACATCAAAGGATACTAAAGTGTCTTGAGGGTTTAGTTTAAGATTTTGAATTTTTTCTACCAGGTCTAAAGAGTTTTTTATGCTTGGAGTATTTAATTGTGGAAAGGACTGAAATTTTTTGGATAGCCATTTTGCCAGAAGGTAAGTAGGAGTGTTAACATTATTTACAATGGGTATTTTGGGTTTGTGTATTTTAGGTAATGCATATAATCTTGCTAGGCTAGGGTTGTCCAGTTTGATAGTTTTTTGTTCTGCAGTTGTTAAAATTTTACTATTATTGATGGTTTTGTGTACATCTTTTATGCATCGGTTGAGTGGATTTGAATATATTTCTTTGAATTCAAAATTTTGAATTCTAAATTTCTAAAATTTCAGTCCTTTCCACAATTCAATACTCTAAGCATAAAAAACTCTTTAGACCTGGTAGAAAAAATTCAAAATCTTAAACTAAACCCTCAAGACACATAGTATCCTTTGATGTCCGCTCCCTCTTCCCTAGCATCCCAATAGACAAACTTTTGATTCAACTTAAGAAATGACTAACATGGCTGAAATATGTATACATCAAAATTATTTTGTTTTTGATGGAAAGTATTACACACAAATTTCAGGACTGGCTATGGGAAGACCACTATCACCATTTTTGGCCAATTTATACATGTAACTAAAGCCTTCCCTCATATTTTTAAAACATGGTACAGATACGTAGACGACATCTTTGAAATAGTGCCCTACAAACAAATAGATGATGCTTTGAAACTATTCAACCTTCAAGAACCCAGCATACAATTCACAGTAGAAACTGAAGAGGACTGTACTCTACCTTTTTTGGACCTTAAAATCACAAAAAAAGACGAAAAACTGGAATTTGGTATTCATAGAAAAGCAACAACACAGATAATTACATCAAAGCAAATAGTTTCAACTCAATTCCACACAAACATGCCACCGTCAACAGTCTCACACACAGATTAGTAAATCTACCCCTCAGCCAGCAAGAATATCAAAACAAATACCATCAAATCTTAAAAACTGCAATTAAAAATGGATATGGAAAAAGCTTTGTAGATAAAAAAACTAAAATCATTCAAACTTCAAAAAAGATTAAAACAGATCACAGCTCTTTCACCAATAAAACAAGAAATTAGATTTGCTAAATTTACTTACCACCCCTGGACCACAAAAAAATTCCAAAAAATATTCAAGAAATATAATATAACATTGGCACCAAAAAACAATTACAACATTAAAAACCTACTTAACAGTAATAATACTCAAGATAAAACCAGAAGAAAAGTCAGGCATTTACAAGATTAAGTGTAAAGACTGTGAAAAAATTTACATGCGGAGGACAAAAGGAAACATAGGCACTAGAAAGAAAGAACATTTTAGGCACTTAAGATACAAAAATATTGACAAGACCACAATAGCAGCTCATTTCTGGTCTGAAAATAATGAAATTGAAGATAGCACCAAATTACTAAAACACGTACAAAAACATAGTTAACTTGTCATATGGGAGAGAATACACATAAAAAAACATAAAAACCAACTAATGAATTAAATTTAAAGGGAGTCGATTAATGGCACTAAACATCACTTACACTTAGTGTCATTAATCGACTCCCTTTAAATTTAATTTATTATAACAACACTGGTTTCAACACTTCGAAGAAAGGAATTGTACCAACTAATGAATTTTGAAATCCCGCCAGAAGATAACCCCACATTTAAATTCATCACAAAATCAACAGATGGCAGCAGCAACTCCAGAACTACCCACACCACTGGATCAAGCTTTAGTCGCATAAGAGCCGATGATGCAAACGATGGTTTGCGAAACATGTCCTCAAATTAGGTATGTAAGTGAAGCTGATGTGTAATAAATACGACTCATCTATAATTTAATAATTATTTTGCTTCACTGTGGTGTTCCAATACAGTTAAATTTCCCCTTAGTGTTTAAGACTTGGTACCACAAAGTGGACATGTTTGCTATCATCCTTCTCAGAGATCTATAGAAGGAACATTGAAATTAATAATCTGTAAGATAAATACATTCAATTCACAACAGAAGTAAGGACCGTGATTTGCCTTCCCTTCCTGGGCTTGAACATACATAAAATGGGAAATTGCCCTGCCATATCGCACAAACCTAATCATACTAAGCTACATGAAAAGAGCTGACGTGATGCGCTTACACACTTTCTCTACCAATGACAAACTCTCACATCTTCCGCGAAGAATAATTGAATTGAAAAGTGACCATTACACACCACTTACACTAAATAGTAGGAACATATTTCAGAGAGCAACTGTCTCTATTTTCAATGTCAGTTTGACTCCTTATTCATTGTTGGTGTATTATTTGTACTCATCTTATGGTGGTCCTAGGAATGTACTTAAAAATAAAGATGCAGAGTACAATATTTTCAGAGAGTTTTTGGAACTACCACAAGAAGTCTAAAACTTTAGTTGCTACACCATCAAACATTTTTCTAATATCTAATGTAAATTATGCATAAAGATCACTAATTAATTCAAACTCTTCCCCAAAAATGAAACTACATTGTCCTTAATCTAAAAAGAATATACCACGTATGTAGCATGGTGGCAGCATATCCACCTCACATTCAAGAGGTACCAAGTTCAAATCTCAGTCAGGGCGAGTTATCTAGATAAGGTTTTTACTGAGATTTTCCCTTTTCCTGAAAGATGAACGTTGAGTAACTTCAATTTCTATGGACTTTGGACTCATTTGAGCATCATTTCACCCATTACTTTCATCATCCGATATGACTTATATTGGAGGACAATAGTTGTTCACATTATTATTATTATTATTATTATTATTATTATTATTATTATTATTATTATTATTATTATTATTATTATTATTCAGGCTCATACAAAATGTGATTCTTCTTTGTTATGTTCATGATATATTTTTGCTTCAGAATAATGCACAAGTATCTAATCATTATTTATGGTAAAAAGGTCTTGCTGTATCAAGAAAAAGGAAAGTAGGTTGCTGTATGCTGGCCTTGAAATTTTATCATGAAATCACAAGAAACAATTATTGTGACAGCACTTCAAAAAATGACACATTAAAAAATTAACAATATATGGCTGATACTACACAAAGAGCTGTTTAAAATAAACTATGTTTTAATAACTACATTTTTTGTAGCATGATTTTTTTCTAGCTGTTATGGCTTACCAATTATTCTATAAATTAATTTAGAATAAGATGGACTTACAATTTCCAGAAAATTCAGAATACACACTGTATGGACATAAATATTTTACACATATGGTATTTTAATCAAGAGCTCTGTAACTATTATGGGCAAATGGGGGTAATTGGATTTTCCTTCATATTTCACCTTCGATGACACTGAACTTAAATACTAAACTTAGCATTTAAGTGACTTCTTTTTTATCTAGTTATGCAGTTCAGACAGAAACATTGATGGACACACATGAAAATTTTGTAAAAATGCTTTTCTTGCAGGATTTTCTGGAGATCCAAAACTGCCCATTTTAGTGAAATCTTGATATTGAAATTCTGAGTAGAACACAAAACTTTCTCTTATTCACTTTCGGAGGTGGTAGAGAAAGTAGATGAACAGCTTCAAAGCAATACAAAATCAACACTCTGTTTTCAAAAACATGATGCATAGACTTCTTAAGGTTCCATTAAGCAGTCTAAGAGAAAGAATTATAACTAATCAAAACCATAGCACTCATAAAACTTAACACTAATATTTATAGATGTTTTCAACATGAACTTAATAGACAGTATGATGAAAAAGTTTAAAAGACATCTCCAAACATATCAAAAAATACCAGTAGCTTATGCAAGAATAGAAAGTACAGCAAATTCACACAAATCATGGCACACAATATATTCTAATATCTCAGAAGCATTACATAATTCTGGAATATAACAAGTACAATTTGGAACACCTGCTGAAAGTATCTCCAGAAAACTTCTGTTTGGAAAAAATTATTCATACACAAACATTAATGTAATTTATGAAACTCTGATGTCCCATACGAAATGGCTTTCATTGAACAGTAGGTTCAGACATAATACTAAGTACAAGTCACAAGAGGTGCAACAATGAATCAAGTCTGATGATGTAGGTAACAGTCTTCAAAACATGCAAGTTCTGATATAGACAGTGAAGTTAAGAGTAATAAAAATTCCAAGTTTTTGCATAATATCACCATTAGCTTGTGGGGGAAAAAATATTTAAAGCTGAAACATAACTGTAAGTAAGCCAATCCTTTAACCCTACAACACTAATCCTATTTCTATACTACATAAACACTAATGCCTGATTTCACCAACAGATGTTAAAATGCACGTTAACAAATGTAACGTAACAATTGTCACAGCGGTAACACTAATGTTAAATTTCTTGCATTTCACCAACCTGTTTGCTGAAAATGCTAACAAACACTTGTTAATGCCAAGAAACTTGTAAATATCACAACTATAGAAGGTTATGGATGAGTCCTTATTTTCTGAACATACTGCGATGCGCTTTTGTTTTCATTTTCGTCTGCACAAGCTGAAAAACGGCGGATGAACAAAATCGTAAATAAAGCTGTGAGACAAATTTCTCATCGATGGAGAAAGAATTGGTAATTGAATTGGTGATGAGTAAGGATATCGTGGAAAATAAGAGGACGGATGTGGTGAATGTAAACGAGAAAGATGTCACGGGGAAAATACTGTAAACGAATTTAATTTAAATGCATGTCACTACTACAAGCACCAAACAGCTTTGTCAGTATTACATAAATTTAAAATGAAGAAGGTCAAGAGACTTGAACGTTTCAAGACGGGAGGTGGACAGTATATTATCCACATAATTCAGTGAATTATAAAATCGCAAAGTTATTAATATTTGAAGCAAAGGCGAGATGGGCATATTCCTTTCGATGCATATTCTAACTCAGTATTAGGTAAATTTAGAAACAGGTGCAAAGGACAAGTGACTTAAACGTTTCAAGATGGGAGGTGGACAGTGTATTATCCACATAATTCAGTGAATTATAAAATCTCAAAGTTATTAATACTTGAAGCAAAGGAGTCATTCCATGTCAAATCGCACAAATTTTGGGGAAAATTGACCTTCATGATCTCCGATTTCATTGATATTGAGTTTATATGTTCTATGAAGGAAAAAATGATACACGTATTTCTTTATTAGTCTCTGGTTTAATTATTTTGGCCAATAAAAAGCATTGAACATTTGGGTATTTTCCACGCATCGTTCTACATTAATGTGAATATATCTGGTTATTTTTGGCAGAAAAATATAATTTTTGGCTCATTTACTAAATTGAAATGTATACTTCATTTCCACATTAAACAAAAAATATTTCGTGTAATATTTATATTTTCACAAAGACATTAAGATTACAAATATCATTATCAATGCTAGCACATTGCTAAAAAATTACCAAAAAAGATTTAAAACTAACCTCATGTCATATAACCTCAGGAAAAAATTCAGATTGGGATTCCAAATAATAAGAGAGAAATTAAGTAACTTACCAAGTCATGCAGCGCTGCTGACAAGGTCAAGACGCATACACACCGTGCGCCACCTGACCGCATATCTTGCGTTGCACTGCCGTCATCACCTACAAGGTCAGTTATTATTTCTGTTTCCAGAAGCTTGGTGATGATACTATTAATAGTTCTCTTTGATCATATTCTTCACACGACATTCAATATTTTCTAATTCCAGTCACAAATTTACACTTGCAAGTCACCACATATTTTGTTGCACTGATTTAAAATAATATCCACCAATCTCCCTTCACTTTGCAACGAATAGTTTTTTATTACTGCCTGAGATACAGATATTGGCACAAAAGAATGCAATTGTTAAGTGCCTTGCACCACTTTTGCTTGTTGGTATTTTGATTGAAATACATTATGCTCCTTATGTTGACTATCGAGGAGAAAAAGTTGAAAAATACATTGGAAATGTTCTTCTCGGCCCAGGTGAACAGTTTTCTTGGACTTGTGATAGGGTCTATTCCAGGCCGAAGGCTAGCTTTCATTGCAAATCTTTTAACACTACCACGGATGCCATCACAAGGTCCTTTTCCGTGGGATGTAACGAAAAAGTGCCACTCTGCTTGAATTTGAAACTCATTTTCGTGTAAATAGATGTTAGAAAAATTTGTTTTATTTTCGTACTGAGCACTTGACCCATTTGAAAAATATATTACTTTATGCAGTACTCTCAGTTTCTGTTTCAGAAACAGTAACAGTAACAGTTTTGTTTGGAAAAGGTGGACAGCTCTGATGTTGTGTTTTAATCATTCAGAAATAGCAACGAAGTTAAAATGTTTTATGTCACTATTGTCTTTATACTAGACCACAAAAGGATGAATTGTGGCCTGACTATTGTTCCAGTGTACCCCCTGAACAGAATCCTGAATAACAAAAGCATAATTTTTCATGAAATCGGCTATCACTATGCATTCACCTAATGCCAGATTTTCTTTACACTCCCGCAATAATTAATTCTGCTGCTGAGCTATGAATGTATGAGGAAGTAAATTGCTGAGTTTTGTTGATAATTTGCCTAGAAAATCCTCCACGGGCGATATCAAGGTTTCTAAATTTGTGCGATCCACAGTCACCCACTGTCTGTAGGTAATCTCATGAGTATCTTGTTCATCAAGCAGTTGTTGTAAATGATTTGTTATATTTTCAGTTCCTGGACAAGCTTTACATGTCTTTATAAAACAGATGATGGGGGGTTGCAGACGATGTGTCAAGCAGTCCTTATAATTGGGTTCCACTAGTTCCATGAAGTACACAATCCTTAGGTGTTAATTCTGCAAATTTTGAAAACCCTATTCTGACATCCGGATGCATATGTTTAAAGCTTTGGTAAGTTTCCTTAAGATTGCAAAGTATGAATCTTTTCTGTTTATGGATTCTCTTACCATTTTCTTTAACAGACACTACATTTTTTTCTGCCAGACATAAGCCTACTCACATCATCAGAATTATAAAATTCAGACACCTTTTTAAATGTAGATGGGTCAAGGCTTTTTCCTGATTTGGTGTCTGGAGTTCCTAAAATTCCTTTTCTTTAACCACCTGTTTAGATATTCGTATCATGTGAGTTGACACATCAAAATGTTTTATTTTCTTGTAAGACCAGCTGTCAAAAATCGTCAGTATTTGTATTTTGAGAGTTTTGTCATCAGTTTCATGGAAAAAAAATTATTAGTTTCTGTATTATTTCAGAATGATGTGAATTTTCACTTGAAGTGAAGTCTGCAATATGAATTACTTTATCCTTCATTGCCTGCGATATTTTATGAAACTTATCCCGAGGATAGCGTTTTTGCAACAATTTTCTTCTTCTTTTTCTTTTTTATAGGCGATTCTCCTATTGCCACTAAACTCTCATTCAGTTTTCTTACTGCGACTTTTGTGTCCATACTTACTGAATCACTGGAGGACGAGGAAAAACTATCATATCTGTATTTTCACATTCTTCTAGTACTGCACTTTCACTTGCAATTGGTACACATAACTCACTTGTACTTTGTTGCTTTGGAAGTTTAGAAATTTTCTTGCGACAACTGTCACACACTTTCAAATCGTGAGATAGGTTTATGCCTTCCAATTTGAGTTTAATGAGCATTGCTGAGGTTACTGGCCTTAACTTTTTATGTCCTACTCTGTGGTTAACTAGTTTGAATGGATTTAAACAGTAACAATAACTCCTTTGAACCAAATCTGACATGATGAAAATAAACTTCCACACTTCAGAATTACATGAAATGTCAGTTGACAACAATTATGCATATATGCAGATCTGAACAGTAAACACCGGAAGTAAAATGATAGCTCGCCCACAAGTTCACAGTACTCTCAGTCCGGACGTGAATCACCTAACACGCCACCAGTAAAGTATTTATAACACCGCTTTTTACTTCAATCCCATTCTGAAACCAATGAAATTCCATGCACAATATTTCAAAGATTATAATGATATTTTTTCCATTTTTATAAAGTAAAAATTTTCTAATTAAAACACATTTTGAAAAACTTACCCCCCTAAATGGCACCCATTTATTGTTTTCACCAAACCTAAAAAAAATAGCATATTAAACTGCAATATTTGTACTTCATAATGTCTCAAACACTAACATTTCATTATTCATATAATCTTTGTTATAACGATTTTCATAGAATACAACAGGCAAATGTATGGAAAATATAATATTCAATAAACCTCTAAATAATCGTGCCACACCAAAAACAAAATAGACGGGTTATTTAATCTCTTCTAGGTGTTACGTAAAATTTTTTTGGAGAAAATACAAAAAGGTCATGTCTCAAACGTGTTCATTTTGACATGGAATGACTCAAAGGCGAGATCGGCATATTATGTTCTAACTCAGTATTATGTAAATTTAAAATGAGGAGCGAAGAACAAGTGACTTGAACGTTTCAAGACGGGAGGTGGACAGTGTATTATCCACATAATTCAGTGAATTAAAAAATCGCAAAGTTATTAATACTTGAAGCAAAGGCGAGATCGGCATATTCCTTTCAATGCATATTCTAACTCAGTATTATGTAAATTTAAAACAAGGTGCAGAGAAGGACAAGTGACTTGAACGTTTCAAGACGGGAGGTGGACAGTGTATTATCCACATAATTCAGTGAATTATAAAATTGCAAAGCTATTAATACTTGAAGCAAAGGCCAGATCGCCATATTCCCTTTTTATACATGTTCTAACCTCTCTTGTACTTCCGCAGTAACCTTCATAGCAACATGTTTCGACAGTCTATATCTCTGAAGAAAATTTTCTTCGGATAACTCCTCTAAATCATTTCTCCTCATAGGCCGTACTCTATTACGAATGCCATTTAGATGGTCTTAAATACAGCAAATGTACATCAACAACTGAGTTCATTGCCGCCATCTTGACTATTTACAATTGTTAAGGACTTAACAGAAATTTGGCTTGTTAGTTTAACAAGAGATTTAACACGAGTGTTAAGCTAACATTTGTTGGTGAAATGCAATTTTTGTTTTAACTATTGCTTAACTCCTGTTAAGTCTTAACATCTGTTGGTGAAATCGGGCATAAGCCTCGTAAAATTTACTACTGTTTTATTTCCATTACAAAATTACATTATCTCACAAATGTTCACATTGCCTCATAAAATATTACCCTGACTCACTCACTTAGAAGTCTCTCGTCTCATAACAGTTTATCTTGCCTCACTTATAACAATTTGTGCAGAGCTTTGCCCTATATTCTGTGCAGTACCTTGTTGTCTTTTTTTTCTTTTTTTTTTGGACAAACATGACAAACTGTTCTCTTGCCAGTGGCCTGTAGTTCTTGCCTTTGGGAAGGTGACCATTCTGGGAGAATATCCTGTATCATTACCCAGAGGTGTGTTTGTAAATTGGGGGTTTCCAGTCTCGTCATCCATGGCATGGTGAGTTCCTCAGACAAGCCTATTAGAAAGTCTTTTCTTGCAAATTTGTGTGTCCCTTGGCACTGAGTGACTGGATAACCCAGGCATTTACACAGCAAATATTCATCATGCCATGAAACATACTCGGTGACCATCACCGCATTTTCAAGCTACAGGAGTAGGTGCTACTTATCTGATCAAGGACGTCCACGCCAAATTTAGTAGCATTATAATCTTTTATTATATCTGGTTTGTATCTACTGACAGTAGGCTGATCGTGAGCGGTTGGCAATAAAACAACCATTTTATTTGGTTTTGATTTGTATGAAACCAAGTTTTTTCAATGTCAAAGCAAAACATAGAAGTACCAACTATCCTGTTTTTCATTGATAATAGCTAAGGAGGTATTCTGCATTTGTTGTTGCAAATAGTACCAACCAACATGATTTTTTCCTTCAAAAGTTCATCTGCTAGCTTCACTAAGGTAAATCAGTTGTCTAACATGATGGTTCGGTTAGATTCACGAACTATCTTGACCAGTTCCTTGACATAAAATTCTCCGAAAGGCATTTCATTTGTCTTTGTAATTTTTCCTAGGTAAGGAGATGCATTAACCATATACTTTATTTTTGTGTCACATACCATTACTATTTTGATCCTGTACTTACTTGGGCTATTTGGAACATACATGCGAAAAGGGCATTGTCTTCAGAACCCTAAGAGTTGCTCATCAATGGTAACAAATGGGCCTGGTTTATATGATGCCCTGCAGTTCTCAATAAAAAGATCCCAAACTTTACATACAGGTGCGAAGTAATCATTTTCACTTCTAGCTTGACAAGTTTCTGTATCATCAAATCTTAGGCATGAAACCAAAAATTCAAATTTGTCAGCACTCGTGGTAGCTTTGTGCCTTGATCCACACAAATCTGTATTGAATAATTCCCTGATGCACAAATGATTATTTTTCAAAGCTCCTGTTAGTGGGAAAATTCCAAGAGCTTTGATCTCTGTCATGCAGCTTTGGTTGTGTGTTTTGGCAACTTATAGTTTGATCTCCTATCTATTTCTTCATTAGTGTAAACCACTACAGTGTTATTAAATTTTAGATGAGTCGCGTTTTTTACACATCTGCTTCACTTTCGAAAGTGAAGCAGATGTGTAAAAAACGCGACTCATCTAAAATTTAATAATTTTTCGCTTCACTGTGGTGTTCCAATACAGTTGAATCTCGATACACTACAGTGTTCATCATATCATCAGTGAGGAACAAAGAAAAGGTTTCTTGGGGGGTCTTTGCTTCTGTCCAATAAGCATCTGAACAAAGTGGATTAGCTTTCTGCTTGGTGTATGACATCCTGAACGACTAGCAAGTCTTGCACATCAGCAATGTTTATTCTTCCCTTTCAGAATATTTTTTTGGTGGCATCACAGTATGTAGATTTTCAGTTAGTGAAGAAATGTTGCCATTTTCAATTTCAGATGCAGAATTGCTAGAATGTTCAGATTCTAACCTTCTACTTTTACATCCACGTTGCTTAGTGAGAGGAAAATTTTCATTGCTGCTTATACACATACAGACATTTGGTCATCCATATCATCACCATCTGCACCAGTTATTCTACATTATCAATTTCTTCATCAGAGCTAAAATCAATCTCAGGCCACTATCTTCAAGAAACATTGTCATAACTTTTTCACCAAAATTTGGGTCATCTGTATGCAGAATACTAATCTGAAACAATCAAAAGCAACGCTTCAACTGCTTTCCGGAACTGTTATTACACGCCCTGCTTTCCTGAATTCAGATTATTATAAAAATAAATTTGCTCCCTTATACTCACCTTGTGTAATTCTGGATACATGAACACTAATCTTCGTAAAATTTACGACAAAGCACTTACTAACAATGTATTGTTGCATCCAATTTCAACAATGCACTCACTGACTTATCTCTTCTAAAGCTAGGATCCTACTGAAAAGGAAATAATTGTGGCACAAAAACTACACGAGTAAAAGCAGGATTTCCAATGGTGCGTAATAAAAATAATGAGGCATAGTGTTCTAGGGTTAATATGTCCTACTAAACCTTGCTATTCTTAATATCAATTATTGGACTCACAGATACCACACATACATTTTGTGTCTATCAGTTGGGATTTAAATACTGTAGTACTTTGTGAGTTTAAAATTTGTATATAGTCAATAATGGAACTGGGAGAAACTTGTGTTTGCTTTAAAAAAGTATTTTAACAGAGTAAAATATTTCTTAGGGAACCAATTCACCCAAATTACTTGTTTCCCGTACTTTTCCCATCACTGCCTACACTGATGTTGAAAACCAAATAACTATAGCCAAACACCTAAATTAAGGAAAATAGGTGTGTTTGCAAGATATTTATGCTAAGTGAGCCCTACAGTGTAGCATGTATAGAAAATCTATGACCAGCAGAAAATATAAACTACTAGAAAATGAACAACATGGTTTTGCTGTATTTAATCATAACTAAAATGCATAACAAACTTTAAATGTCTGCACTAATACAAAGTAAGTACCAAATGACCAACCTATATTACAGCGATAGCGTTTCTCTATATTTGTCTTCTCCTCTTTCTCTTTGCCACACGCAAAGCAAGGTGGAAGTTTTCCTGCTTGACAATGTTTGCAGCGGAATTCTTCATTATTACACTCATCTTTTTCTTCCTCTTTAGATTGAGCCTTAATGATTTCTGGTGAACACTTCTCAGCATTTTCTTTTTCTTTAGAAAGACTTTTGCTTTTTATTGTGTTTGGTGTCAAATTAGCTTCTTTTTCACTGTCTGATTTAAAATCTGAAACTTAAACCAATAATTCAACATTACTGCACTGAAATATTATTTTAGTTACACCTTTAGACAACACAAAACATGAAAATTCAAAGATAGAAGGGGAAAGAAAAGAAAGAAAGTGCAATCCAAAAAGTTGGTGAAAGAACAAAATATTAGAGGCTATATACAGGGTGTCCATAAATGAATACTATACTATATAGAACTGCAACTGCAGGATCCTAAACACTTAATAACATGCTGGTTATTCTTATGTATCCATGTTTGGATCATTACTATGCCTTGAATTTGTTGGCTTTTAAAAATGAGCATTTAGGTACCTAAAAAGATTTTAAAAACTTCAAGAATTCCTTAAAATAACATTTTAGGTTCTTTAAATTTTATGTAACTTGAAAATTAAGTCAATAAAATTAATAACTAACAAATACACCAAAATTCACATATGTGTCAAATTAACTAATATTTACTAACAATAAAGATATACATTTAATACCGTCGCAAGCCACTGTTGCAAGGAGGTGCAGTCGGCCCGCACATAGGGACAGATAGTGCAACGCGGAGATAAAAGAGCTTGCCGAAACAGAGAGAGAAAGAGACGGAAAGCTGACTGGAAAGTTTGCCATCTTGACTGCTTGAGAACATTCCGGTGGTTTCTAGAAATTGTGAGTGGAGATATAAAAGGAAGCTGCGGCTCACCAGTGGGGAACAGTCGTAAATTGGATTCGTGTGTGTACAGCTGTGTTTTGAAAGTGAACTCTTTTGTTTGTGGTCAACGAGCTTGATGGTTATATTGGTGTTATGTTACGTAATTCTGCTACTGTAAGGGTCGACCAAAGTGTGTTTCTACAGAAATAAAGAGCAAGTTTTAATTTCTGCAACCTGGACTTTTAATTCTAAGAACCCACAAAGTCACAATACTTTCTTCTCCTTAAGTGAAATAACAAATTAAAAGATAATTGAATGAGGAAACAAGAGAACACTGAATACAAAGAAAAATAATATGTATTTCCTACACAAATGCAAAGTTCTATCTTTTATTTTTTATCACTTATTAATGGTTGCAATATTTTGTACCCTAATGGTAATAGGCATTACAGTATAAAAGTACTAATTTTTCAACATTTTCCGGTATTAACTGCATCTTTTATCTGAAAGAACCATTTTATATATTATGAAAGTCCTTTCAAGTGACACAGCTATTTAAATTTAGCAACATTTGACATGCTTATTTGTAGTACATAAACTGAAGCTAATAATAGAGAAGCAAAACAAATATTACAATAAAATGTCATAATTCGTTAGAAACTTCACTTCTTTTTTTTTAAAGAAATTGGTTAGTTCTTCACTGAACTCAGAATATTATTTTAATACAATAATATCCTTATTTGTATTGGTAGACCTGCATCTTTACTATTCAGTACATTGCACACATTTTTCAAAATGGAAAACCCAGCATTCTTTTTCATCAATGCACTTCACTGTCCCAAACTTATCAGCAACTCTCCACACAGCATTCTTGGTGTCTGGCTTCTACTTTTTTAATTATAACAATTTCTTCTCAAAGGGACTTTCACGTTTCAAGTTTCGCAATGCAAGAAGGCAAGAGAGAAAAATTGGACTGTATATAAACAATATCCTTCTTTAGTGTATAAGCCTGCAGCAGTTCTTTTAGAACTTACACACAAGCCACATCATCTGGCAATTCATTAAAAACACTGGCTATTTTCTTCCAAATGTTCTACATAATACACAACAGCATAAATTCAGGTCTCCCAACAAGTAATTATAGGTTCTGAAAGGAGGCGACAGGATAAATTATTTGTTGAAACAATGTTAATCTGAAAATGCAGGTAATGTGAATTAGTTTTGATAAAAGATTTTCAAGAGAGGTGAAGCATCAAGAGGTATCGAGAGGAGCATATGAGAGGTAAGATGTAGCATCGGTAAACAGAACTTTTGAATCATCAATATCATTTGGGAAAAGTAATTGCAGATTCTTATTAATAAAATAAGCAATTGTTTAGCTGTTGACTCTGTTTTGAATAGAGGAGACATTGGGATGAGCATTATATTCCCCATATATCTCCCCATCACATCAGTGGTTTCATCTGCACACAACCGAATACAGGAATCCCCTATGCGTTCACAAAATAATCACAATGTGGCCTTGCATGTAGAATTTAGGCAATTTTTTCCCAAAGAAGATTCAGATGGAATGGAATACTTGAAAATTTCTGTAAAAACCATTTGAAATATGGATTCCGTGCTATATTACAAGGGATATTTGCAGCTACCAAAGCCTTGGACAGACCCATATTAAAACTTAGTTTCACTTGTGGATGGAGCAAATTATGTTATCAAAGTTTGTTTCCTTAGAGAAGCCAGGGAAGCTCTAGCTTTATGGCCACTACCATTGACATCCTGATCAATACAAGATTTCTTTTCATGTGAAACCACCACTAAAAGAATGCAGGATATTTTTTCAGAGTTGCAGTGAACGAAAACTTGTATCAAATAGAACTAAAACATAATTTTGTTAGATGTTTCTACAAGTTGGTTAATTGTGAAAATTAAATTACCTGCTTATTGCACAATTCAATGAAAACAATTTTCCCATCACTGGTGAGTATATGCTGGATCCATTGCTGTAATAGTGTACTTTTGGAAGATCTCGCTTTCAACATTTTTATACTTTATTTTTTACAGCTGTTCACATTCATATATACAGTACTCTACACTGGTACTGTAGAAGGTCCACTACAAGGAACAATTCTTAGAAGGTGTGTTTTATACCCCATTTGTATTCAAAATGCAGTTTTTATACTGAATTGCCTTAACAGAGGAAGTAGAAAGAGCCGAGGTTGGACTATCATTACCCCTTTTACAATGGGTAGGTAAATTGCTTATTTTCAAGATGAAGTTCATTATGAAGTCCTTATTCGAGAGCTTTTACAAATTCACAAGCTTACTTTACGCCTGACATTCAAGGACATCTCCTTATCCCATTCCAAAAACTTTTTAAATTCACTCAATATGCAAGAACACTGTACTTCTTTGCAATCAGAAATTTGTTGGCCCAACCCAACAGATTTTAGGTAGGCAGTTTTAAAACACATTTAGTTTGTTCTTGAAGATTATGTCCAATTATTCCTTATTAGTGATGTACAGTACATCAAACTCTGACTCAAAACTAAATTGACAATATACCATGATTTTATAACTTCCATTTCTTATAATTAGGCATTTTTAGGCTTAAAAAGCATGAAATATGTACATTGGCGTAAAAGAGGCACTTTTAGGTAAAATAACTTTCACAGTTGTAATTTTACATGAAACAGATTGGGTTTTGATTATTTTTTTCTTCAAAAATAGGCATAAAACCTAAAATACAAGGTCTAATCATTACATCCAGAATACTCTTTTGTACTTACAGATAGAAAATAGAATAGAATGTGTAGGAAATTGTACTGAGTGTGTAGAAAGCTGGAATTCCAGTTTAACAAATAGAAAAATGATAATTATGAAAAAATAAGCTTATCATAAACCATTACTTTCAAATGTAAAAACGAATTTATCAATTATCAGCTACTTATCAGCTGGTCTGAAAAGAAATTCACAAACAGAAAAAGAGACATTCAAGAAAAACCTACAAATTGGCTTAAAACCAAAGAAACTGAGTTTCATAAAAGTAAACTTTGAGCAGTTACATTGAAAACATCCTTTAATAGCACAGATGGGCAAGATATTTCACTGAAAAAGAGAGGTTTTAGCTACTGAAATGATTTTTATAAATTTGAAATTTTGTGACCATATAGTAAAGCTATATCATAGCTAACACTGAATAACTTAAAAAGTTGTGGATCTTATTCTAGCAGATCCAAAGGAACTAGACAGCAGATAGTACCAGCAGCAGTACAAGTGACACTTTAGGGCACACAACTGCTATGTGTGACTTACACACAGATAGAAACAGGTTTGACAATATAAAGGGCACTTTAGTTCAAATCCTGATACTTGTTTCCAAACTGATGAGTCTATGTATTCATATGGTAAAACAGGCCCTAATTATAACAATTTATTTTTCCCTTGGCTTACTGATTTAATCAGTTTCTAATTTAGAGCTCAGTAAGGAAAAATTTTAGGGCAATGTGTCTTAATATTAGAGGAAAAAAGTTTTGTAAGTGGAATATTGTAGAAAAGTTCCATTAATTACTTTCCATAGTGTTAAAAAATCCATTAAAACACTTATATTTTATGGATAATCTTAATCCAGTTTTATTTTAAAATACAAAACAGAAAAAGATTGGCACAGATGGCACTAAGCTGATTTATGTGTATCATTATGTGTATCAAAATACCTAGAAGTAATGTGCACAAAACACATTAGCACTAGTTGTTTGATGCAAAGTTGTCCGTGCGTGCGTGTGTGTGTGTGTGTGAGAGTAAATGAATATTTCTTAAATATTTGGATTACATAATATGCAAAATATTTCTTTATAATTATAATATTTAAATATAGCAGTTTCAACATAAACAAAATGCAGTAATAAGTAACACTGTTCACAATAAGCAGTATGCTTAAGCTATGTGATATAAATTTATTTGTAAACAACTGAATTTAATGCTCAAAAAGATATTTTCATACGGCAGATTTAAAGCACAAAATATTTTTTGCGATTTGTCTCTAGAGCTTGCATTTTCTCTTTAAGCATTTTGTCATTTGAAACAAAATCTAAACAAATACAGTGATTATTAGGTTCTAACCAGGGTAGGGGATCTTTTAATACTAGTGAATTACTTTCATTCAGGGTTTTCATGATTTATGTAAATGTGGGATAACTTCATTCCCACACTATGGAAGGCAATGGTAAACTACTACAGTATATGAGCTGAATCTTTCCTGGAGGCGTATATGTTCTAGACGTTCTCGGGCTTCGAGCCGGGTAAGTAGATGTTGAGACATCGACGTTTCGGGAGCGTACATCTCTCCCATCTTCAGGATGTTGAATGACTTAGGGCTGGGGTGACCCATATATATACTGGTAGCCAAGAAAATGACGCAGACCAATCAGCGAGCGGGCTCGCGTTGGTGAATATGACAACCTCTCAGAAAACACTACTGCTTGGTTGCTGCTCAGTAAGCCAGATCTGTGTTTCCTGAGTCTCTCTCTCCCTCTCTCTTTTTTTTTTCCGCGTCATTTTCTTGGCGACCAGTATATATATATATGGGTCACCCCAGCCCTAAGTCATTCAACATCCTGAAGATGGGAGAGATGTACGCTCCCGAAACGTCAATGTCTCAACATCTACTTACCTGGCTCGAAGCCAAAGAACGTCTAGAACATACTACAGTATAACTTCAATAGAAATTCAATTCAGCTGTCTATGCATGTCAGCTAGGAAAGCTGACCATCATCCCACAAAGACAAATTCAAAATCAAATCTCGCTATAAAAGACAGATAACAGGTATGCTACTTTGTAAGCATATTGATAACTAATATAATTTTATAACTCAAAAAGAACCACCGAGTTTAAATAATATTAAAGAGTTACAACTGATTGTGTCAAGCTAAAATCTGTAATAATGCAAAAGTAAAACTTTTCTATTATAGTGGTAGTAAATTCCTTAGAACAGGTATAATTTATAATTTAACTGCGCTTGAATACACAATCTAGCTCACCAATTTTCTCAAGATTCTGCTGTTTTGCATTTTTTGTTATCTAAATTTTATTCCCTGTTGTCGATGGGTAGGCTTCCACAGCCTGTCTCTTGATGAGTATCCTTAGCTTCCGGTGAAGGCCACATCATCTTGGTCACAGTAGCCGATGTCTCGCTCATCATGTTCTGAGCTTCTGGGACCTTGTCTGGACTCACAACATGAGCGAAACTTCGGCTAGTACGACCAAGATGATGCTGCCTTCACCGGAAGCTAAGGATACTCATTATTCCCTTTAGCTTCAAACGGTTGCACTCACCTTCAACTATGTTGCTTATCACATTGATTCTAGGCCTTCCTCTTTTATTTTTCTCTACAATGGGTGTTTCTTTTCTGTTTTCTACTTTCTCTGCAAGGCAGTGCACATGGTAAGAACCAGAACATGGACCCTTGCATTTTACAGTATCTCCTGGCTTTTCACAAATCTGACACACTTTCTCCTGTTTTGTGCCCCGAAACAAACCACCACCTTTCCGTAGCATGAAATTTGGAGATCTCATGGGAGCAGGACTAGATTCCCTTGTCTCAGTACTTTCTTTATCACTGGACTCTGCATCATTCTCTTCTTCACTAGGTGATGCTTCAGAATCCTCAGTTGAACTGTCAGTAAAGTGGAGTGAGGAAAACCTGAAAATTCAAATATATTTTCATCATATGAACACTAAATTAATAAGGTGATTTTAAGCCTAGACAGAATATAGCATATGCATATATAAAAGAACTGAATTTCTAAAACAATGCATCGTGACACATGACATGCAGTCAAATTTGCCTTGACCTTTAACACTTTCATGATTGCTGGAATGACACAGTGAAACAAGAATGATTTTGATTATTAATTTATTTCCAATTTGTATTGTACTATTTTTAATGTATGTGATTGCTACAGTAAGAAACAACACATTAAAGGTTACAGGCAAACCTTTATGTGAATAGATTCCATCATTCAGCACAGAATTCTAACATTATGTATTACTTGCCTATGATGTTTAAAAATCTGTCATTAGGCTACCAACCTAATTTAAATAGGAATACAGAACACAGACTTTGGAATTTTGCAGGTTTTTAAGAAAATAATATGCCATTTCATACAAATCATTTATCTAAATGCAATTATATGATCTGCAGGTATCTAAATGATACTGTGCAGAGGAAAACAATGCACATGAACTATCTTCACCAAAGCTACATCATCATCCATGTAAACAATGTTCATTGATGACTACACTGGTAGACTGAGTAATTCATTATTAAAGCCCAGATTTGTATGCAAAATGCATGTTTGTATAAAAAACATGAAAAATACTTAAAAGTATGCTTTTCCAGACAATTTGACCATTTTGTTAATGCATATAAATACATATTCCAAGGGAAAATGCATATTTTAAGCGTTAAATGAAAAACAGCATATTTCATTCTTAAATGGGGCATTAAATTTTAATTTTCCCCTTTAGATAATATTATCTTAGTAGTACACAATAAAGTCTTGAAAACCACCAAGCAAAATATATATAAAAACATATGTATTTATTATTATTTGAAGCGAAAGGTTAGAAATGTGGTATTTAACATTTGAAAGTGCTGAGTCGGTAATTCAAATACAAACATATACATCACTGTTTCTAACCTTTTGCTTCAAATAATATCACCTAATTATCCTTACTTGGACATGTTTTGGAGAACGGTTTGTCCCCATCGTCAGCAGTTATCCGTTGTGATGTTTGTGTTTGAATTACCGACTCGTTACTTTCAAACATATGTATTTATTTATAACTGGATGTATGCTCTAGTAAAACCTGGAATGGCTGGAGCCAACCAAAGTAAATATATTGTGACTTTGTGGGTTCATGAAATTAAAAGTCCGATTGCACCATTCAAAAATGTTCTTTATTTCCACCGAATTACACCACCGAATTACAATCGGAACACTTGCAGGATTACGTAATGCACACAATCACAATTCACCAGTTCGTCTGACACGGGTCCACTGCACGCAGTTACGTACACTCCTCTGATGCACGTACACAGTCCGTTCCCTCACTGGGCGCTCGTCACCACTGCTCGACAAGAACTCAACTCTCTCCAGCCGAGCGCGTTGCTTATATAGGACCAAATGGCCAAACTAGAAGGTTCCGGATTAGATGAAATATCCTGTGTGTTCGAGAACTCAAGGGGAGGTGAAAGAGACGGCACAGTGATGTTTTTCCAGCAACCCTCGTTACCGCTATAAGACAAATGGGCGGGAGTGGCCGACGCCTACCGTCTGGCCCCACCGCCGGTCGGCTCCACAGGTCTCGGCTCCGACGTTCGGGTGACACTGCTCCCTCCTCAAAGCTGGTTGTCCCGAACGGCACCATCGTAGCGTGCCAGGCGATCCAGGTGTACCACCAACATCTTCCCTCGGGGAACCTTCTGGATGCGGTAGACCACGTCGTTAATCCTCTTCACCACCCGGTACGGCCCTTGCCATGGCTGCTGGAGCTTCGGGCAGCGTACCTTGGTCCATGTAGGATGGTAAAAACCAGACCAGATCACCTTGCTGGAACCCTTGGCTGTTGGCTTGCCTGTCATATCTGGTCTTCATGCTTTCGCTGGCCTTCTGGATGTTCTGGCGAGCCATCTCGTGCATGTCGTGGAGATGGCCAACCAAGTTCTCCACATACTCGGTCGCTGGCTGTTTCGCTTCCGGAGGGCTTCCAAAAGCCAGGTCACAAGGGAAGTGTAACTCTCGGCCGAACATTAAGCTGGCTGGTGTCATCCCAGTTGTGTCGTGTGTAGACGAGCGGTAGGCCAGCAAGAACAGAGGCACCTTGACGTCCCAGTCTCGCTGATGGCTGGCCACGACCTTCCTCAGGTGTTCCTCTAAGGTCTTGATGTATCTTTCGACCATGCTATCCAACAGGGGATGTAGAGGCGTCGTGCGGGTCTTGTTCACCCCAAGCCTTTGTAGTGCCTCCTTCATCAGGTTGGACTCAAAATTGGTGCCCTGGTCACTGTGCAGCTCTAACGGTACCCCAAATCGACAGAACACTTGCTCCAAAGGCAGTCTGTGATTGTCCTTGCCTCTTGGTTCGGGATGGCATACACCTCCGGCCACTTGGTGAAGTAGCCCACGACCACCATCAGGTACTTGTTGCCTCGGCAGGACATCCGAAATGGTCCCGCTATGTCGACGGCGATCTGTTCGAATGGCGCTCCGACGTTATACTGCTGCATGCGACCCCGGCTCCTAGTCTGGGGGCCGCGACTCGCCGCGCACAAGTGACATTGACGGCACCATCTCTCAGCGTCTGCTCAGAGCCTCAGCCAGTAGTAGCACTGCCGTAGTTTGTCAATCGTTCAGTTCGCTCCCAGGTGTCTTCCTGAAGTACCGGCGTGCACTTCCTCCAAGACTTCCGGGACCTTACTCCAGGGAAGTACCAACTTTTCTCTCTGCATCTTACCATCGGGTGATTCCCATACCCGGAATAGCACGCCCTCTCTGGTCTTCAGCGAGTCCCATTGGGCCCAGTACGACTTGTAGGTGGCGCTCCTCGGTGCAATGTCCTCCCAGGTTGGTCTCGTCCCTGCCTCCACTTCCCTCTTGACTGGCCCCAAGTCTGCGTCCACCAGCAGCTCCCTCCTAAGGCCTGCACTATCCCAGCCATCCGCAAGCACTGCCATGACTATGCGAACTGCTGCGGCACGCTCGTTCTCCTCCACTCTTGTGCACTGGCTGCACTCTTCTGGACAGGGTCTTCGGATCATAGTGTCTGTGTTACCGTGGCCCTTCCCTCTGCGATGTTCCGAGGTGAAGTCGTACTCCTGCAGCCTCTGAACCTAACGAGCTGTCTGGCTTTCCAGGTTCCTAAAGTTCAATAGCCAGGTTATGGCGGAATGGTCAGTCCTCAGGTGAAATGGTTGACCGTACAGGTACTTGTGGAAGTGCTCCAAGGTCTTTACTACCGCCAGTAGCTCTCGTCGGGTGACGCAATAGTTCTTCTCTGCCTTGGATAGCATCTTGCTGTAGTAGGCTATCACTCGCTCATGGCCGTCCTGAATCTGCAATTGGACACCTCCAATGCAATGGTCGCTGGCGTCGGTGTCCACAATGAAGGTGCCACCCGGTTGTGGAAATCCCAAAATTGGAGCACTGCACAGGGTCTTCTCAGATGCAGGAAAGTGTCTTCGGCGATGTTGGACAAACCCCTTTATGAAGCAGCGGTAATAACTGCACAGCCCCAGGAAACTGCACAACTCTTTCTTACCCTTTGGGCGAAGCCAATCTCTCACAGCCTGTGTCTTCTCCGGGTCTGTGGCCACCCCGGTTGCTGAGACTATGTGGCCCAAGTAGTTAACTTCACTGCGGAAGAGCTGGCACTTCTTCGCGTTCAGTTTCAAGTTGGTCACCTGCAATCTCTGTAGCACCTTACTCAGATTCTCGAGATGGTCTTCAAAAGTCTTACCGACGATGATGTCGTCCAGGTATAGCAGACAGGCGTCGTAAGTCAGTCCTCTCATCACTGACTCCATGAGGCGTTGGAAGGTAGCTGGTGCGTTGCAGAGGCCAAAGGGCATAACTGTGAACTGCCAGAGCCCTTGGCCTGTCGAGAATGCGGTCTTCTCCTTGTCTCTCGGGTCTACCGCTACCTGCCGGTAGCCAAACTTCAGGTCCAGGGTCGAGAACCACTGTGCACCAGCTAGCGTGTCCAGAGTGTCGTCAATCCGGGGTAAGGGGAAACAGTCCTTCCGGGTGACAGCATTCAACTTTCTGTAGTCTACGCAGACGCACAGCTCGCCGTTCTTCTTCGTCACCAAGACTACAGGGGAACACCACAGGCTGTCGGACTCTTCAATCACTCCCCTGGATCTCATGTCCTCCAGCATGTCTCGTACCGCCCCTTGCTTCGCCAGCAGAATGAGTCTAGGTGGTTATCGAATAGGCCGGGCGTCCCCGGTGTCGATGCAGTGAAGCACTTTGTCTGTGTGGCCGTAGTCACTATCACCTTGGCTGAAGATACGCTGGTATCGCCTTAGCAGTTGTCGAACTTTCTCCAGCTGCTCTGTGGTCAGGTGGTCGGTCGCCCTCTCCAGTAGGCCTTCTAGGCGGGGCCCCAGGTGTTGCGTCGGCACCGGCTCCTGTGCTTGTCAATTGCTGTTACGCTCACCACGGGTTTGCACGTTCCCAACTCCGTCCCGGGCTGGACGTCGTGATCGGTGTCCGTTGGATTTAGCAGTCCCACTGGCACGTCCTCTCTGCACGGCAGCAATGCCCTGGCTACACAAAGGCCATGTACAGGCGTCTTCTGGTCCAGCATCTTGTTCCTGGTTCTCTGGCCTTCCAGTCGCACCGTCACCACCACCTCGCTCCTCGCAGGGACAACCATGTCTTCATTCAAGACAACCCTGCAAATTCCAATGCGCTCTTCTGGTTGACGGAGTATAACCTCTTCTCCGTTGAGCCGCAGGACCTTCTTGCCGACGTCGACCGTCGCCTCGTGGCTCCTGAGGCCATCCAATCCCAGTATCACCTCCTCAGCCACTTTTGCGACGAACACCCACAGTCGTACGGAACTCCTTCCCAAGGTCAACTTTAGCAGGGCCTCCTTCTCCACAGGCAAGGTGTCGCCTGATGCCGTCATAAGCTGGTATGGTCGGCTCGGCTTCCTCGTCGGCAAAACCTTCGCAGCGTCAGGTCTGACGATGGTCACGGCCGCCCCGGTGTCCACCAGCACGCGGCACGGCTTTCCTCTTACCCAGCCGTCCGCGATGAGGCTGTCATCCATCCGCCGGCTGACAGCACGCAGTGTCACTCGAGGAGATAGTGTGGACGGCGCCGACGTGCTCCTCACCACGCCGGGCCTTACTCGTTCTTCCGGCTGCCCTTCCTGGTGTCGGAAATCTCTCTCTAGGTGTCCCGGCTGTCCACATCCCCAACACAGGCCACTAGGTGTTCGCCGGCGTCCCTCGGCTGGTCTTGTGTCTCCGGTGTAGCGGAAGCTCCTCGTTCTCGACGTCGGGATAGCTGTTACCTTGGCCGCCTCCATCCTTAATGCTGCCGTTAGCGCCTCATGGATGGTTTTATAATCGCCGAGCATTAGGCGCTGACGAATCTCCGCGTCTCGTACCCTGTCAACGAATGTGTAGGCAGCTTCCCGGGATACGAACTCTGGTGGGAGGTCGACTAGGGCATTGCTAGCCAGTTGTTCGACTGCCAGGGCGAACTCCTGCAGCGTCTCCCCTGGCTGCTGTGACCTTGCCTTTAGCTGGCTGCGGTACGCTGCGGCTAAGCGGTGGTTTCCTAAACGATTCTCCAGGGCCTCCCAGATGTCCTTGGGCGCCGCCGTTGTCTGTACCGCGTTCAGGACTTCCGCGGCCCGTCCCTGGAGGCTGGCTATTAACTGTGTGGCCTCCTCCTCTGTTGACCATTTGTTGTGCCATCTTTGCTGTCATTGTCGTGGTCAAGTTGTTGTTTGCGTTTCCGTCTTCGCTGTTAATTCGGCCTTCATTTCTTCCATCTTCTTGGTGATGTTGTCGTTAGCCATCTTCATTTGTTTCAGTTCCGCGGCCAGGTTGTCATTTGTAGTCTCCAGCTTCGCGGCCAGGCTGTTATTTGCCGCTTCCAACTTCTTTTCCATTTTATCGGTGATGTTGTCATTTGCCGCCTTCATTTCCGAGGTCAGTTTGTCCTTCATTTCCATCATCTTCTCCAAAATCTTTTCCAATGCCGCATCCATGGTTGTAATGTTCGGTGATGTCGTCCGGCTTCCTGACACCAGTATGACTTTGTGGGTTCGTGAAATTAAAAGTCCGATTGCACCACTCAAAAATGTTCTTTATTTCCAACGAATTACAATCGGAACACTTGCAGATTACACAGAATTACGTAATGCACACAATCACAATTCACCAGTTCGTCTGTCACAGGTCCACTGCATGCAGTTACGTACACTCCTCTGATGCACGTACACAGTCCGTTCCCTCACTGGGCGCTCGTCACCGTTGCTCGACAAGAACTCAACTCTCTCCAGCCCGGCGCGTTGCTTATATAGGACCAACTGGCCAATCTAGAAGGAATTAGATGAAATATCCTGTGTGTTCGAGAACTCAGGGGGAGGTGAAAGAGACGGCACAGTGATGTTTTTCCAGCCACCCCTCGTTACCGCTATAAGACAAATGGGTGGGCGTGGCCGAACGCCTACCATCCGGCCCCACCGCCGGTCGGCTCCACAGGAAGTCCCGACGTTCGGATGACAATATGATTGTATGACTTACAATCAACGCAGTTAGTGTATTTGTTTACATCCATGTGGCAGAGATACTCAGGCGTCTTGTGAAATATTGTGCAATTAAGATTAGGGACAAAACAAGGTAATCCCCATAGCAACCATAAAGTAAAAGGAAATCCAACAATCAGCATCATGCATGGTTTCATGGTTTCCATCACATACCAACTTGTTGGCTGAACAATTGATTCACTATTCAGTTGCATGTCAGTGGTCGACAATTGAGGAACTTAATTATTTGAATAGTGCTTGTGCTTTGATTTGAGAAATGTAACCCACAAAAGCAACTCAATCTGCTGTATTACATAAATATGTGAATGAGTTTGGAAGTAATATTCTAGTGAAGATGGTGAGATGTTTTGCTTGGTATGTGAAAGGAGTGTTTCTGCAAACAAAAAGTTTGAAATTGCACAGCTCATAAATACAGCATGTGATAAGGGCTGGGTTAAGAACTCTTCTTTAAATCAGCAGTTAATTTGAAGCCAAATAGGTGATCAATCACGTTTGAGTGACAATTTTTCTAAAGCCTCGTGTTTAACTTAAGTGACAATATTCCATTGTGGAAACTGAATGTGTAGCTTCAGAGTTTCTTAGAAAAGTACTCAAACAAAAGGATCCCGGATGAGTCTACATTTCACAAAAGCTATGTACCACAGTGTTTTCAAATTGTAATATCTAAAATGCGAAATGCATTGGAACACAAACAAATTTTGATTTCAATAGTTGAAATAATACTTTATTATCAACTTATGTTCATACAGAAACAGGCAAATCGTCAATTTACACATTTACAGTGCAACAAGCAGAACAGTGTGTTCCTAGTGCTATAGTGGGTTTAATGAAAGCAGGTAGCAAATCACTCCTCTTGAAATTCAAGTACTTAACAGGGTAAATTACAGCATAGTTGCAAAATTTGTCAATAACTGCTTAGCTTTCTTGTGGCTAGGAGAAGTACAGAAGGACAATGTACTAGTCGGCCACGATATGAATGCACTCGGCGAGAAGAGTTACTAAACAGATATGTCACAAGTGGGCGGAGTTCCGCAGGTACAGTTCCGATAATGCAAACATCAAAAATACCGAGACGCTTCCAGTGTGACGTGCAAATGTAGTGCATTTCAACATAGTGCTTCCTCGAACCTACTTCTGTGCAGTTTAGTGTAGCGGCAGTTGTAGTGCTCGTAATAAAAGTGGCTTGTGCTGGTAAAGAGTTTAATCATGGAGACACCTACAAAGTTAAAAACAACAAGAAAAGTATTCCATTCTGATGAAAAACATATCATATATCAGGTTATACAGTTCTGTAGACAAGAAAAACAGGAGAAAAAGTTACTCGTACCCCTAGAAAAAGCAACACTTAGCGCAGCAAAAATAGTGGGAAAGTCTAGGAGAACCATCATGAACATAAAGGATTTCGAAAATGCTTCAGCGACTGGGTTAAGGTTACAACTCCGAGGAAAAATTGAAAGCAAAATCATATCTCTTGATGATTTTGATAAGTGTGTTGTGCGTAGGAAATTTTTGGAGTATTATGAACAGAAAAAGGAAATTCCTACTTTGAGAAAACTACTGAATTTCGCTAAAGAAGAAATAAATTTTCAGGGTGGCAAAGAAACATTTAGGAAAACATTAAGAGAAATGGGATTTCAGTTTAAGAAATGCAAAAACAAACGATCTGCGCTAATGAAGAAACCACAAATTGTTGCAAAACGTGCAGAGTACTTAAGAGTTATTAGTTTAAATGAAAAAGGACCACGTAAACCAGTAGTTTATACAGACAAGACTTGGGTTCATACTCACTATACCGTCAAGAAGTGCTGGCAACATGAGGAAGTACCAGGTGTTTTTACTAATACTAGTGCTGGTCAAAGAGCAATTGTTGTACATGCAGGGGGATCCATGGGATTTATTAAGGGAGCTGAATTGATTTACGATTCAAAATACAAATAAGCAGATTACCATGATGAAATGAATAGTCAAAATTATAAAAAGTGGGTAGAAGAGAAATTAATACCAAATATTCCACCTGAAAGCATTGTTGTGGTCGATAATGCACCCTACCATACCGTACAGGAAAATAATCCCCTAACACTTCATCTCGAAAGGCACAGATTATTCATTGGCTAACAGAAAAGAAAATTGAACATGATCCGCAACTGACAAAAAGTGAACTTCTAGAGATAGTAAAATCAATAAAGAAAATCCCATTTATTGGCTTGATAGAATAATGGAACAAAGAGGTTTTACAGTCTTACGCCTTCCTCCATACCACTGTGACCTTAACCCTATTGAGCTTATCTGGAATTTAATTAAACAAAAGATTGCAGCAAACAACATATTGATTACTTTGAGTAATCTGAAAGCTATGACAAGTTGCATAGCTCAAATTACACAAAATGATTGGATAGAAGCATGCAAACATGTGAAAAGAATTGAGGAAGATTTTAAGCGCCAAGATGGGTTAATGGAGGAAGCAATTGAAGATATAATTATAAACGTGGGACTAGAGAGCAGTGATGATGACGAAGACTGCAGTCGTGATGAATGTTATTTCAAGAATATGGATATTGAAGGAAAAGAACGCAGTGGCACTGATACAGCTGATGAAGGGAATAGTAACACGGATACAGCAGATGAAGGACCTGACACAAACATTCCCGGACGTGCTACTTCCGAGAATTAACGTGAAGACATCAGCAGGTGAGTACTGTTTCAATTGTGCAACTGTACATTGCCAGTATCGCCTTCCCCTTGCTCCGTGCAGTTTCCTAAGCTTCATGTAATAAAACAGTGCTGTCCTCCTTCAAGTGCATTCCTATCTTGGTCGACTAGTACAACATTTTTATTTCTTACTGATGGTGCTCCATATATGGTAAAAGCAGGAACTGGACTGAAAGTTTTTTCAAATTTACTTATATGAATTGCTACAGGCCGTGCCGTGGCTGAGCAATTAGATCACCTGGCTCTCACATAGGTGGCCTGAGTTCGATCCCAGGCAACTGCAAAGTGAGATTTGTGATGGACAACACAGCACTGAGACGGGTTTTCTCCAGGTCCTCCGGTTCCCTCCCCCCCAGCATTCCACCAATTGCTCCAACACCATCTTTCCTATCATTCCATCTCGCCCTCATTCTGTCATCCAGTTCCCTCACTCTCATACCAGGCATCAGGCTGATCACCCCTCCTGGAATCTCTCTGATTCTGAGATTCCATTCCTCAATCTGCATAAGGGTTAAGAGGAACAAGAATACCCTTACACCAGGTAGTGGTATATGAAGATAGTTAAAGACGATGACTTGCCTTGCTGAAAGTTTACATTGTGTCACTCAAATTATAAAACCAAATATAAAGAAGCAGACTTGCTTGTCTCCAGTGTTGAAAAAGTGTTTGTGAAGGTGCCATTAAGAGTTCAAACATTTCGTGAATTCAATTCACTCAATCAACAATGATTATTCTCAACAAACCAAAAATGGAACATTATATTGTCGCCGACCGCATTGTTGTGAGGAGGCGCGGCCAACACGCACAAAGAGACAGACAGTGCAGTGCAGAGATAAAAAGTTTGCTGTCTTGTTCATTCGATTAATTTCTAGAAATATGAGTAGAGGTATAAAAATGAAGTTGGTGTTAGTCGTGAGAGAGAGTGGTAATTGGAACTGATTCAGGTGCCTGCAGTTGTGATTTGAAAGTGAACTCTTTGTTTGTGGTCGATTGTATTTGTGTATGTTATGTAATTCTGATACCATATCCTACACCTTTCTCGAAGCTTCTATGCTAAACTTCCTTCAAGTTTCAACCATCTCATCCGCAGCCTTAGGGAGTACAATCTCGACCCCGGAGAAACTTACAAAAGACCCAGACTTGAGCTAGGACCACCATAAACTCAAAACCACACCTTACAAAACATGTTCATAGAACTATGCAAACATTTCTCAAACATTATCACCACCATCTACCCACCATCCATTAGTTAAAAACCAATCTCTATGCCAGTAAGGGATGCAATCCCGGGTATAGCAAGTCGAAGGATCCTCCTTTGCGGAGGAGTACTCCCTTCAACGACCTCTGTGGTGTCTGTCTGTATGTCTCTCTCTGTGTGTGTGTGTGTGTGTGTGCGCGCGTGCGTGCGTGTGTGTGCGTGTGTGTAAGTAATTCTGCTACTGTAAGGGTTGACCAAAGTGTGTTTCTATGGAAATAAAGAGCATTCTGAATTTCTGCAAATTGGACTTTTAATTTTACGAACCCACAAAGTCACAATATTTTATCTTTGGTGCTTTAACAGGAATACTTGGAAGCCAGTTTTAACTAGGTGGGGTACGTGGTTACAGATTGTCATATTATGCGGAACATTTCAGTAAAGAAAACATTAATAAATACCTTAAATGCAAAAGATGCAACTAGCATTGCTATAGCTCAGGATGTTCTTCTAAAGATTGCCTTGAGGAAAAGATCCAATATATTCCTACCCAGTTCTCGGAATTACTTGAAATTGTAATACAAAATTTGGAGGCACAAAATAATTCTTTAAATTATTCACTTTCTCTGATAGATGAATTTCAAATATACCATCTGCAGAAATTCACGTTGTTGCTAAAATTCCATTTGATAAGCTTAGTCACCTATTAAATAAAAATCCTGCTTACAAAACAATTTGTTGATAATGTTGGTGATAGTGAAAAAAACGTAACAGGCGAGGAACTCACTGAAGAAGAGTTGTGGTGTTTTTCACATGCACTTGTGACAAGACATGATGCAAGTAAAAAGGACTTTACACTGTATGAAACTTTCTTCACTGTCAGACATAGGAGCTTCATGCAAGAAAACCTCACGAAAAATTCCGTATCTACTGCAACAACCATGAATAAGGTAAGATTACCACCCACTAATGGCTTTGAGTTTTGTTCATTTGTTTTTTCATACTATGGTGAATATTTTTACAATTTTTCATACATATTGTATTTTACATACAAATCTGGGCTCTGTTCACTATGCAAGCCTCCACATGGCACATGTGGAAAATTCTGTAGAGCAAGACAGCCGAATGTTCAGGATTAGTAAATAACATCTGGCTTATCCACTGAATGAATGTGATTACTTCAGTAACCTTACAGATACAGAAATAATGCTACATATAAGAATTATAAGCAAATATAAATACACGAGTTAACAAAAAGAAATAAAAAAAAAAACATAATGTAATTATATAATATGAAGTGTGCTAGCAGAATAAACATATTTTGCCTCATGTATGACAGAAACTGATTGAGACTTACTTGGCCTTCTGATTATCATCCATTTGATTCCAGTCACTTAGCAGGTACTTTTTTATGGCTTTTTTATCTAGGTGAGGATAATCAGAAGCAACTCGATCTCTGAATTTGTTCACAAAAACTTTTGCTCCTCTTTTATTATCAAATGACATAGACATCTTATTATATTTTTTCTTTACTACTGGAGTACTTGTAGCTGATTTAGTATGTGGTGATGAGTTACTCTTGGCTGTTTGAGAAGCTGGCGGGCTTGCATCTGGTTCCTGCACAATTTAAACATGAAATATTTAATGTAATCCATATTTACATCGGCACTAGATACATCTTAGCAGAGCTCCTTTCCGAGGAATGAACTTAATTTCTAACTCTTCAGCTTTTGTAAAATCAATGCCCTTTTGATGACAAATGAGAGCAAAAATATTCTTTGGCTTGTTTAATATGTTGGAAGTATCTGGTTTTGTTAGAATGCTGGGAACACTAATGTTTGCACTGATTACTTATGCTGCCAAAGTGATCTGTCACAGAACTGATACAGCAAGGTCTACTGATTGCCTTACAATTTTCTGAAGTTCACTTTCTTTTTAACTATTCCGTAAATATGGTTATTAAATGCTACCAAGGTACATTCTGATTTTCTTTATTAAAGGATTTATGTGTCAGAACTTGGTGACTATACAATATTTTTCTGGCAAATGTCAGTCTCAGTGCTAAATCTGGAGAAATGAAGGCAAAGTGCTATTCTATTGAAAGAGGTGATTTATGTCACTGCTAGGAGTATTTTGATTTTTCATTATAGTTTACAATTTATGTTAGATGATATTTTAATGACTGCAAATGCCAATGTAGATCTCCATTATAATAAATTATAATAAAATAACATAATAAGACAATAATTATAGATGGATGATACGTTGTGCATCTGCTTTTTTAAGGCCTGAGCAGATAATTTATTGATAATGAGCTGTGACTACAGAAAGAATCAAACCTCTACCTTAAAGATATATTTATCATACTATTCACTTATTTTGCCAACAAATGTACCAAGGGTTTGTAATTAAGCTATATTAAAGTTAGTGAGACTTAAAACTGAAATACATCAAAACCATACATACAGAGTGCACAAATTATTAGGAGTAGAGGTCTGAATGTTAAATATAAGGGGAAGAAACAGAAATATGCAACTCCGAGAGTAAGTATAAATTGTGTACAATATATGTTAAGACATGTTAAAGAAATGTTATGTTTAAAGACGAAATCATTCGCTCATACCAGGGGCCTGTGAAAATAGTTATATATTTTAATTGGTCATTAACCCCTTAGATACTGATAGAGAAATATGAAATGTATGTAGAAGCAATTTTGTTGGGTGAGTATGACAGACTAAGAGCCTCGGCTGAATACATGTCATACTCAAGTATTTAACTCTTCATAAACAAATATTACCCCTTTATTGCAGTGTTGTTATTGAAATGTTATTCCGTATATGGCAATATTATTATTTAAAATTATTCAAATGAAAGTTTTTAAGCCTGTTGTCCAGTTAGCTTTATTCACTAAAATTTGTACATAAATAATGCCTTTGCCAAGTATATTAATATTTAAGAAGTCGCATTAGGGCCAACAATGCAAATGATGGTTCGCGAAACATGTCCTCAATATAGCTACGTAAGTGAAGCCGATGTGTAATAAATACGACTCATCTATTTATTTTTATTTTATTTATTTGTGTACTAAGCTATTACAACTGTTGAGCTGATCACCAGTATTTGGCCCAGGCCATTAATTGGTGAGCAGCCCATTGAATTACAAAATGTGTAGTACACTACTTACATTTCTATTACTACTAACATTACTACTATTGCTTACACACTATTGTTCATTTCCTTTTTTCACAGTCCACTTCCATTTATTTTTCACTTTATCTAAGAACTGACCTACATTCTTGAGATTTTTATCTATAATTTTACATATATCAGGACTTCGCTTAATTTTTCTCCAGATATATTCTTTTCGCCAAATCTCTGTTTCCCTGCATTCGAAAAGGATATGTTCCACATCTTCCTTACCCCCACACAATGGGCACTTGTCTTTCACAAACCCATTCCGCTGCCCTTTTAGCCTCCACACTCCTGCTCTCAGCCATGCTATCCCCTTCCTTTCTTCATTAATGGTTTTATCTATATACTGCTCCCTTCCCCAGCCACTTTTTAACTCAACATAATATACCAATGACCTCTTTTCACCTAACTGGCTGAACAGTTTTTGAATCTCTATATCTTCAAATCTTTTTCTAACACCCTTCCAGAAACCTTTATAATTTCTCTCTCTTTTTCTCCAAATATCCCCTAAGCCATTATTTTCTAAATTGTTTCGTAGAGTGCTTGCCCAGCCCGAGCTTTGCAGACTTGCTTCTTGATATTTTAAACATTGTTGCAATAAGAGTCCTTCATCTAAATTCAAGATCCTATGCCAGTATTTCAAGGCTCTTTCCATTATTAACCCTTTCCTTGTTACTCTCCCCATTTCAATTTGAGCAACTTCGTTTGCTGTTGCCATTGGCAGCCCCAAAACTTCCTTACAGAACATCCTGTGTATCTGATCCACAACTTCCCACCCATTCTCAAGCCCCCATATTTCAATGCCATATAGCATTCTGGCCTCGACTACAGAACTATATACTCTTTCCAACCATTTCATCTCCATCTCTGGCATTTTATATAGACACCCTCTCACAGCCATCATTGCTGCTTTCCCTTTTGCCAGTGCTGATTTCTTTTGTTTTTCCCATTTGCCTCCTGCATCCAATTTTAATCCTAAGTAAGTACAGTCACGCACTACTTTGTATTCAGCTTCTCCCTTCTTCCACTTTTCATATTTACTCAATTTAGTTCCTTTTTTAAATACTACAATTTGGGTTTTTTCGCTGTTTACCTTTAAGCCCCACTCTGAACAGTATTTCTCCACCTCTTGCAAAGATATTTTTAACCCATTAACAGTAATGGACATTATTACCAAATCGTCTGCAAAAAGTAAACCTGGGACTTGTAAGTTGTTTATTACTGGTATGAGACTATTATTCTTACTTATATTTTGTAATACATCATCAATAAATAAATTGAATAAAATTGGACTTAGCTTGCACCCTTGCCTTAGTCCTTTTCCCTCCAGTTGTATTTCTTTAGTTAGTGCCCCTTCTTCATATTTTATGCAAAATGTATTTTCATTATACAATTCTTTTAGTATAGTTACCATTTGATTACTCACTCCTTTCATTAACAGCTTATACCACAACAGTTTCAGCTCTACCCGATCGAAAGCTTTTTCCAAGACTCATCTATAATTTAATAAATATTTAAGTACTTCATTACAAATTAAGAGGTGCATCCATTAAGTTTCCTTCTCTTCCCACTAGCAAACCATATGCATGGAAAGCTACTGCATGTATGTAAATAAAATATTTTCTTTCTTAACAAAGCTGTCAATTGCCAGGATATCAGCACCACTGGTGTACCAGAATTTTGTCCCGCAGGAGTTCCTCACTTTGGTTATGAGATAATGAAAAATGTCTACAGATATCCATATAAATAAAAATAAGTATTGGAAGTTATCTTTGCTACAGCATATTTTTGGACAAGTAGTAAGTTTTCTGACTTCTCTGTAATGACATGTTACTGTGGTTTACAGTTTAGTTTATTTGTATTTAAAGATACAATATTTTCTTATAATTCCAACTAAATGTTTCCAGTACTATTCTAAGTACAAACTTGTCAGCTGCTTATAATTACGGGCTAATATCCCTGGCATTCACCTCTATTCTAGCCCTTATGTAACCTTTATCTAATATTCTGTTGTGTCCTCCCTTTCCCTACCTCTTAACTTCCTTACCCTTCTTATCCATTTCACTTTGACTGTGTCTGCATAGTGCCCTACCTCCCTTATCCTTCTGTCTCCTTCCAACATAAGCATTTTTATTGTTACTACCCAGGCCCCTTTATTATTCCAGTTCTTATCCCCCTCCATATTACTTTCATTCAGTTTTCTATTTGATTACATTCCAATACATAGTGCTCTCTGCTTATTTTGTTTCCACATGTTTCTTTGTTGAACCCCTCTCAATATGGCTCCTGTCCATAACAAAGTTAAAACCTCCATGTCATATCTATCACATTGTCATATCTATCACAAATATATTTCCCTTCCCCATTCTCTCTTCATTTTCAGGTATACATTTAGTGATTTCCTCCTTACCAGGTTTCCCATGTCACTTGTCTGTCAATGTCCTCTACCCTGTTCTTAATCATTGTCCAAAAACCCTTTACTTTCTCCCTCCTGCCAAATATCCCCCATTCCTATTCTATCAACATTCTCTCAAGCTTCAACCACCAGCTATTCTTAAATGTTGAGTTTTTCGATTGTTCTAAACAAATCTTTAGTACGTCGTCATTCCCTTTCATACAGCTTTTTTATACAGCTGTTACATTTTAAGCATTTTTCTAAAATTATTCCACTTCTGCAAGGTCTTCCAAGTTCCACCCTAGTCACACCATTTGGCGTTGATTTATTCAAACCTAATAACTCTTTACAAAACTGTTCATATGTATGTTTGACATGCTTTATCTTTTAGTTAATTGATGGAAATTAATCATTTCTTCACACACCTCTTCACACTTGATAGAGTCAACATGAAAAATTCAATGCCATGGCCAGGATTTGAACCAAGGATCTCCTGGTTTCCATCCAGTCGCTCTAATCCATTGAGCTACCATGGCCAACGTGCCGTCCTGACATTAAATTCTCCATTTGACTCGCATGGCATTGAATTTTTCATGTTGACTACCTATCAAGGACCTTAGCCTATATACGGCTAGTGTGAAGAAATGATTAATTTCCATCAATTAAATAAAATATTAAGAGTTAAATGATGAAGCCTTGGACACAAGTACTTACGATGGTAAGTCGCCACAAATGGTTTATCTTAAATGCGAGAGCCCCTAGTGGTTTACCGGGGAAATATGTGAGTCAAATGGAGAATTTAATGTCAGGATGGCACGTTGGGCATGGTAGCTCAATGGGTTAGAGCGACTGGATGGAAACCAGGAGATCCATGGCTCAAATCCCGGCCATGGCATTGAATTTTTCATGTTGACTCTATCTATGCTTTATCTTATTAGCCCACCATAATTCTGCACCGTGTCACTTTTTATTCTATTTTGCTTCATAGATTCTTTCAAGCCACTTTGCTCACATATCTGGTGATTTGTAGTTCCTTAACCGAAACTTCACTGGCTTACCTTTCACTCTTATCTTTCTCCCAAGTGCTCCCCAACCTGAATTATAGCATAATATCATTTCCAAATAATAAAACTCCTTTACCACCTCCACTTTTGATTATTTAAATACCACTTTTCATCTTTTCTTATCACCTTTCTTAAACACTACTATTTTTGTCTTGCTTGTATTCTTATCCCCCATTGCTTATAGTAATGGTAATTTCATTTATTGCTCTGGGTAGCCCTATCTCTGTTATAGATCCTATTACCAAGTCATCTGCAAATAGTAATCCTGGTTACTAAAATTAAGCAAATGAGTCAATCTTGTATATACTTTTCTCCACTTAAAAGTTTTTGAATGAAGACTAGTTTCTGGGAACTTTCCCCTATCCTCAGTTCTGTGGTTGACTGATGATGCATCCGATGTCTGCATCTGGTTTGGTGTCGTGCTGCCGTCTAATGTTCTGGTAAGTTTGATGACATCATCTATGGCGGGAATTTCAAAATTCATCAAGAGGTTCCGTTTCTTCATAATAAATATGTTTTCCCAAATCTGTAGTTCTAGAGGTTTCTTCGCCTATTTGATCAGTTCTATTTCATGTTTTATGTTGTGATTCTCAGACCAAAAGGGATGTGCTAAGGCTGACTTGTCCATGTGTTTGAATTTAATATTTCTGAAGTGTTCTTTCATTCTTGTTCCTAGATTCCTTTTGGTCTTACCAATGTATATCTTGTTACAATCCTGGCAGCTCATTTGGTAAATGCCTGATAATTGAGTTTTTGGTGTGCTATTTTTTGTGACAAGATATACATTTATAAGATCAAAAGGAATCTAGGAACAAGAATGAAAGAACACTTCAGAAATATTAAATTCAAACACATGGACAAGTCGACCGTAGCACATCACTTTTGGTCTGAGAATCACAACATAAAACAAGAAATAGTACTGATCAAACAGGCAAAGAAACCTCTAGAACTACAGACTTGGGAAAACATATTTATTACGAAGAAACAGGACCTCTTGATGAATTTTGAAATTCCTGCCATAGAATACGTCATCAAACTCACCAGAACGTTAGATGGCAGCACGACACCAAGCCAGATGCAGACACCGGATGGATCATCAGTCAACCACAGAACTGAGGATAGGGAAGAAGTTCCCAGAAACAAGTCTTCATTAGAAAAACTTGTAAGTGGAGAAAAGTATATACAAGATTGACTCATTTGCCTAATTTTAGTAACAATGGCACTCCACTTTCTGAAATACTTCTTTTTATTCTATATAGTAATCCTGGTATTATCTTATTCCTAATAATTAGACAATGATTGTTACTTTTTTCCACCCTCTGTTATATCATCAATAAACAAATTGAACAATACTAAGCTTAAAGCCTTGTCTTAATTCCATTCTCTGCTCCACTAATTCTGTTAGGCCATTCTTTTCTACTCTAGTTTCAAACTTTATTACTTCATAAATTTTTTCCAACCCTACAGTAAATTTCTTGCTTACTCCTTTCCTTTATGATTTTCACTATAGTGTTTCTCTCACTATTGTATCAAAAGCCTTTTCAAAATCTACAAAAAGCATACTCTGATACCATCCCTGTTAGGGATAACATTGTCATAACAATCCCGATATATATTATCGAAAGCACGAGAACCCAAATGGCGAGGTGAATGAACACCCTCATCGCAGGTACTTTCGTTGTGTCGCTTGCCGACAAAGGTGGCATTGTCCAAGGTTAGACCCTCGTCCCCAGCCAGGTCTTGGTCTGCACATCCTACGTGATGATAGAATAGGCACCGGGATTTAAGTTACACATTTTTAGACGTGTTTATGCATTAATTAGCTTGAATGTGGGAAAGTGAAAATCGTAGAATACATGTTTCAGACACGAGAAATTGCTTTTAGTAGGGATGAAACACAACCTATCAGAAACAAGTAACAGGTCACATGACCTCTAAAGTGTCCAAAGTTTGGCGAAAGGAAGGGGAAATTTGGGCAATGGCGACGTTTGATCGTCGCTAGGAAAATCACTCTGTTTTGGTGTGTGAAGGCGTCCACAAGTAATGAAAATTCACCAAAGTCCGTGTTTGCGAATACTCTGTTTCGGCAAATGAAAGGGGCCACAAGTACTGAAAATTCATCAAAGTTTGTGTTCGCGAATGCACGAAGTAATGCCCTCGACGTTCACAAACAATGCGTACACAGATACATACATAACATCAAGATAACGGTGACGAGTGGAGAGGACTGCGTATATCAATAAACTTGACATTCAACGGTCGTGGTGTCTTCTATATCATAATACCCCTATCCTGTCCAGACGCACCCACTCCCTGAAACTCAAAAGAGATAATTCATGCAGATCTACCCTGAGAAAATCCCCGACCTGTTGGAAACCTCCCATTCGTAATCCTCACCCATCACCTATCTTCTCATATGAGGTGTTGAGTACCGGGAGGGCTCAACGAGGTACCTAACGGGCAAGGACCGCCTCAACTCTCCTTTTCCTACTTGTGTATTTATCTATCATTTTGATAATTAGTATATTATGTATCGTCATCCTTTTCCCTTTTCTAAATACTATTTGGAATTCTGATAGCTTCCTCTCTACTTCCGCCAGTCTTGGCAATTTTTCTGTCATTACTCCTGTGTAAATTTTTCCTAGAATTGCTAGTAACTGATCCCCCTAATAATTTTGCGGTTTTCTGATTTCTCCTTTGCTTTTATAAATGGTGCAATAATACTCACTTTCCAATTTTCTATACTTCCTGTACAATTAAATAACATATGGTAAGAAACCACCTGCTCCACTGCCCAACCTTCAGTCAACATACTAATATAATATCAAAATACTGGAGTGCAAGAAAGCAAATGGCTTCATTGCCAACAGCTTAACCCTTTCACCAATATGGACATAGTATGACGTCCATATTTAAATGCAGGAGAAGTGATATGGACATGTATAGACATACATGCAATTAATGCTTATTTAACACTATTTATTTTAATCTATTTTATAATATATTTAAATAAGTTCTATAAGAGGTAAAAAATTACCCTCAAAGGTTTTTTTTTTTTTTTTTTTTTTTTTTTTTTTTTTTTTTTTTTTTTTTTTTTTGTAATGGTACTACCTGAAAACATGGATAAACACTTAAGGGCACATCTTCACATTCACAGCAAATCATAATGGTTTCCTTGCAAACTTCTTTTTTGCAACACACAAGTGTTTTCCCTCAAGTATGAGGGGAGGTGGATTGCTTATACCCAGTATGAAGAGTCCTCTGAATGTTATAATGCTCAATTAGCTGCAAGCTACTGATACACGAAATTCTAGTTAGGTTTATCATCTTGCATGGATTTAGAGCTCTCCAACTTACTAAAAAACTGCACTGTCTGCCCACCACAAGAAGGCAAGCTAGAGGAATGTGTAACGTAATCACTTTTGCTGTCCCAACAGTGTTTATGTTCTCCTTCCCAGTATGACAAGGATGCAAGAATCGTTTAAAATGTGTGTTGTCACATAACTCAACCAAGCATAATACAATTACTGCAACAAACATTAGATCTGGCAGCATGGGTAACTCATATGCACTCACACACACTCATTTCCTAGTAAACAGAGCAGATAAACAGTTCAAACACCTCTCCCCTTCATTCGTCTCTTGCCTTCTTGTGGTGGGTAGACAGCATATGGTAATATCCAGCTGGTGTAAAAATATATCACCTGTTTTTCCTAAAGAGGGATATGCTTGTAATACGTGATCTACTAGATCTATACCACCCATATTTGACCTGTTATTTCTCAAAAATGGAGTACCTAAAATGCCATCTGTAGACCAGTAAATATCTAATGTAGGTTTACGAGTAACAAGCACACTGTCCACTTCTGAATACTCCTTTTAGACCATAAACTGCTTTTATAGGTCATGGCTTCCTTCACCCTACTCTACTCACATACGTTTGTTTCCGTAACAATGAGAGATACTAAGTCAGAAGGAAAAAAAAAAATGTCATTTTCTTGGATGTCAGAAGTTAGCTGTACACTAGAAAATATGTCTATTTTCTACATGTCTATTTGTGTTTGAGTTATTTGAGCACTTCACAATGCCGATTCTTCATGAAACTCTGAAGGAAGCAGGCCATTTCCTTCCTCAATACTACCTATAGCCTCAACACCTCCCTCAAAATCTGAAAATTCACCATAGTATCCAAATCACTGTCAAAGAGCAAAAAGTGCTCCACATGAAAGTGATATCAGAAGCTTGTACACATCCTATGTGTATTTGCTTAATTGCAAATCAAATCAAATCATTACTAGGATAAGCCATGTTTAACACTAATATTTTACAATTTCAGACTTCCTACTCAATTAACTCCCAATAGCTAAAAGAAATCAGTCTGAACCCGAGAGTACAAATAACTAACTTACTGAAGGAAAACAACTGAATGAGCCACTATAAACTTCGGTTCTGAAATATTCTAAGAGATACATAGAGGTTTTTTCTTTCTTTCCAGCCTGTGTTTGACAACATATACATATGATTATCGCATGGTAGCATAAACTGAACCATAAAACCTTGAACTGGAGAACACTTAGCTTACTCAGCTATATATACATATCATTTGTATGCACACTAAAGTAAATGACTCACAAATTAGATGTGTTCTATGCAAAAAATGGCTTTTGCTATTGTGAAACAAAATAGTAAAATTTCAATGATTCACGAATATAGTCTCTACATACCATTGGTATACTGCACTTAGTAAGCTTTAAACCAGTTTTTGTTTCGTTAAAATAACTTTATACAGAAGATACAAATGTGCATATATGAAGCATTTTTACAGCATTTAAAAATGTAAATGTCTTATGCTTTTTACTGGATATCCGTTCCCAGCCCATGCAGGGTTTAAATGGCTATTGTTGAAGCGATTAACATATAACCAACCATATTAAAATGAGGAAGCAGCATTTTATGATAACACAACTTGTACATACCTAACATAAAACACTGAGTAGCTAATAGATTTTAAAATATTTAAGAAACTAGGCCACCATTTACCCAAACAAGGTACCAGACAGAAAATGTTCATAAAAAATTAGTAAAGGAGCTGATGTAATCAGAACCAAACATACCTGTTTTATTTGTACACTGCTAGTTTCATGATGGCTGTATTTTCTTCTTTTTCTTGGTCTTTCAATTTCCTGAGAATCATCTAATTTCTCTGTAGCAGTTTTGTCATCACTAATTATAATTGGAAATTGCTTAGTAAAGTCTTGTAGACGTTCAGCCCTGCAAGATGTTCATGGAATTAAGTTATGCAGACTTGAAAATTATTAAAACTAGAAACACTATTAAAAGTGAAGATACTTATTAAAACTATGCTTAGTCGCCTTTTTAAAAACTTTCTTCAGTACTAAAACAGGAAGGTTTTCAGGGTATTTGCTCCCCCTTAAGCAATCCCAGTGATTGAAGGTTGTTCTTTCTTGTATATTTTATCCTCAATTGAGAGCAATATTGCTGACTTCTAGATTTGCTAAGGTGTACAATCATGGAATGACAGGACCTTAAAGGATCTTATAGTTAAATACTACTTTAGAACCTTTAAAAATAAAAATATTTTGCTAGATAGCTAGTTCCATGTAGAAGTTAAAGGTTTTAATATTTTGTCTTATGATTATTCCAAAGTGAAAGTTATGGTTGACTTCTTCTTCTTTCTCTAACTCCTTTGTGCTGTTAAGCTTGGAGTACAAGCCTCTTCTACCCATTTCCTCCACTTTTCTCGGACCATCATCATTCTCTTCATTTCTGTCATGGTTTTCCCTCTATCCTTCCCCAACTTCTCAATGTATTCCTGATACAACATGCGTGGCCTTCCCCTAATTCTTTTACCTTCTGGTCTTGCTTCTAAATATTGTTTGGGTTTTCTTTCTTCTGACACGCGGAGTACATGTCCATACCATTTAAGTTGTCTTTTTTATGGTTGACTCATGTTTCTTTAAACCTTAACTTACTAAATCTTTTTTCAATATAATATTCAAACTGCTTCCTGTCCTACCTATATAAAATTTACCATAATATTCACAACTTATTTGGTAGGTAAGCAACTTCTATTTGCACGGCATGTGTTTTTGCATGGTTTATTGAATAAGCTGTTCAAGCTATATTTATTTTGTGGAGTTAATCTAATGTTAAAATGTTTTAAAATCCTCTAAAACTTAAAGACCCAGGCAAAAAGAGAACTTTATTTATATTCAGTGCTTTTCTTCTGTTAGATATGATACAGAAATTATGGATCCATTGAATAAATTAGAACTTCTAATAAAATTAAACATGAAAATTTTGAGAATTTGTGTTAAATGTTATGGGACTGTAGGTTTGGTAATAGATTATGAGTATATGATGGATAGAGTCAACATGAAAAATTCAATGCCATGGCCGGGATTTGAACCACGGATCTACTGGTTTCCGTCCAGTCGCTCTTAACCTTTGAGCTACCATGGCCAACGTGCCTTCCTGACATTAAATTCTCCAGTTGACTCGTATATTTCCCCGGGGAAATATACGAGTCAACTGGAGAATTTAATGTCAGGAAGGCACGTTGGCCATGGTAGCTCAAAGGTTAAGAGCGACTGGACGGAAACCAGTAGATCCGTGGTTCAAATCCCGGCCATGGCATTGAATTTTTCATGTTGACTCTATCCATCAAATATCTTAGCCCATATACGGCTAGTGTGGAGAAATGATTAATTTCCATCAATTAACTAAAAGATTATGAGTATAGTTTGGTTTGGAATAAGATGGCATTAAGTACAGTAATTAGGAACGGCTGGCTTTCAGGCAAATTCGTAGAAGTGTTTCAGTTGGTTACACTGTGGGGGGTGAAAGTAGCCACTGTTGTCAGATTAGGTATGGCAACCTAGCTTGAGATTCTTGGAATTTGAAATAGTATTTTTAGAAATTTATACAGGGACCTTAGGATGGGATGAAGCAAATTTCAGAAATATAGAAACAAAGTGGCAACATCATGTTAGAAATTAATAGTAGGGATCTTTCAGTCATTAGCAAAAGGGGAGGTTATTAGAATTTTGAAGCTGAGTAGCACATTCTGAGCATAACATTGGACACTTATGGTCGGATTGGTGGTGGAACAAGATTTAGCTGGATTACGCATCATTCTTCCCTCAAGGGTAGAACATGTTACTGCTTGATAGAAGATTCAGTAAAACTGAACATTCAGATTCTCCATTAAATAAAATACTGTTTGTTAAACATTTCTAAGTCAGATTCCGTTTCATCCTTTCTTTGATCAATATGCACCTACCCATTCCCTGGGATAAGTTTCTCTGCTTAAGTGCGAAAAAGAAATATCTGTTTCAACTTGGTGAAGCATTGAGGCAGAACCAGACTATTACGAATTCCATTCACATTACTTCCATTAATATCTCATTTAATCATTGGCTCAAAAATATTTGATTTTGCCAAGTTGAGAATATGACAGGATTCTTTCAAATATTCTTTCTATTCAAATGAGATTTTGTTAAGTGGTGTTAAGATTCTAAAACATATATTGATGTAACACTGGGTTACTATTATTTCTCTTAATATAACTGTCCACATGAGTAGGTTTTCTATAAGTTTAGAATTTTAATCCATTTAATAATTTTAAAATCCAAAAAGCATAAACATTAAAACCTTTTTAAACCACTTCTCGAACTGTAAAAACACTTAAGCTCCACTTACATTTAAAAATTAGGATATGTTTCAAGGACCCTGCATCCCCATCGTCAGCTGATGTTCAACTAGTTCTTCAGTTCACAAAAGAGATTTAAAACAATTTACAAAATTGCATATAAAAGAGAAACATCATTGCCAACATCAAATTTACCAATATTTGTATAAAATAACTTTTGCCAAAATTTGTAAGAAGACTGTTAAACAGAATAGTAATAGCACATACCAAAAAGCTGTAGAGAAAAAAAGTATTACTATTAGAAAGATCAGAACAATACGCCTCTTTAGCAAAAACAGAATTGATGCTGTACAACCTGTACTTGAAAGTAACAAAAGACTTTAATAACAGTATGTGGATAAATTTCGAAACAAGATTGTATGATAAACTCAATCTAATTATGAACGTCAAAACTAACAAACTTAAAAAGAAGGCAGAATTTTTAGGAAAATAGAGAGATAACCAGCACAAAATAAAATTAGATATAAAAAAATCAGAAAATCATGTAGTTAATCTGTCAGCACAACCCTTTACCGGGAAAGAAATTGATTTGCTATATAAAGGCCTCAAGACATGCATAAATTACTCACAAAATTTAGATCAGTATATTGCTGACGTCGAAATTGCATCACATTTGATGACTAATGAGCAAGATAAAGTAATTGCCAAATCAAAAGACAAAACAATACTCTAACAACAAAGTATAAAAAAGCAGATTCCAAACAAAAACAATTAATACACCAACTGAATGTTAAACCAGTATTATATTTGAAAGCAGATAAAGGTAATAAAACTTTTATCAGGGACAAAGATGATTACATATGCAGAGTTAATAAACTTCTAGAACATCAGGAATATGAAGAAATAAAAAAGAATGCTCTACGAGCTTTGGTTGTTTCAGCAAATAAGACAATAAAATAAAGTACAATAACACCTGAAAAAACAAAAGCAAAATTAGTCCCCAACAACACAGTTTTACCAAAACTGTATTGTCTACCAAAACTTCATAAAAATGACGACAGTGTGAGACCGATTATTAGCAATATAGATGCACCTACATATTATTTAGCAAAGTGGTTAATATACGAAATGGATCCCATACAAAGATATGCTTCTCTCGGTATAAAAGCAGCTTGGTATTGGTTGACAAATTAAATAAAGTAAATATCAATACTAATGAAATTTTAGTCTCCTTTGATGTCAGCTCATTATTTATAAGCGTACCTACAGAAAAGCTACCAAATTTGATTAAGCTATGGCTTTCAGATCAAGGTTTTACTGAAATCCAAATTGAAGAATATAACAAACTCTTTAATTTATGTATCAATCAAAACAACGTCATGTTCAACCAAAAGTATCACAAACAAACTTCAGGGTTAGCTATGGGCAACCCCATCTCACCGTTATTAGCTGATTTGTATATAAGTTATTTGGAAACACGGGTGACAGAAGCATTTCCGCATATTTTTAAAGTATGGTTTCGTTATGTGGATGACATATTTGCCATAATACCAGAAAAGTTAGCACAGGGTGCGTTAAAATGATTGAATTTACAAGACCGATCTATAAAGTTGACAATTGAAACAGAACAAGATGGATGGTTACCATTTTTGGATTTAAAAATTATGAGAAAAGGAGACAAATTAGTATTTGGCATATATAGAAAATCAACACATGTGGATAACTACATTAAAAAAAATAACTCCAACCCAAAAGAACACTAATTTGCAGTATTTCACAGTTTAATCCATAGGTTAGTGAACATTCCATAGACTATGGAAGAATATAACAAGGAAGTAGATCACATTAAATATGTTGCAATTGTGAATGGCTTTGATCCAAAATTTATTAAAAAAATGATAAACAAACATAAAAGACGGAAAACCATCAAGGACATTAGCACTTTAAAAGCTAATGACCCAAAGAAAGTATATTGCAAATTCACACATCATCCTAAGGCTTTTAATAAATTTAAAAACTTTTTCCGTCAATTTCATATACAACTATTACCACATAAAAAATACAACATGAGAAACATACTAAATCACCCGCTCAAAAACACAAAGTCCAACCAACAAACTATGCGGAATTTATAGTGTAAGATGTGAGGATTGCCACGAAATATATATTGGAAAAACAAAAAGAAACCTAGAAACAAGGATGAAGGAACACATGAGATGCATAAAATACAAACAGACAGATAAATCAGCCATAGCCCATCATTTCTGGTCAAAAAATCATAATATTTCCAAAGACATAAAACTTTGGTACCAGCAAAAAAGTATTGGGAATTAACAGTTTGGGAAAATATACACATTTTGAAGAATAAAAAGAGAGCCAAGAACTTTGAAATACTGATAGTAGATGACGTCATTCAACTCATTGAACAGCGCCAGGAGAGGGAGGCAGTCACCTGAAGAACTACTTGAATATCAGCTGACGATGGGGATGCAGGGTCCTTGAAACATGTCCTAATTTTTAAATGTAAGTGGAGCTTAAGTGTTTTTACAGTTCGAGAAGTGGTTTAAAAAGGTTTTATTCATGAAGCTCCACTGTTTATAAATATTTCTATTTATAGTTTTATTATAGCATAAACACTGTTCTATAATCCACTTTAAATTTCACATTTTTGCAAGTTAAAAAGCATTAAAGCATTAGTATTTCACCAAAGTATTGGTCTTTCCTCAGCAGATTTATTCATCAGAAGTTCAGGAATATTGTCACGTTTACACCTTTTTACAATACAGTGAGTACAGATTGCATAACCAAGCTTCATCAGTATTAGCTACCAGTTCTTAGGAAAGACTTCTGTTACATCTTTTAAACTGAATCTCATTTTCTTTAATATTCACCAGAATGTCTTTTGCCCACTCCTAAAATTAATTTCTCCCTTTACTGCACAGAACAACTCCTTCAATGTTGGACCTTCTCTGTTCACTTCATAATATTCCAAAGATGTTCTGAGAATAATGCACTTATAAAAATCAACCATTTCAAACTAGGTTTTCTGGGGGGAGAAAAATCTGTTGTTTTACTAGAATTGTAATTTGTGTACCTGAAATAGTAATCTTTTCAAATTCTTTAGTAACCATGTTAACTGTTCTTTCATTTTTTCCTACTGCTGTAACCATTCTAGTCACTGCCCAAAGAAAGAACTAATCATTTTGCTTTTCCTTGGTAAAGAACTTCAAAACATGTGAATTATCTTTCTGCTTTACAAGTTTATAACTCTGTGTTGCAATTTTTTTTTTGGGGGGGGAGGGGGGAGTTTCTAAGATTAGTTATTTGGAATGTATTATGTTACTCATTCACACCTCAAATAACAGACTAACATAACACTTACCATGCAGGCGACGTAATATAAGGTCACACAACTTAAAAGGTTTAACACTAGATTGCAGAATCTACTATGATAATAATATATCAATATGAGAATCGTTCTGAAACCAATGGTTTGTGTTGACTTTGGACGTCTGAGATAGATGTCATTGGTAGACCTTCCTCTACCTCTTTGCTGGTGGTTCCGTTGTTCTGCGGTAGTTGGTGCCAGCAGAGGAGTGTTTCAAAATGGAGTCTGATATGGATGTACATATAAAACAGAGATGTAAGATTGAATTCATCACTGCCGAAAAAATTGTGCCAACTGAAATTCATCAATGCTTGCTAAAGGTGTGTAGAGACAATACATTAAACATGAGTAATATGAAGCAATGGGTACAGCATTTTAATAGTGTTGAAAAGGCTGTGCATGACAAGCCACACCCTGCACAGCTGCTACCCCTCACAACGAAGGGCATCTTGATCAACTGATATGTGCTGATTGGCAGATAACGACCAAAGATCAATTAATGGAAATTAATTGTTCTTTCACTCTGGCCGTGTGTAGGATAAATTGTGGAAACGTAGAGTCAGAATGAAAAATTCAATGCCAATGACTCTACGTTTCCACAATTTAGCCTACACACGGCCAGTGTGAAAGAACAATTAATTTCCATTAATTGACCTAATAGTGGTTAACTATAAAGCTTGGGCCTTAAAGTACTTACATGTAGTAAGTCGCCATTAAGGTAGTTGTCTCATGTGTTTATGAGAACTCCTAAGTGGTTTACCGGGAAAATACGAGTCAGTTGGAGAATTTAATGTCATATCGGCACGTTGGCCATAGTAGCTCAATGGTAGAGCGGCTGGACGGAAACCAGAAGATCCATAGTTCAAATCCCGGCTATGGCATTGAATTTTTCATTCTGACTCTACGTTTCCACAACGACCAAAGAATTGTGTGCAAATCTGAATGTCGGCTGTAATGCATTGGAGACAATATTGGAGCATCCTGTTTATCTCAAAGTTCATGCGAGATGGGTACCAAAATCTTTACATAAGTTCAGTAGACCACTCACTGATGGCACATCAAAATTGCATTCCCATGTTTTAAGTTACATCTGATGCTCCAGATACCATTTATCTTTCTCATTACCTTCTTTTAGAATATCTTAACTTTTCCAGTCCAATTCTCCAAATCACATAGTAATACAGGTATAATTAATGTTTTATACAGCATACATTTTGTTTTTGTGCTAAGGAGATGGGATTGAAGTTACTTATTTAGCCCATTGTAGCATCTATTAGCCATCTTCATTCTTGAGTTTATTTCTGCAGTGATATTAACTATGATTGGTCCCAAGGTGTTTAAATTGTGTTAAAACTGCAAATTTATAATTATCAATTATATATGGTTCTCCTGTATGTTCCTTGTATGTATATTTTGTTTGTGTCTATATATATTGTATATTTATATATATTGTTTGTATATATCTACAGTTACATTTTGAAATATTTTGTCTTGTTTTCATTGATCATTAGTTCCATTTTCTTAACTGCTTTTTCTAATTTATTAAATGTTCCTCTTACCATCCTTTCAGATCGTCCAATTATCTCTATACCATCAGCATAGGCTAATAGTTGCATAGATTTATTTCCTTTTGTGTCTATGACTGACTAATTACCTTTTCTAGAGCTGTATTGAACTTTTCAAGAGCTATATTGAAAAGTGGATATAACAGCGCATCACCGTGCCAGAGATCTTTGTATGTAACAAATTCATCAGATAGTTGATTTTGGATCATTGCTTTGCATTTCACATCCCTGACTGTTACTTTTGTGAGCTTTATCAATTTACCTGAAATTTCAAGGTCTTCCATTCCTTTAAATAGTTGTTCTCTATCAATAGTAACTCTCTCTGCTTCAAAATCAATAAACAAATGGCAGATATCAATTTTGAACTTTCATGGCATTTATCACATCTGTCTCATTGAGTATCTGACCAACACTTGATTTCCCAGTTGTAAATCCACACTGATACACTTTAGTCTGCTTATTTGCACATGGCTTTATTTTTTTAACAGTATCCAGGTTAGGTGTTCAATCTTGTTCTGATTGATTCTCAATATCTAGCTGTTCATTTATTATCTATTTCATTAAATAGCTCGCCCCCAGTAATGCTTCAAGTCTCATTTTCCAGTATTTTAGGATCTTCACCATCATGTGCTAGTTCCCCATTAGCACCTCTACAGATTATAATTCTTGGTTTAAATTACTTCCCTAAGTTTCTTATTAAGTTCCACATTTAGTTGGTGCTTTTCTTCTAATTCCTTAAATATCCTTCCATAATAGATCTCCCTTTTCATGTATTTTTGCTCCATTTTCCATTCTATTTTGTATCTTTCAATTGCATTTTTCTTTTGTTTATTGCTTCCTTATGTACTTTATATCCTAGATTAACAAAAGAATTTTATAAAGCACTGCAAGATCACTGGGCAATAAACATGGTGTTAATTACATTCAAAAGTCATAATTTCACCATGACCTTACCAAGAACACGTTATGTATAGCAGAATATTTTACAATTACAAAAACATTAAAAGGTTCACAACAGCATTATAACAATGCACTTCTACATATCAAAATAAAAAAAAATTGATTACTTAAATATATTTTTGGGATGGGAAAACTAAATTACGGATCAATTAATGGAAATTAATTATTCTTGTACACTAGCCATGGTTTGGAAAAATAGTCACACTGAAATGACATAGTTGTCATAATGATACAGTGGTCTGAACAATAAAGCCTGAGACTTAAAAGTACTTGCACTGTAAGTTGCCATTAAGGTAGTTGTCTCATATGTACATATACAAGAATTTCTATTGCTTGACCAGATAAAATGCTTGTCAATTAGGGAATTTAATGTCATGCAGTCACATTAGCTCAGTGGGTAAGTGCAACCAGATGAAGACTGGGAGATCTACGGTTCAAATCCTGGCTATAGTGTTGATTTTTCAGTCTGACTCTACCTATCCCGTTATAGTTTTAGGTTCAATAAATCTGCAATATAAGACCACCAGCTTTACTTTCCTTCCAAAAGGAAGCCACACTTAAGCTTTTTACGCCAAAAAGACCATTGTTCTCCACCAGGTTTGAACCTGCAGTCTGAGAAATCAGGTCTAATGATCTTGAGCCTGCTTCTATAATAAAAAAAATATTGAGTAAGAGATTAATTTAAAAAAAGTAAAGTGACTTAGTTTTTTAAAAGAAATAAAAAGAATAAAGGACTAGAAATACATAATTTATTTTCCATTCACTATATTTTAAGAAATTTGAGAGAATTTTTAAAAGTGTTAATAACAGATCAGTCCCATTAAATAAATACTGGGTGCAACAAAAAGGTATGTCGGAAATTTAAGAAAACATTTCTTGTAAATAGAACTATGAACATAGGTCCACAATTAATTTCCTCTTAAAAGCACTTTTTCTACAGCTGAACTCCATACATCACTAAATGACAAGAGTGGTGGGAAAACAAGAAATCACAGCCCATGTTCAAAATGTCCTCTGCTAGCTCCGATACATCCATCATTCCACTGTCACATAGACTCCTTGGTGACCTGAGTTAGGTCTAGAGAATTTCATATTGTCTAGTAGCTCTCCACAATAAAAGCACAAAAATTATTTAAAAATTCTGGTGGGTTTAAATCAGGTGGGCGTGGAGGCCACGAATTGATCAACTTCTTCCCATCCATCTAGCAGGCAACCTGCTATTCAGAAATCAGAAAGAAAGCCAAATAAGGCAGAACTCCACTGTGCATGAACTGAGTACCGGTGCCTAACAAGTGGACTACTTGCTGTACTGTAGCACAATGACAATTGTGAAATCTCAACCCAATTTACCCAGATGTAAAAGCAAATGTTTACTACTGTACAATTAAATCACAATTCCGTTGTGGGGTTATGACAGAGACAGCTACATATTACACATATCACCGTGTAAGCAGAGTTGTAGAAAAGGAGCTCTACCATGGAAATAAATTCTGGACCTATATTCATATAACATTTTTAAATAACAAATAGAATCCAGCTACAGTGAAGCAACATATGCTACACAAAATATAATTATTTGTTACAAAACTACACTTATCAACAACTTTCAACAACGAAAGTGTAAGTGACTGAGGACGTAAACATGTGTTTATAAAAATGGTTTAAACACAATTTCTTAAAATTTTCATCAATTTCCTTAAAGATAAGTGAAGTTTCATTACAAATAATTGTTTTGTGTAACATTTTTTATCCTCTATATACAAGAAACGTTTTTCCGAAGTTTGTACATAATTTCTTGTTACATCCTATATAGCTGAAACAACCTAAAAAACATTGAAGTTACCAGTTAATTTTGAAGATTGTAATAAATTTTACAAAGGAAAAATAAATTAATCTAAATATTAGACTGAAAGAACATCTAAGAAACAAACACATAAGACAGCCGCAACATACCATTTTGGGATATAAAATCATACCATATGACAAAATTAAATGCGAGGATCTACTCCCATTAGTCCTGGCCCCGTAGGACCTGAACCCGGGCCTCTCGGGTATATTTACCGTAGGACAGTACCTATTTTATAAACTGCCCCCCCCCCCCCGCCTGCACATGGCAGACAGGACGGAAGTGGATATGCCACTTATGCGCCGGTCCTTAATGAACCAGCTACCAAAAAACCTTGGTAGGGCCGCCAGTGTCTAGCTCACCAGCTACTAGCTCTGCAGGCTAGTTCCCGGGACTTATGAGGCAACCCTCTACCACCTCCGGGCGGCCAGTAGCCTGGCCGGAGGTACCCAATTGCCCATGGGTGGCAGGAACACACTGCCCCCTCGAGTCCAACCCAATCCGAACAGCTCCCAGAGGGAGGGGCTCGAATGTTCGGCCCGAGGTTCCTCTAGTAACGTCAGAGGTACCACGAGTGCTAGGGGTCCGCAGCGCCCGCACTTTGGCAGCTGAAAGGGAGGCATCCCTCCCCCTACGGGGACCATAGGACAAAATATCAAAACTTGTAACTTCTACACTTAAACTAGCTATTTGGGAAATTATTTTTATTTTTAAAACTTCTAAAGCAGTTTAAGATCTTGCCACTTAATGATCGTATACAACTTTGCAAATGTACCACTACAAATCAGAAGAGTTGCTCTCAACTGAGGGAAGAAAATACAAGAGAGTACATCCCTCAGTCACCTGGTTATGTGAAGATGAGGCAACCTTTCCCAAAAAACATACCTAGTCTGAAATTGAATATTGAATAAAGTAACTTTTTAAAAAGTACCAAAGCACAGTTTTATTTTATCAATTTTATTCTACTTTCATGAATGTAACATTCACAAGCAAAGAATATTATTTTAAAAGCAAGAAACTTTACCTGTTTTTCTTAAGCGCCACTACTGCTTCTCTTACAGCTTCATTCCAGCTTGTTTTAGCTGAGTTTCGTATACTGAATGCAGACAACAGTTTCTTGTCTTTCTTTTTTACCTATGAACATAAAATAGTTATTGAATGGTCTACCACATTCTAGAACAATGACTGGGAGGTATAAATAGCAGTGAAGTGTGAGAAGAGTGAGTTGTTTTCTTTTAATTGTGTGAGTTGTGTGATAGTGGACATTTGAACTGTGCCGCAGTGATTCTTTTGTTTGTTTTCCTGTGGTGGAGCAACAAGATGACCTTAAAGACTGCTGTTTGTCAATATAACCTCATTTTGCTGCTGCAAGGATTGTACAAAGCTTCTGTTTATTGCAATAAAGTGTGTTTTAAAGTTCTGCAAACCGGACTTTTGATTCTACCAACCCATGAAGTCACGATATCAAAGAGAAGCTACTTCCATTGTAGGATGTATATCTGAATCTCGGAATGAAATTTAACTTACAAATCTCATTTGATCTTGGAGAAAATTGCTGGACCATTCTGTATGAGTTCCAAGAAGCAGAGAAAAGAAAATTGTGAACAGATTAATTAAAACAATTTCTGGCTGCCAAAAAGAGCCAGAAGCTGAAGAGCCAGAAAAACAATTTAAAACAATAATTCACAGCTCTGTTCAATAGCTCTGTTCCTTAGAAGAGCAAGGCCAAACTCATAGACATTTGACTTCTCCAATGCCTAGTTCACGAAACTGCACAAAAAGAGACACCAGAGCATCAAAAGAATGTTTTCTTATAAAGAATTAGTAATTTCTTCAGTTTTGTAAGCAGGTTTATTTTATCGAGATTTAACTGTATTGGAACACCACACTGAAGCGAAAAATTAAATTACAGATGAGTCGTATTTTTTACACATCTGCTTCACTTTCGTATGGAGTATGTTATACATGTTTTTAGGCCTTGGTTAAGTACATCTATTTCTTCATTGTTAAAATTTTGCTTTGAGAGATTAATTTACGAAAGTGAAGCAGATGTGTAAAAAATACGACTCATCTATAATTTAATAGGTTTCTTTTAATTTTTAAAATGAACTATAGCATGTATTCTTCTGTGTTCTATATTGTACTGAAACTTAAAAAAAGAATTTATGCAGCAAAATGTTATGAGTTACAGATAACCCACTCTTATTTCATAAAACCCAATATATCCATCTTTCCATCCACAAAAGGTTTGAGTTTATGGGACTTTATTGTACAGCAGAACAATAAGGTTTATGAAGAGTTTTACAATGTTCTAAATTTGTTAATGGCAAAGTGCATCATTCCCAAAATATAGAAGCTGTTATGACACAGTAGTTAAACTGTTACCATGGTAAAGTCATGAAAGCTGTGCACCTATACAAATCTTTTGGTTTGAATACCATGGTTATATAGTGCCTAGCTTTCTCACTATTTTTCACCTAGAAAGCAATTCATAGCAGTATTCAGAAGGCAAAAATTAATTTCAATAGTTACTTGCTTGTTGTGTTCATGCAGAGTATAGGAATGGCTGGCATTATAATCAATATTTTGTTGCATTTTGATCACTTACGGAGAGCTTTGTCTCAGAAGTCATTTTCTATGGACTCTAGGAAAAATATAGGTGATAAACCAATCAAGAAGCCCAATGGTGCTGAATTTTATTGCTATCTTGTTATTGGACTAAGATTAATACAAAATCACAATCAAAAAACATATTGTTGATTTTACCATCAAAGACAAATGAAAACTGAGACAGTTTTTCTAAATTAGCCCTATCAGAAATTGTTCATGGATATTTATAGAGGATTTGTATGTTGTTTTCAAATGCTAGGCTTTGGCAATGAAGCCATTAGCTCTCTTGCTCTCCAATATTTCTGTGTAGTGGGTCCGGCAGGTAGGGCTTCACAGGTTAAAAGATGTTCTTCAGTCATTTCCTCTTCTTTGTTGCACAGAGGACAATTTGGACTTGTATAAATTCCTATTCTGTGTAAGTGTTTGGCCAAATAATAAAGTTCCGTAAATAATCTAAAATTTGCTACTGCAGCTTTACATGGGATTTCTGGAATAATTTCTGGATTTTTAATTAAAATGTTCCAGTTTTTATCTTTGGCTTTGTTCGTTATTGATTGGTTTTGTTTGTTTTTATATTTGCTTTTGATTAATCTTTTTATCGATGTAAAGGGTAAGTTTTTACTTTTGTTCTGAATTAAATTTGCACAATTTTTGGCAAGAAAATCAGCTGATTCATTTCCAGCAATTCCATAATGTGCAGGTATCCACTGTAACATAATTCTTTTCTGCAGTTTTTGAAGTTGTTGGATCATTTTGTAACATTCTTTAATTTGGATTGACCTCATTTTATATGAACTTATTGCACATAATGCTGCTTTAGAATCAGAAAGTATGACAGCATTTTTGAATTTATCTATTCTGTATAGGATTTGTATGTTAATGATGTTAATCTGTTAGAAATGTGGAAGTTTTATGTTATTTATAAAAAATGAAAGAGTTTATAAGGATAACATAACAGGACGATCATAAAATGTTATGTTGCGATGGTGATGAAGAGAACTTGCAAAAACAAGCCAAAAAAAAGATGGATAGATTGTAACAGGAGAGTAAGACTAATGTGCATAATACTGCTAAAAAGTTTATTATATGAATATGAGGTATTTTAAATTAAGGAATAATCAACAGTGTTTAAAAGGTGTTATTTTAATCAATCATACCTAGCGAAAATCACCATAGCGAGATCACGACTTGGAAAAATACAAAGTCAACTGCTTGCTATCTGTAGCTAGACCGAGAAAGCAGCAATAAAAGCCACAAACACAAATAAAAGCCATTAAATAAACGAACCAACTCAAGTTAAATGAAACCACATTAAATTGGCGAACCAATGCAGAGTTAAAACAACCCATTAAAACTTAGCAAAAATCTGGTGTGCTGCATACTTTCCTTAGGCATTATTGTTTATTTTTGTGTAACTTTCTTATTACCTGTCTGAAAAATGAATGTAGTTGTTTGGGGTGGGGGGGGGGGGGGGGACTGGCATAGCACAGGTCAGAGAAGGCAGGAACATAGTGTGGTACAGTCTGAGCATCAAAACATTAGTTCAGTGCATGCAACATGACACATTTTTCTCTTGCAAAATTGATATCCAATGCCTTTGAATATTCTCCAGAATGTCTGCCTTTCTACCTTCAAAAGTAGGAGTTCTGTCTTCAATATAACCCGTGAGTTTATATACTGTAGGCATTTCTGTTCTCTGTTCATAAAACTTGAGAAAAGTTCTGCACACATTTTTCAAACTCGAGTTCAAACCTTTTTGGATGTGGGCAACGTTTAACAGCTGTTGAAAGTTTCCCCCCAACCCCTACCCCCCATGCGCTTTGAATTTTGAACCTCTTTTACTACATAAAACACAATTCGTTCACCTTTCCCCAATGCTGCTAATTTGAGTTTCCTGTGCGATTTCATTAAAAACAGTAAGCAACAACAAATCGCTTGATAGAAAGCATTAAATCATTAATGTGGAAACAAAAATCAACTCACTCGAAGGATTAAAAGTGCAAACTTTAAAAAACAAGTTCAAATAGGTGTTTGAAATAATAGTGTTTCAAATTATGAGACAAGGTGCCCAAGTTCTAGAAGACCATCAAGTAGACAATGAGAATGTAAAGCACTAGTGACATGCCTCTTATGAAATATCAGGAGACATGGTATGCAGAATGTTCATTCTCCCAATACTGGGCATGCTGCGTGTGACAATTGGCAGAGAATGGACAATTTAGGGAAAGCATGTGTTGTGCACTGTAACTCTGAACTATTTCCAACAATTGACATGTGATATCAATAATCCATCACTGGTGAGTTATTCAAAAAGTTATTTTTATTACAAGCTTTTCTATTATGTAAATGAAAGAAAATATTTTTGTGTTTTAGTAAATATTTTGAACTTTTTAACAAATATTTTCATTATTTTTACTGCATAAAAAATAAATAAATTTAACTTTATAGCACCCAAAATTCTGTTCCCTAATGATAATGAAGTAATGACATATGAAGTCTTGTTTATGCAAATGCCATTATTGTCTGCAATCATGCACATCAACTACTCCTTGAAATATTCCAGTTGCATAACATTACAGAGCTACATCATGACACTTTCTGGGAGTAGTGTTTTCTTGCTGTAAGAAATTTGATTTCTTTTTAAATTAACATTCTCCATCATATCAGATGATGAATAAATTGGATAAAATGATCCTCAAATGACTCCAGCGGCAGAAAGCTTAGAGTTATCTGATATTCACCTTTCAAGTTTAGGGGAAATTCTGGCAAAAACTTTATCCAGATAACTCACCCTGACCAAGATTCTAACTCTGGACCTCTTAAACGTGGGACAGATACTTAACACTTATGCTACAGAGACAGGCAAAAATTGGAATTGTTCAGCAACTCTATTTAAAATCGCAGTTATCATAGGAGGTACAAGATGCATAATATATACTTTGACAAGTATGGAAATATACCAGATGTGTAGAAAATGCTGTAATTCTCTGAAGAGATACGCGAGGAAAGAAAAGAAGAACGGAGTTACGACTAGTTTATGTAGAAAAATATAAAACGAGTTTTGCTATCGGCTTACAGTTCTATTTATTTGGAAATTATGCACATATTAGAAGTACTGGGTTTTATTGATAAAAAGGTTAAGGTCAAAATATGGAGCCTTTATATAATTTGCTTGATACAATATTATACAATACCTCTTTCTGAAGCTTCTGTTGTAATTTGTACAGTGCCTCTACCCCTTCAAATGGAATGACACATGCTGCTGACAACCAACTTCTTCGTCCATTATCAGCAAAAAATTGAACATGTAAGCTTCGGATAACTGTTGTACCACGACGAGCTGAAAAACAAAGATAAACAAAACATTTTACTACTTCCAAAAGATGGTAACAAACACTAAATATGAGTATTTACACAAATTTTTATTACATAGAAAATGAAGCCAGCTACAGTGAAGCAATAAATATTACACAAATATAAAATTTGTTACCATGGCTTCACTTATCTTAAGAAATTGGTGTTAATACTTCCTTCTAATGGAGATCGATTTCACAAACAGATCGTTTGTATCTTCAGTCGACAAACAAACTCTGTGGCAACAAACAACGGAGTTTGTTTGTGGACTTAAGGGGAGGCATCGGTGAAATTTCGTCAAAAATGACAAAAAACGACATTTTCCGTTTTTTGCATTAAAATTATGTTTAAACATTGTAGTTTCAGAATATGCCATCAGTTAGGCCCTAGCACCATTTAAAGAGCAGCTACGTCATTATTTAAACGCGCATGTGCAGGTGGCTTTTTCGAGTGTGTCGCAAAGAAATTGATGGAATTCTCACGTTTAAACTACGCGATTTGATTCTGTAACTGTGGTAATGTGCAGAGACACCTTCTGGATGTTTGTGGAAGCTACTGGACCTTTCCGCTACCATTTTTACATATTATTTCCCACTTACTACTTTTGAAAGTAAACAAACATTTCCACTGACACGTAGTGTTTGTGAAATATGGTTTACATGCAAGTGAAAGCTGTGGATAGCAGCTTATATTAAATTATTATTGTTTAGAATGGGAATAAAGCCTGATTTAACATTGTATTGCTTTCTTGTTGCAAAAGTAGGTACATGATTCATACCAGGTTAGGTTAGGAGTACAGTAGCTATTTAAAGCAAAATATAATGAAACTTTAAGGTGTTCTAGCCATAATAGTAAGTAATGATACTAGAATGCTATGCCTGAGGTAAATGTTAAGTGAAAACATAGCCCAAGAATTAACAGTGATTCTAGTAGGTCACCTTTTGATGTAAATAGAAGAAGGGTTGATGTATTTCTGGGCATTGGTAAGGGTCATATTTCTATGCAGAAGTTTTGTATGACCATGGGTATGAATTGCATGAACTATTCTACTTACAATTTCCATCTCATAGACAAAAATAAAGATATTAGTTAGTACTATTATATGGGAAAGTTGCATTAAAGGAGAAGCACAGAATGCTAATAAAAGTTTCCATGGAGTAAATGTCACAAAGAAGTTTTTGTATTAAGAAAGAAATTGCAAATTGCAGTGATTGCAGCTGTTGGTAAATTTAATATGGGTTAAAAGGATAGACTTAAAGTTAAAGCAAAAGTTGCAGCAAGCAAAGTAAGTCTTGTTAGCAAGAAAATTAGCAGTATTAGGGAAAGGTGAAAGCTAAAACAAAGTGATCAAAGTTCATTGAGCAAATATAAATCTGCCAAGCAGCAGTTAAAGGTGACTAAATTAAAAGAAGAAGAGGATAGTAAACTAGCTGAGTGGTCTTCATACAGTGCAGGATGGTTTTGAAACATAGAAAAAAATGTTGTTTATATTTAGAGCTTCTAACTAGATTTTTCTTCATGTCCAACTTTTAGCATTTTTAATACCCCTTATAGTCCAGACACTGAAGTTTTCAATGAATTTCTTTAAATTTTGCACATATGTATATTCTTAGATAAGTTTTCAATAAAAAGTTGTATCATTATGGCTGTATATGAAAAAATTAATAATGATTGGTATTGAAAAAAGAAAATGAAAAAAATTCAAGAAAATTCTATCATATTCCTTAAATTTTCTCCTCCAGAACCATTATACTTGGGCAAATGAGTATATACATATATAGTTTTGTAACTATTATCTAAAGGAACCAGAATCCAAAGTTCCAATCATTTATAACAAAAATTGTAGAGAATGTAATATGTTTCCCAATGTATAGAAATTGCAGCAAAAAATTAAATTATTATCTTTTTGGTAAGAACTATTGTAGATAGAAAAATTATAAAAAAAGGGCCAAAGGTAATCAAATTAAAGAGAAAGCAGGTAATAAGATAGCTGTAGGGCCTGCATATGATGCGTGGAGTTTTCAAAGTAAAGAAAGCAGTGTAATTTCAATCTAAATCTTTAAATTCATTTTTCTCCACTTTCAATTTTTGAACATTTTAGTATCTTCAAAATGATCCAACTTCTGCAATTCTCAACGAATTTGTATTAAACTTTGCATACATATTCCTATATAAATGTTTAATAAAAGTTGGTATTTTTGTTTATTTAAATTAAATAGTTTATTTATTATTGATTTTTAAATCTCAAAATTGCAAAAAAAATTAAGAAAAATTTAATATATTCACACATAAAATTGTTTTTGTCCAAAAAAAATTGATACACACTTTAAAAGTATAGCAACTTTTATAACTGATGTACAGAGAAACCTGAATCTAAAATTTAAAGTTTCTAAAAGAAAAACTGTATAACCTGGGACTTCTTATATAACATACAAAAATCATACTATAAAAAGCACAAAATATTTTTTTTTTTTTTTTAAATATTTAAGATATAAAGATGAATTTTAAAATCTTAACTAGATTCCCTATACCCCACATAATGACAAAATTTCAAGCAGTTCTGATGTAAACTTTGGATTTTAGCATTTTTCACAGATGCCTCCCCTTAAAATACAAACGATCTTATTGTGAAATCGATCTCCATTAGAAGGAAGTATTAACACTAATTTCTTAAGATAAGTGAAGCCTTAGTAACAAATTTTTATATTTGTGTAACAATTGTTTATATTTATAAATTATTCATATTTATACATTTTTTTCATTTTCCCTGTTTTTTTTCATACTCTCTCCCTATCCATTAATACTCACTGTAACCAATTTACCACATATACAAGGGTGGTCTGAAAAGTTTCCGACCTAATAAAGATACAACAAATTTTTTCAGAAATGTGTTTTTTTATTTTTCGACATAGTCTCCTTGTAACTCTACACACTTCTCCCAGCAATGCTCCCATCTCTGTAACCCATACAAATAGTACTCGGCGATTTTCTCTACAAAACAGTTGTTCACGAAGGTGACTGCCTCTTCATTTGACAAAAATCTCTGTCCTCCGAGCGCAATTTTCAAATGAGGGAACAAAAAGAAGTCGCTTGGTGTTAAATCTGGTGAGTAAGGCAGATGGTCAATCAGTTCAAACTGTAATTCGTGGATTTTTGCGATTGCAACCACTGAGGTGTGAGACTGTGCATTGTCTTGGTGAAACAGGATTTTCTTTTTCTGCAAATGTGGCCGTTTTTCTGCAAGTTCTACCTTCAGTTTGTCAAGTAATAATGCGTAGTATGCTCCTGTAATGGTTTTTCCTTTTTGAAGATAATCAATTAAAATAACTCCATGATTATCCCAAAAAACAGTCACCATCCCTTTCCCAGCCGAAAAAAGTTTTTTTTTTTTTTTTTTTTTTAAGCCAGTCCCCCCTTTGCAGTCCACTGTTTGGCCTGTATTTTTGTTTCGGGTATATAATGGTGTATCCAAATTTCAACTACAGTAATTAAGTGATGCCAAAACTCGGATTTATTGCGCCTAAACTGCACGATCAGAGCATTGGAAATGCTCATTCAAACATGTTTTTGGTCTAATGTGATCAAATGCGGCATCCAATGCGCAGACAACTTTCTCATGTCTAAATGTTGATTTAATAAGTGACAAATATGTTCTTTTGACATGTTCATAGCCACTGCTATCTCTCTCTCTTTAATTTGGCAGTCATCTAGCACCATTTGGTGAACTTTGGCAATGCTTTCGTCAGTAGTTGCAGTTTTTGGATGTTCAAACGCTTGTCTCCCAAGCTCTTACAGCCACGTTTAAATTCAGCTGCCCAAAATTTAACTGTGGTAAATGATGGTGCAGGGTCCCCATATACAGAATCCAACTCATACTGCCTTTCAAATAAACATTTAATGACCGTTCGATACTAGATGTTGTCCATTTTCATAAAAACACTCACATCAACTCAAACGACTGTTACATAACAACTGAGCATCCAAAATGGCTGAAACTTTGGGAAGTAACTGTCAACAGGTGGACAACGAAATTCACTAGCTTTTATTTACAAGTGCTGCCATCTTCATGTTGAGGTCGGAAACTTTTCAGACCACCCTCGTAAGTTTTATACTAAGTATCAATTTATGCTATTTTCTTGCGATTAATTGGTGAAGGGTGCTACCCTTCTCCTTCCCTTGGACTACCATCAAGAAACCAAAGACAAGTAGATGTTCTGAAATGCCATTATTTACTCAATGAAGAAGGAACATTCAGAGGCTACGGCTTATAAGACATATTTATGAAGCAAATTTTTGTAATATCTATGCAATTTTCAAGAATATTTTTAATGAAATAATGCATATATCACAAAATAGTGTCAAAGTTATTTTAAAATGTAAAATAACCTAGCACATATCGAGATTCAACTGTATTGGAACACCACAGTGAAGCGAAAAATTATTAAATTTTAGATGAGTCGCATTTTTTAACACATCTGCTTCACTTTCGTACCTATTTTGAGGACATGTTTCGCAAATCTTCGTTTGCATCTACGGCTCTTGTGCACAAGAGCCGTAGATGCAAACGAAGATTTGCGAAACATGTCCTCAAAATAGGTACGAAAGTGAAGCAGATGTGTTAAAAAATGCGACTCATCTAAAATTTAATAACCTAGCACATATTTCTCAGCAATGTCAGAGAGTTGCTCAATTTCATATAAGTGAAGGAAAAATTACTTTGTGATTGAAACCCGCTTCTCTGAATTAGCCAGTTAAGGGTGTGTTATCTCTTGGAACAATAACTCCAGGAAGACAAACTTCTGATCAGCAATGATTGGTTAGATAGATACTGGCCTCCACCCCTAACTTGCACTTGACAGCAGCTTCTGTCAATCACAAAGCAATTTTTCTTCCTCACTGTACACAATGATATTCGCACTATAATGCATGTATTTATCCCATTCAGTATGTTATGCTCGAAGTACATAAACTAATTTCTCCATTCGAACATACCTGTTGTAGGCTGTCTATTCTTAAAATAGACTTTTCTCTCATTCTTACTTCATGTTATTTGATTGAGAATAAGAGATGGAATTGTGTTGTCAAAAAAACTGTAGCTGTATTAAAGCACGCTGTTACATGATAATTCGGTAACTGAATTATCACTCCTGAATTTAGATTAAACAATAAAATTTGAAACATTAAGCAGCTTTCTCTTTATTTCGTATGAGTTCATGCCATGAGCATTAACATCAAAGCAAGCTTTATAACAGTAAGCACATCAATCTAATGTTCCTCTATGTCCCTAATGCATGCACCAACTTGTGCTGCTCTAAACTTCTCTGCATTCACTGCTTGCAGACCAATACTCACGTTTTACTATACAACTGCTCCAGCCAACTGATTCACAATAACTCCAATACTCACTAATAACTAGTAAATAAGCCTAACTGAGCTCTAGGCAGGCTTTCATGCTCCCTTTAATTGTTAATGGTTCGTGGAAGGAATGTTCTGGAAATCAAAATCTCTTGAATTAAAGGAATGCTACTTCTGGCTCATGACATAGATGGCACTGAATCCAATTTTATTCCTTCCTCTTCTTAACAGCAAATAACAAAAATGGTGGAATGGGTGACTCACAATTCTTTTGTAATAGGCATTCACTGCCATAGTGACAATACTAAACACTGTGGCACAACACATCTGGAGGGCCAAGGCTTACCACTCATATGGCAACCCCCATAACAGTTGATAACAGGTGGAAGAGCAGGAGCAGAGGGTGGGACATCACTAGCATCCCAAGATGTATTCATGGAGGATTTGAAATCTCAAAATAATGATGCATCCTTATGGTCACAAAAAAAAGCTATGTTGAAAAAATGCTCATTAAAGGCTTACTGGTGAAAACAAATCTCCAATACCAAAAAACTTAATACAAAATTGCCAAAACCAGAATTGTGACAAGCCTTTTCATACCTAGTTACTTAAAGAGCTTCACTTTAAATGTCACATGTCTTAAGTAGAAATGTAACAGAAACATTAAATTTCTGAAAGAAATTAAATTCCCTTAGAAAAATAATAAACCTCTGTAATGTAATGGTACCCTCTAAGGCTAGAACTCCACTTGCAGTAATTTACTGCTTTTATGAACATTACTACACTCAAATTTCCTGCAGTAAAACAAGAGGGTACATTTAATTTTTTTTTTTTTTTGTGTAATTTACGTCCTCCCAACGTTAAGTCATATCGAACAATGAATGGAAGGGGTGAAATGATGCTCAAAAGATCCCAGGGTCCATAGAGCTTAGAGTTACCCAAAATTTGTCTTTCAGGATAAGGGAAAACCCTGAAAAAAACCTTATCCAGGTAACTCACCCTGACCGAGATTCAAACTCAGGACCTCTTGAACTTAAAATTTTGTTTTTGAAAACCACTGCTTTCACTGATGTTCTGGCTGCTTGATGGTACCAGGCAATGTGCAGAAAGAAGTGGATGTACATTGCAAGAAGATTCTCTTTTTATTTTTAGTTTGTCATAGTATAAACAAAAATGACAACTATCTTTTTCTTTGAAAGGGTAGAGCCAGACTGAAAACTTCAATGCCATAGCCGGGATTTGAACCACGGATCTTCTGGTCTCCGTCCAGCCGCTCTAAACCATTGAGCTACTATGGCCAACATGCCAACATGACATTAAATTCTCCAACTGACTCATGTTAGACACTGTATTGCTTTTCTTTAAAAAAATATTATACATTTTCAAAAACTTATTTGTAAGTAATTCTGAGTTACAAGTGATTTTCCCTCTTACTCTTGATATACACGTAACTCAGGTTCAACTGTATATCAATTATTGTCCAATTTAGTCTGTAGTTCAGTAGTCCACTTTTGTCTATTTGATTCCACTATACTATTTTGTTTGGCAAGGCAATTTAACTCCAACATTTTCTTCACCTCTGCTCAGACATTTTCAATAGCATTTAAATTTGCTCAAGGAAGCCAATTATTCATTCTAATACGTTGTTTTTACCGGAACCAATCTGAAATCTGCTGACATGTGGATAGGGTGCTTACTGTATTTTATCGCATAAGCCCCTGCCTTGCATATTTCCCTCCCCTATAATTTTTCATCACTAAAAATTATTTACCTATTCAACATTGCATAATTCCCTAACCTGGTTCGTTCTTATTGGAGCAGCCTTCAAATGACTTGATAATGGACAACAATCAACACAGCTATGCTTGTCACAGACAACAATGGATGCAGTGCTTGCCACAAAAATACCTGTATTGCCATTGTCACAATGTATCGTAAAAATTTTTTGTATACCGCGTAACACCAGCATTGCTCCAATTGGTTCAAAAAGTGTGCTTGTGAAGACAACTGGAGCAGAGAAACTAAGATGCACAGTGATGCTGTGCATTAAATCAGACAGCAATAAACTTCCACCTTATGCCATCTTTAATAAAGAAGACCTTACCAAAGGAGACTACCACACTGGAATTCACTTGTGAGTTCAAGAAAAGGGCTGGATGACAGCAGATTTGATGGTGGGACGGTTGGAGAAAGCCTGGGGAAAATGACCAGGGGCATTGTTACAAAAGAAGTTCCTTCTTGTCCTATAGAGTTTCCGAGGTCACCTGGTGGAGGCTGTAAAGGAGAAAATGAAACGGAGTAAGTCCCATCCTGTTATCATCCCTGGAGGTTTAACGACCATTCTTCAACCTTTAGATGTCAGTATCAACAAACCCTTCAAAGAATATCTCCGAGACCTGTATTCAGAACGGATGGCGGCAGGATCTCATCAGCTGACTTCAGGAGACAAGATAAGGAAGCCATCAATACCGACTATGTGCGAGTGGACAATTCGTGCATAGGAGAAAATTAGTGTCATTACACAAATAAAAATATTTGTAATAGAGTCTCCACTTAACTTAAGAAGTTGATGATTTCTTCATCTTTATTAAAACAATTAAATGGTGCCATAGAGTTAATAGTGAGAAAATATTTATTCTAAAAAATAAACATCGCGTAATGAATTTTGACATACCGGCAATTGATTCTGTTTTTAGGTTTGTTTCATATTCAGATGTTGGTAATGTTGGAAACGTGACATAATAAAAAAAATAGCATGGTAACCGAGATTTCCTTAACAATGGATAGTAAACTGAAGACGAAGGCGATGTGCCTTCGAAATCGATCTTTCTAAAGAAGGAATTATCAACTTAAGTTAAGTGGAGACTATTACAAATATTTTTATTTGTGTAATGCTTCACTGTGACTAGCTTCATTTTCTGTGTGAATAGTATCATTGTTAAGAAAAGTTTTAAAAAAACTGGAATTTCTTGTGCCATTGATGGTGTTCTGAGGACAACATATTGTGGAATATTGAAAATGAAGATGTGTTATCTGAGGCAGATATAAATGAAAACAGTGATGATAGTGACAGAAGTGAGACCGCAGAATAGTCAGAGAAAAGAAACAATGAAACAATACATTGTAGGCTCAATGAAACCGTGGTAAATATCAAGTTCATTCACAAATAAGCTGTATACCGATATAACTTTTACATAATACTACATGGTTTCCCCTCCTTTCTGAATTCCTAGAAGCACCATTTGCATAATTCCCTCCCCAGTGTTTCCAAGCAAATTTTTAGAGAAAAAAAAGGGGAGGAAGGGAATTACATGCTAAAATACAGTATCTTGCTGGAATTTAATCATTCCATTGAGATATCTAGTTACAGAAGGAACCATGAGGTTTTTATAATGGATATCTAGACTGTTGGATACTTAATGTGTCATCAAGCTGGCACAACACACCTAGACTATTTCATGAGATCCAACCCCAACACACATACATGGCCATGGCAATCTATTAGTGCCACATATATTCCATTGAATGTTTTCTTCTGCTGCAGGAAACAATTACTCCCCACCACCTATTTGTAGATGAAAACATCAGCTCATTTGTTCTGCAAACAAGCTACATAATCTGCCATTTGAGCAGACTATAGTCAAAAGGCAGCAGAGTTTGACACAGAAAAGTTAGAATTACTTCTAATTGTAAATACATACCAGAATAGATTATTGTCTGTCTCTTCTAGAAGTGTAGTGTCATGCTGAGGAAGCGACAAACATTTTCAACCTGAACCAAATCAACAACAAATAAACCTTACCCTGAATAATCATATCCACCTTGTAACCACAGATAATAGGGACTTCCAAGTGTTCTTGCAGTCTTACAGTCCCTCCGGGCTTAAAGTGGGAATGCACATAAACAGTGTGGTTGTATAAGTCTACCAACAAATATGTATTGACATTCACTGTGGTCAGCTGTTTAAGTGTCTTATTATAACCATCATATCCTGCAGTGCAACTTGTGTTTAAATGTTTTCGAAGATAAACTAAAGTATTCATTCATCCCTTTCATTACTTGAATGTATCAAATAAGTGATAATATATGCAATGTAGTAACAAACTATTTCCACTTGCACTTCATTATTTCAATCACTCTAAAAGCTGTGATATGGGTTATGTTGACATCTGTGCACACTTTAAGGCCAAATGGAGTATAGACACAGTATCTAGCAAGGTTCATGAACTTATGATTAATTTATCGAGATTTAACTGTATTGGAACACCACCGTGAAATTTCCTAGCAGCTTCCCTTTATGTGTGCACTCAGTCATAGCAAAGTCATATAACTCTTAACATATCACGCAGAACTCTACAACTGAGGTGCACAGCCATCAACATGCATAAATGAAGAATGAGACACAGGTTACACATCCTATATTAAGTCAATTAAATATTTGGTTTAGTTTTTCACTTTAGAATTATCACTAATATAGCACTGATTTTGAAAATGAAAACAGTAATAGGTTTGCATTTAATGCAAGAATGTCTTAAAATTAATGGGTATCTTATGTATGGAAAACCATATGGCATTGGCATATATTTAACAAATTAAAACAAAAAATGAACACCAAGGATTAGAGCCCAAGCTGTTTCAGTTATGAGATACATGCACTTTACCATTCATGTAGCCAAACTGAAAGGATCTTTCTACGTATATAACTTTGAAATTAGCAGTGTGGTATTCAACTGTGTACTATGAATGCAGCACCAGCGAATGCTTCTGGTGTATTCTGATTCAAACTGTCTCTCTTTCTGTTCCTCTTTTAAGTTGTATGTACTTCAATTCTTAATATATTTTCATGTATCGAAACTTAACTGTTTTTGGAACTGTATTGGAACACCACAGTGAAGCAAAATAATTATTAAATTAGAGATGAGTCATATTTATTATACATCAGCTTCACTTAAGTACCTACATTGAGGACATGTTTCGCGAACCATGGTTCGCATCATCGGCTCTAATTCGACTGAAGCTTGATCCAGTGGTGTGGGTAGTTCTGGAGTTGATGCTGCCATCTGTTGATTTTGTGATGAATTTAAATGTGGGGTTGTCTTCTGGCGGGATTTCGAAGATCATTAGTGGGGTTTTATGCTTTTCTATCCATACATAAGTAAAGGTGATGTATAATAAATATGACTCATCTATAATTTAACAAATATTTTCATATGTCTCCGTAGAAAGTAATAAGAATGTGTAATTACATAAGAATTGGGCTCTAATCATCACCGAGGACTCTAATGGAAGATGCAGATATAAGCATAATTGAAAGGAAACCTCAATGGCCTTCATAGTTGGTGCAATAGGAATAGTCAGTCGAGAAACTATGAATCAAATTCAGATGTAACATATTTTCCTGTTTACACCTCCGTTTCACATTAACTATTTCACATAAATAATTTAAATCAAAACTAAATTGTTACGTCACCTGATAATACATATAAGGCAGAAAATGACAGTAGCTGTATTTTTGGAACTATTCATTAGGCAAGTTCAAGCGTATCTAAGCAAATGCATAGTTTCTAGTATTACTTTCAAGCATATATAAATTTAATTACAATAGAAATGTTTAACACAAGAGTAATTAGTGCCTGTTTTCTCCCACTATGTACAGAAGTGAGCATATGTTTTCCGATGCGGGCAAGATTGGCCTACGTGAGGGAGGCGGGTTTCTTATCAGTTAGTTCCGCCAAGTGATTTACTTTCCTTATACCTGACCAGCGATTTCGGCGCACAGGTATTTAAGCCTCAATGGAAAATAAAAACAATTTTGCCACATGAATTGTAGTTAGTTTTATATAACTCTCTATTATCAACCTTGTATCTATTGATCATTTTTAATGTTATTTCCTCTCTCTCGCACACCACACCTCAACCTTCTAATCTCCCTTTCTTCTTTTCAAATACATTTCCTATACTCAAAGTTTTAGCTTTATCTGGAATGAAATACTTCTACCTTTCATAGGTTAGCGATACTATAATGTTAATCTGCGTGGTATTTAAAATTAATATCTAAAATTATTGTTTAAAATTTATATCTTGTTCCAAAAATAAATATATTATTTTTGTCACAGTTCTAAAGAACAGCTTATATGAATATACTACGACAATTAATATAGCCACCAAATTGGAAGCTTTATATATAAGACTTTTAACGACCAACAAAATAAATAAAATACCTATTTTGTTTGATAATGATCACGATAGCATCAACGGCATGTCAGAGGTTTCACGAAGGAGTTCTTTAAATGTCAGTAAAACTGATATGATGCATTTCAGTTTTAGCTACTCGTAGAAACCATCGCACTAGATCGGGCTTGAACTCGCAACCTTTGGATAAGAATGCCAGTATCTAAGTCAATCTAATCAGCTTTTATAATGATGATGGTGTTTTTTCTAATTTACGTCTTACCGGACGATGAATGGAATGGGTGAAGTGATGCTCAAATGATCCCAGAGTCCATAGAGCTTAGAGTTACCCAAAATTCGTCTTTTAGGATAAGGGAAAACCCCGGAAAAAACCTTCTCCATGTAACTAACCCTAATCGACATTCGAACTCGGGACCTCTCGAACGTGAGACAGACACGCTACCACCATGCTACCGAGGCGGGCGATAATGGTGGTGATGATGATGATGATAATTATGACAGAGAAAACCTGAAAGGTTAAATAAGAGTGTAACGCTAATCTAATATGCAGCTATAACAGAATTAAACAATTAAAACAAGAAATAGTTTACGTATTTCAAGCATATATAGTTCGAAGCAGTGTGCAGCAATTATCTGCTCTAGAGGCTGTGAACATTAGAACATTTCAGGTAACAAATTAACACAAAGATCGCCAAAAATCAACTGTCATGTAGATGCCGTTGCCGAAACCGGTCAATTTAATACGTTAGTGTTAGCACTTTCATCGTTCAAGTATTTTAGGGAAATAATGTAGATTTACTTCAAGAATATTTTAAAAGTTTCGTCTTCCAGTGAACTTGTCTACATAGGCAATAGGACTGTCACTGTGGTTAAATGGAAATGTGGTCGATGCACTCTGCGATTGGTAGTTACCTCCTCAGGGTCAATGGCCACATTTGCATTATATATATATATATAAGAGAGGAAGGTTTGCATTTGATTTAAAAACGACAAAGAGTATCATTGTATCATGCATTAGAGTGAATAAGATTAGAGAAGAATGCCTTTAACCTCGGAAGTCACTCAGGGCCGTATTGTTGGCATGTGGGAAGCAGGTCTTGCTACTACACAAATAGCTAATTCTGTGGGAAGAGGGCTTGACTGCGTTCTTTATAATGAACTGAGCAAATTGAAACAGAATGACTGAGCAATGAAACTGAAAGAGTTTATAATGAAAGGCCTTTGGCCTTTTCCACTGGGATTTTTTTAAACCAGCACACATACCTTTCAAAAATGCTTGTCTTTCAGTCTTAAAAGTCGTGTCACACCATACTTTACTTTTCGTGTGTTCTTCGTGTATATTTAGCAATTTGTATCTCGGTGCAGTGTGGTTGTCCTTAAATAGCGTCTTCACCACACAGCAATATCGCCTCTGTCTTTTAGCACATTTTTCTTGCCTCTTTTTTCATTCACAAATCCCAGCTGTATAAGCAATCTGAAGAAATTTGGTAAATCTGCATCCTCATTTACAGCAGACGAAATGTTACTTATGTTAGGAAGTTCGTTTCGAAAGAAAAACTACACACATGACGACGCACAACACTTTTCATGTATTTTCTCCGAGCACGCATTTTTGTTTATTCCTGCTTTTGCCTGGAGTGGTAAGTTTTCCTGTTTCCTCAATTTCATGTCGCGATGTCCCTACGGATCTAACACTCACACCTGTAACTTCAGAGCACAGCTGTTCGACTTCTCTCACTGACAAAGACGGATTCTTCTCTGTGAGTGCATTAAACACATGCAACACAATTCTTTTTTCGCCTGTTTGTAAATAATTATCCTTGCGATACTTCAGCAAAAAACTGGCGGTAGACTCTGCCATTATACATATAATACATGCGCAATAAATGATCAATAAAATAATTTAGCTCCCGCACTCTCGAATGGCGATGCATGACTAATCCAGTTCAAAACAAGGTCAGTGATAAAAGTCATATAAACAAATGTCCACTCTCGAATGGCGATGCATGACTAATCCAGTTCAAAACAAGGTCAGTGATAAAAGTCATATAAACAAATGTCACCACTACCGCTAAATCACGTGCTATCGTGCCATGTGCTTGAGAGCAAAGGAAGCTCCTCTTTACTTCGTTTAAGAATTAACATGCATTTCAGATAAATCAACTCTGTTGCGTAATATATTTAATTAAAACAGTTACGAAAATATAAATTTGACAATTCTCTTCCAACATATAATGATATATCACCATGTTAAATAACGAACTAATTTTTACCGCACGACAGTCATTACCACAACAGCAACCAATGAGAGGTGATTAGGTCACGTGACCATTAAGAGATACTGGGCAAGCTTACGTGAAACAAGGTATTAGTCATTTCCTCCATACATTCGTGAACAGTGTGAAGTGTAGGTCTGCCTGGAGAGAAGCCATACTGGTTCATTGGAATGTTAGCATGTAGTGCTTGCTCCATGCATCATATGATCTTGGAGAAGATTTTGAACATGGCATTTTCCAGCGCAATTCCCCTAAGAGTTAGGGTCATCTTTCCCACCTTTCCCTTTTTATATCACAATTATGAGCATCCTCCTCCATTGTTCTGGGATTTTGTTTCTTTTAGACATTTGTTAAACAGGCATGTTAAAGACTCTAACAGGTCTTGGTGTGTATCTTTTAAGAGCTCTGTGTAGTTAACATCTGATCCAGCCACTTCAGTTTTTTCCCATTTTGTATTATAAGTTCTAAGACTTTCTCTGGTGTAAGTCTTGGTTGATTGCCATGTGTGGTGTGAAACCGTTTGTCATTTCCTTCTTTTCTCCGAGGAGGTTAGTGAAGTGTTCTTCCCACTGTTCCAAGCTTACGAGTGTTGAAGTCTGCTTCTTTGAGTACCGGTACCTTAAAATTTTGTAACACTTTTGTTCTGCCTTGATTATCAGCCTCTGTTCTCTGGGGAGGTCATATTAGGTTTTCTTTCATTTCAGAAGTCTATTTATTGTAGGTGTGGCGCTCTTCAACATACTTCTCTAGCACACCCCCTCCATGTACTTTCATGGTATGGAGTATCTGTAGGGTTCTTTGTCTCATGATGTAGCACTCCTTGTTGAACCATAGCTTCGCAGGACAATTATGCATAGGTGGTTTAGTGGTGGCATGTCACTGTATTATTCAGGGTTGCTGTCGCTTCAACTGGATTTCCCTGCTCCATCATATGCATGATTGTTGGCAATTCTTTTTTTCTCATTTGCCGTTTTTTCCCATCTATGTCTCTTGAGATTTTCTGTTTGTTGTTTGTACTTTTCAGTTCCTGTGTTTTGGTTTTTAGTTGGATTTCCACAACTACTGGGAGATGTTTTCTGATTACAACTTCTGCTTTTACATATGCTTTCATAAAAATAGCTCAATAGTACTTCTTACATTAGGTGCTGTATATGTGTAGTCCCGCTGTTTAGTAACCTTAGCTGGTGGTCTAGAAGGAAGTCCATGACTGCTTGGATTTTTGAGTCTCACTTGGAAATGCAGCAAATTAGGTCCCCAAGTAGTAGGGTTGTCTTACAATTTTCTGTGTCCTCCAGTGCCTTTCCTAGTTCATCAATAGTGACCTCTGGTTCTGTTTTGGGTGTGAAGTGTGCTCCTATTACATTTATTTTCCTGGTGAATATAGTTAGTGTGTTGGTTGTATGCATGATAAAACCGATTGGTTGTAAGTGTGACTTTAGGTAACAGCTTAATCCTCTTGAAGGATGACCTCTGTTGCCTATTTTGGCTAGAGAGTGGATCCATAGAAGTGATAATACCCAGTTCTCCAATGCTGAAAGTTTTAGTAAAGAGCAGAATGTTATCTTCGAATGTGAGTAAGGAGGGGGCAATAGTACCTGGTAATATACTATTAATATTCATACTTTTCTCAAATGGAAAATCTTTATCCAATTTTTTTCTCCTGCTCACGCAAAAAGAATAGAATTTCAAAGCCATCACTTGATAAACAATACTTAGGAAATTTGAATGCCACTTGAGCCTATCATATTTCTCCATTTCTATTATTACATATAACAGAAAATATGTATTCAAACAGTTCCTACAAATCACTATCTCAATTTACATTAGTTGATACAGATAAAAGAATGAGCACTTGCAAGAATAGTTTGTACAGAGTAGAGAATGTCATATGAGTGCAACAGAGATTTTTTTAGCTGTATATGCATTTATGGGTGTATTGAACTAGTCTTCATTAATGTTCAAGTAGTAGTATCTGTAAATTAACAAGTTACACTATACACAGTTAAATTTTGATATATATGTTAAAATTTTCCCTTTAAAGTAAAAACTGTGAAGTCCATTGACCTAAGGCACAGAGATACCAAAGAAACCAAATCCATAAGAACCAATTGCAGTCAACACACATTTCATCTGACATAACTAGGCATTCCATTCCACATAGATTTAACATGTGTTACAGATATTTCACAAAGTCACTATCAGTAAATTCTGAAGTCATCCTTCATTGTCTACGGATAACATGCAAGCCTCTGGTTCCTAGGGTCTCAGATTCAAACCTAAAGAGGGCCATGGATTTTTTCAGGCAATAAGTCCTTAGCATGGCTTCCTTCAAAAGGGAAATTAAGCCATGGTCTCATGTCATCGATTTAAGCAAGAGAAAGAACCTCAAGGCTTATATAAACAGGCCTCTCAGCAAAATTAAGCAGGCTTTCATGCCAAATATAGAATAGGGCACTGAGAATTACAGCACTTAAAGGACATTCATACATTAAAAAACTAAAAAAAGCAGTCCTTGAAAAGAATAGAAGAAAGGTATGCCTTACTCAAGGTGTATAAAATGAATTATATCTGTGTCAGGAATAAATCATTAATTACTGGCAAAGGATGTGCTTGAATGTTCAATTAATGTAGGGGTTTGATTATTAATCATGTTGCACCAAACTTCTGTGAAATTCAAAAATAAATCTTTTACTCCAAATATAAAACCTGCAAATTTTAATTAATATAATTTTGTGCTTCATTGTATCATAGTCCTTACTCATTGGGATGTTGTGTCCGCCTTGGTAGCGTAGAGGGTAGCATGTCTGCCTCATGTTCAAGAGATCCCAAGTTCGAACCCTAGTCAGGGTGAATTATCTGGATGAGGATTTTTCCATGGTTTCCTCTTATCCTAAAAGACGAATGTCGGGTAACTCTAAGCTCTATGGACTGCAGGTTCATTTGAGCATCATTTCACCCATTCGATCCATCATCTGATATGGCTTGACGTTGGAAGACGTAAATTATTTAAAAAAATTGAATGTTGCAAGTTTTCTTTGCTTTTCAGTTATCTCCCGAATCCTTCAGATATATTTTAAAAATGAAAAGTAAAGCACAGATACAGTTGAGTGCACATAATGATACACAATAACCATTATTTTAAGTAATCTTGGATTGATAATGCATATTTGGCTATTTTTAGGGCATAAATGCATACATATTCTTGACGTTTTTATGGCATGAACTTCTGGTCCGTAGTAATCCACAAGAATAGTGGTTTTTACTTCTTCTAGATATGCAACTTAGGTGAGCATCTACAGTTTGTTCTGAACTGCCCATTTTCTGATTGCCATAAATGTTGTTCATATACAACATATGTACACCAATGTAAACCTAACCTCAGGTTATATTTCAAGCATTTAATGACACTTGAATATACAGCAGTTTAAATGAAGGATAGTATTTAGAGTGTTGAGCTAACATCACTGATTTCAATCTCACTGTATTTTCAAGCAAATTTTGGAAATAATGCTCCGTTTACTACCTGTATGAGTTAACAGTCTCACAGTGCCAGTTTCTGATGAAACCATAAACTAACACAAGAGCGTAAGTAAAGTAGTTTGTCATAATCACACACTGCCACAAGAACAGACTCCCCTGTAATCACTATGTATTTGTAGCAAGAATTCAAGCATTTAATAGCAAAAAATAATGCTGCCAAAATTTACATCTGCTTGCTTACGTAGTTTACTTTTGCTTCCTGTTGCAATGTGGCATTATTTTCTGAGGTTATTCATAGCATAACAGGTATTTATATTAATAAGTGGGTTATACACTTATTTGTGGCATCATTTCTGTAGACCTTTATTTAAAACCCAGAAACTCTTATTCTTGTTGATTACATACTTTTTCTCTTGAACTTCTTACAGTATGATAACCTCACAAAAAACTTGCTGTACTGTGAACACAGAATGAGGTATGATCAGACCAGCATATAGCTTAAAAATGTTCCAAAAGGAACACTATTCTGCAATAAAAATATGGTAAAACTGCTATACGTATTATAATTCTGAAAAGTGAAGAAAGAGTTGGTTACTGATGGCAGCAGTGGTTGTTGCTTCTCCGAATACATATGACACAGCCTGCCCTCTTAAAAGTGTTCTTCGTTTATAGGAAAATTATCAATTGGAAAAAAACACAATCATGGCACTACTAAATGAGAATGATGGCTGCTACCAATCTATCATTGGACTTTAGCTACATTTATATTTTGGCTATACTCTATCATCACTTCTCAGATGCAGCCTCGTAAGAAACATACATAAGGTGCAATTTGCTGCTTAACCCTTTCACCGATATAGACGTCATATGATGTCCAAGTTAAAAGGTCCCAAACCGATATGGACATGTATAGACGTCCTGTGCATATATACATTTAATGCTTATTTAATGATAATTCTTTTAAACTTTATGTTTTATAGTAAATTTAAATAAATTCTATAAGAAGTAAAAGCTTACCTTTAAAAGTTTCTTCTTGAATGGTACACCTCAAAACAGGGATAAACACACAAGGGCACATCTTCACATTCACGGCAAATCGTAATAGTTTCCGTTCGGACACCTTTCTTGCGGCACACCAGACATTTTATTAAGGAACGCAACTTTTTTGCTGTGGGTGGTATCCTATTAGGAAAATGTTTTCCTTCAAGTCTGAGGGGTGCTGGGGTGGTGGATTTCTTACCCCCATTATGGAGAGGTCTCCAAATTTTATAGTGCTCAATTAGGCTGCGAGCTATTGATATGCGAAAGTCCAGGTACGTCTTTGTCTTCCGTGGGTTTAGAGCTCTCCAAATTACTAAACAATTGTATATGGTTATATCCAGCTGGTGTAAAAATACTGTTTTATACCATTTGTTTTTTGCAAAGAGGGATATGCGTGTAATGCCTGATCTACTAGATCCACTCCACCCATATGCATACTGTATTCCTGGATAATATCGGGCTTGAAATTTGACATTTTGTTATGAGCACCAATTTTTCCAGTATCAATCATCAAAATCTTAGAGCTGCAATTGGATAATGCTGTAACAACCCTCCTGTCTTTCCAAGCAACATAGGTCAAGGGTGGGAGCTGATGCACCTGAATTTCTCCTCTTCTTAGAGCTTTCATATTCACATCTTTTGGCAAACCAATACGATTTGAGCGTACTGTTCCAATTGCATTTTTCTTTTGTGTAAGGCCATCAATAATTTAGGGGAACTGCACCAATTATCTAAATATACAGTCCTACCCTGAGCAAGTAAAGATTCCATCAGGTGTATTACTATGGAACCAGATAACCCCAAATCTTTGTCTCCGGTGTTATCAGTCCCTTGGCCAGTGTATATGCAGCTATTGTCAAGATATCCTGTTTTACTTTCACATACATCAAAACTCTTTATGCCAAATCTGGCCCTCTTTGTTTTGATGTATTGTTTCCAACCTAAGCGGCCCTTCCAAAGCATCAGGTTTTCATCAACAGTGATCTTTTCACTAGGCACATAATTTTCTTTGAAGTTTGAAATAATGTAATCAAAAACTGGTCTGATTTTGTATAGTTTATCATTTACATTTTCTGTGCAGGTGAAATGAAGGAAGCGCAAAATGGAAGTAAACCTGTTATTTGTCATACATTTCCCAAAAAATGGGGTAGCTAGCATGTCATCTGTAGACCAGTACATGTCTACCATAGGTTTACGAATAACGCCCATGAGCATAATTAGACCAAGTAGTCTGTAAATCTCATTCATTGTTACTTCTGTCCACTTTTGAATTCTACTCTTAGGTCCTAAACTGCCTTTAGCAATCAGGTCTTCCTTCACCCTACTCGCATATACATTTGCTTTCGAAACAATGAGAGACAGTAAGTCAGTAGTAAAAAGTTTTGTGAAAATGTCAATTGGTTGGCCGTCAGAAATTAGCTGAGTATGCGGTTGTACACCAGAGGTTGTGCTCGTGAAGGTACGTCTATTTGTGTTAGAGTTATTTTGACACCTCCATAATGTTGATTCTTCACAAACACCTGTCGGAAATGAGTCATTTTCCTGCTCACTGCTACCTATATCCTCAACACCCCCCTCAAAATCTGAAAACTCACCATCAATGTCCAAATCACTGTCCAACAGCAAAAAGTCTTCCACATTTTCTGATGTAATATCAGAAGCCTGCACTCTTCCTACACTAGCTAATTTATTTGCTACATTACTGGTTGAAGTCATGATTAGCCATGGCATTTAAAATGGGTTTTAGCTAAAGAAATCGCTCGGAACTCTGACACAGTCAAAATTACTATATGAACTGAGCGAAGAAAACAGTTACATCAGCTACCATAAACTTCGGTTGTGCTATTAGCGAGATGCTGACAAAGTTTTCTTTCCAGCGTGTGTAACGCAACATATACAATTACTATTGCATGATAGCATAAACTGAAACTTATAAACCTTGAACCCAACACTTTGCTTATGCAGCTGATATACACATATAGTTTGTGAAACAAAAATACTCAGCATTAGGCACGTTCGACGCAAAGAATGGCTTTCTCCATAGTGATACAAATTAATGAAATGTCAACGATTTATTAATATAGTCTCTATTTTAATGATACCATAGATGTATAGTGCCTTTAGTGGGCTTTAAACCAGTTTTTGTTTTGCTAAAATAACTTAATAAATATGGAAGATACGAATATTCATTTATGAAGCATTTTTGCAGCATTTAACAATTTAAAAGTCTTGTTCTGTTTATTGGGTTTCCGTTCCCAGCCGTGCAGGGTTTAAATGGCCATCGGCAAAGCGATTAGGGACCTCAATATCTTAGTTATGCTTTGAGGCTGAATAGTGTTTGTTACTCTCATGTTGACATCTATAACAGCACATACTATGGTGCAATCCTCTTTGAAAACTGGAGACTGAGATGATAATGGACTAGAGCAGGAGACAAAATTTGCTGCATGTATAATAGTTTATTAAAAAATTTATAATAACCTTCCATGTTAACTAAAACTATTATGCAATCCTAGTTAAACATAAAATAAGAAAAACCTAAAGCCATTCTTATATACCAACTTCCCATACATTGTGGAAGAATTCTTTAATATCCCATTCAAAAGGTAAATATTCGACAAAGGACAGATTGCACATGATGGCAATTTATACGTATTTGTTATTGTTCCCTATTGTAATGCAAGTAGTGAAGTTAACCCTTGAAATGGTTGTGATTTACAAAGTTTTGTTTTCTTATAAATATATGATGGAGGAAACAAAGAGGACATTCTTGGTGGTGAGTATATTATTAGTCAAGCTGCAAGTTTCATAACTGTGTTAAGCGGTACTCACAATGGGAGGGGGAAAAAAACAAGATATTTATGTTAGAAAGAACAGATGAGATTAACTAAAATACAGTAATAAACTATATCCTAATCAGCATAAAAATAGAAACCTTTTATAAAATTGTTAATGCATATGATACACAATGTTTTTTCTGAGCAAACACTGCTTCACCTCAATCCTGAGCATTATCATAGTGGTGCAATAATACAAAACAGCATATCATTGCTGTTTGCATTCATTTGTCAAATAAGGTTTGGATTACTTGGAGGTGGGAAAATGCATTTAAGTTCCCTACGCTACCATAAACATATATAATAATAAGCAGCAGCAAAAAGAAACGTCAAAAGGAAAAAACAAGAACTACCCTGCTACAGTGAAACCTGTGTTAAATTTATAATAGGTGTACCATAATTATTCAAAAATCGTATATCCACAACAGTTTATTAGATTAGAGAAAGAGAAGATAAACTGTGTAATAAAAACCTGGTTATTCGTAGAAGCAGATGCTGCCTCTTGGAAACCCTGAAACCTTTCACCTGCCCTTTTAATATGTTCTTTTGTACGAAAATTGTGTCAAACCAAAATAGGCGCTACACTGCTTATTAAACACATCCCTCTGCTACATTTTAAGGCTGAGAGATCTCAAGTCATTTGTTAATCATAAGTTGGCAGATGTAATGTCAGAGAATACTAAGATGATATCTTCAGTGAAAATTGGAAACTTAGGCCTAACATGACAACAGCTAAAGAAACATCAAATTGGTTGTGGATATAAGAGTTTATACTAGAATTTAAATGAAACAGTTTTATCCAGCTGTGAAAGTTCAAAATAAAATGTAAATATAAGGCACAAATAAACAACCATACCACTTGATACTACTTTACAGCAAATACTCAAAATTTTCCAATCGGTATAGCGCATCAAGACATATACTAATAGTACAAAGCTAAAATATGTATTTCAATAGGACATGACTCCATGCCCTTTAACACCCATTAAATTAAGACAAAAACTCTATATTCTTCTTAAAAATTAATACATCTACTTTACAAAAATAGAAAATAAAAAATTCTTCTTTTATTTTCCATAATTGCAGAAAATTATTTCAAGTACTTTCTCATCCTCTCTTCTAGCACAAATATGAAATTTTATATTTGATGTCTAGAGTCTACTTACATGTTTTTGTGAAACCTTTCTGCTCTGGATCATATGATATGATGCATGGCCAAAAGGGATGACCACCAACTCTCGCCCAAGCAATGTCTCCAGGTAACCATTCACAGGCACTGGTGCTTTCCTCATGTATTGAGAGTTCATTAGAGCCTGATTGCTCTGTTTCTAATTTCACTTTTATTTTTCCACTTTCATTTTTATTACTGCTAGTACTGGATGCAATGGGTGAAGATTCACAATTCTCACCTGATAGACCAAAATAGAGTCTCTGTTTACCCCCATATACATAATCTCTACTTAGTCTGCTTGATTTCAACCTGGCCCTTTTAGAACTTGAAACACCTTCACCTATAGAATCAAGAGCACTAGAATTTTCAACATCTGTCTTCTCACTTGGAGAATGTTCATTTCTAGTAGCTTCAATGTCCTTAGTATTTTTTCTTGGCCTTCCTCTCTTAGTACCTGTGTTAATTTTCTGCTTTAGTGCACTATTTACTGAATTTTCATTTTGTTTGCTATAATTTAAGGACTTCTGGAGTTCTATATTTTTAACTGGGCCATTATGCTTTGTTGAACCTAGCTGTGATCCTTTAACAGGACTATTTTGTGGACTATGTCCAAGTATGGCAGCAACCTTTTTATCGGTTGGAATAAAATCCTCATGAAGCATGACTGGTTTATGAGTTCTTCCATAGCGGCTTTTAATGATAGTTGGCGAGTCTTCTGTTTCAATTTTAATTCTAGTCACTAAATCGTTGTCCTCAGAATTTTTTTTCTCTAAATTTGACACTTTTGATGAAGTACTAGAAACAAAATTATTGCTGTTTAGCCTGTCATGTGGCTTATTTCCAATCTCAGTTTTATCACTGTGAGCATGTGATTCAGCCATTTCTTCGTTCATATTTTATGTAAGTTGGCCACAGAAAGCTAAGATAACAAATATTATATTTTTAAAAACACACACAACTCCACCTGAAGAACAAGCAATCCACTTGTGCTTTACATTTACAGTGGCAAAGTGCTGAAACTATTAACCACAATTTAACTTTACTACTGACGAGAAATGGTTCAAGATTATTTTCCTTCAACTAAACAACAGTTATTCTGTATCAGATCATCCTTATAACATTAATATAGCTGCACTAAAGTATTAACATGAAACTCACTACATGCCCACCCTTGGTGCCAACATCACTGCAATAATAATAATTCGCTTTGATAAATGTCCATAAAAATTACGTCCTCTACCTGAACATTCCTCAAAAGGCTTGCATGAATTAGTATACTACAAATTACTACCTGTTCACAGCGTAAATAATATACTGTATTTATGCATATTTATTGACCATGCTGACAACCCATTCTGCAACATTTCACAAATATCTTGATTTCCTGCTTTACTCGTACGCACTGCACAGTTTTTGCCAATATACACATAATAATTCGATTCACCCCCATGAAATGAATTTAATTTATCATTATGAAATGCATTTTTAATTAATTTATGGCAACACTTCCCCTTTAAGTCAACCTTTCTGGCTACCGTCGCACACTTGCTTCTTCAACCTGGCGGACTCCATTACTTTCCCGCGAAATATTACTGAAAGTTCATTGGCCAGTTCAAAAACGATGCATTTAACACATTCAATAACAAATTCGGCACAATGACTTTAAGGCAATCTGTTCTTATAGTATTAACAAAATTGTTTGCTTTGCAATAATGAAATGATTTTTACCGCAAGGGCATATTACTAGCAATAATAATAATTATTATTATTACGCGTTTGAACTGCAACTGGCTTAGCCACACAATTGCTATAGATATAAGCAAACAAATACACACAAACTCAAAATAAAAAGCAATTTTCTCTAATAAAATAGTCTATTATAATACCTAAAACAATTATCAAGATAGAAATAAACATATCTTCTAAAAAACTAAACCCAGTCCAAGGACTGTTATCTTTCGAATGAGGTAAGAATGACACCACATTACAAGAGAAGCTATTGAAGCTTTTATAATTAAGATTTAATTCTTATGAGTTTCAATGTATACATGTTATGCGTATACTATCACTAAAACGCACTTCAACCGGAGTTTCATAGTAGAAATATTGTATTTTCATGAATATTTCAGTCTTAGCTACTATTTGATTACATTTTATTTAGTAATTATGTTTTCACAAAAATTCTATGTAGATAGCTGTATCATAATTTCCATAGCGTTACCACCTAGTCCTTAATTACTATCCGGAAAATATTCACATACAAAAACTATTTATGAACTTAGATGGTACCCACCCTTAATGGTTCATTAACTTAATAATAATAATGCTTGAATAATTATTAATAATAATAATAATAATAATAATAATAATAATAATAATAATAATAATAATAATAATAATAATAATAATAATAATAATAATAATAATCGTAATAATCGTAATAATAGTAGTAATAATAATTTTCTGAGAATAGCAGAAAATATTGGATATGTCAGAATGAAAATTCACACAACAGGTATACCTATCTGCCTATACAAAATACAAGAATAGCAAAATAATAGATACCTTCATGAATTAAATGGGTGTCAATCCCATTCACCCTGCAAAGTAGGTATAGAGGGGTGCAAGTCCTGAATGCCCTCCAGAGATAAGGGAAAGAGGATAAGGAATAATTATTTTCTTGAATATCATGATGTATTTAAGTTTTGCTAAGGGTTGAGGATTTCATCTGTTACTGTTTATTAGTGGGGAAGTAAAAGCAAGTGTCCCTGATAAATTCATGATGACAAATTACCTCTCTTGAATTGGTTGACTCTCCTGGAATTGCTTAATTCAGTTTCTTGTTATTGCTCTTGAAACCCTGTGTTGCTTGTCACTATGGCTGTCTACAGGATCATGTCTCCATTAGGAGGCACCTGATGTGTATTAGCTTTTGCTGCCATGAAGCAATAACATCCAAATTGTCGTCGTCATCATCATCATCATCATCATCGTCATCATCATCCTCATCATCATCCTCAGTGATTGAATTGTGGTCTGATGGAGTTAGGCTATCTGTGATTAGGTAAATGAGAGTGGCAGGTAGAGCTATGTTGCTTGGCCTACACTCACAAGGTCCACAGTGTTTGCCCGTCAAAGCACCCATGTGGAGACCAAGACCCTACAGAGGCAAGCTTGGGTTTTACAGCCAATATCTACCCATTAAGTGTGTGTGTGTGTGTGTGTGTGTGTGTGCGTGTGTGTGTGCGTGCGTGCGCGTGCGTGCGTGTGTGTTAGTGTGTGTGTGCGTGTGTGTGTGTGTGTGTGTGTGTGTGTGTGTGTGTGTGTGTGTGTGTGTGTGTGTGTGTGTGTGTGTGTGTGTGTGTGTGTGTGTGTGCACGTGTGTGTGTGCGTGTGTGTGTGCGTGCGTGCATGTGTCTAATGTTCAGAATTTGATAATAAAATCATTTTTCTTCTTGCTTCCCAGCATTTAAAGACTAGATCTTGATTTTTAAGAATTTCACTACAGTTAGGTGACCAATGCTCATTAAGTCATCTTTATCACATCATTAAATGCACAGTGAGGAAGTCAATCCAATCTTGAACAAATGTCCACACAATCATAGCCTGTGATTAATCTGAACATTGCAACAGATGATTTTCTAGGTAGATCTGTAATTGTTTTAAGCTGCAATAAAGTTATACAAATATAACAATTTGCAATAAAAGCTCCACTTAACTTAAGAAAATGGTGGTAATTCTTCTTTCTAATTGATATTCTTCTTTCCAATTGATATCGATTTTACAAACTCTTGTTCGCATTGATATCAAATGGAAAGAAGAATATCAATTAGAAAGAAGAATTAACACCATTTTCTTAAGTTAAGTGGAGCTTTTGTTGCAAATTGTTATATTTGTATAATATTCATTGCTTCACAGTAGCTAGCTTCATTTTCTACATAATCCAATAAAGTTATTTTCAAAGTATATATTAAGTTATATTCAAAATGTATTATTTTTTATAATTGTGAATGCTGTTAATTAATCTTTTAACTGTTCCATAGGAGATATTCTGTTTTGTTGTTTGAGCAATTTTGGAACCTATCTTGACCAACATATCTGCTTGTTCATACCCAGGAATTTTACAATCGGTTGGAATCCATTGGAAAACTATATATTTAATTAAATCTAGAGATGTTCAATCATATGAATTTCATTTAGTTTTTTTCCGTTCAGGGTAGTCAGTTGAAATAATAGCCTGAATAGCTGCTTTGGAATCTGATAAGAAAACTAAGTTGGTAAGCTTATTTGTCCAACCACATAGATTTTGTTAGGAAGTATAAATTGTATCAATTTCTTTATTAACGCTTGTGAAATAACTTCCGATATGCTTATAGAAAGAAAGGAATTTACAGGTAGCTCGTGCTCCTGCTCCATCTTCTTGGTCGGAAAGAAAGCCATCTTTATAGATGTCAGTGTTTTCATTATCTAGATATCTTCTAAAAATGATTTCAAGAACATCAGCTTTAGCTTCTACAGCTGAATTTTTGTTTTTTTTTAAATCTGAAATTAGATTAAGGTTGTATTCTATTTCAGTGGTATTCAGTGGGTTGTTAAAGAGACACGAGATGTTTTATTTTGGATAGGTTATCTAGTTTATTTCTTAGTTTTTGAACTTTTGGTATGAAGCCTAATGAGTTCTCAGAGTGAGGATAGATGTGTAGTTATGCATGACAAGGTGTCAAAGTGTTAATAAACTGACTACAAATAGTTTTCTCAATTAGATGTGTAGTGTTTTTCCCATATTTTCTTCTCTCGAAGTCTCAAGAACGTCATATGTTAAAAATACTTGCATTTCTAAATATATCATTATAGTATACAAATATAATAATTTGTAACATAAAGCTTCACTTATCTTAAAAGAAAATGAAGGATAGAGATTTCGTGAAAATTTATTCACATCATCAGCTCAAACAACCTCCTGAGGTTGTTTTATGTTATGGTGAAGTTTTATGTTACATATTATTATATTTGTATAGTATTTGTTGCTTCACTGTAGCTGGCTTCATATTTTACGTATCTGTCATTATAGATCTATTACATGTAAATGCTTACAAGGTAATTAATTTAAGAGCTTGGTTTTGTGTGTCTGCATTCAAGTATCATGGAAGCTGAAGGTGATGTTATTAGTACTTCACCACAGTACTTATTAAGTGTTTAAAATGGGAAGAGTGCTCGCCTGCAGTGAATTAGATGCATTAGAGCCTTCAGCATTGGCATCTCATTACCCCCATTCTGTTTATATTTCATTCTCTCTCACACACTTGCAAGTCTTCTTGGCTCTAGACGTAAAGGAATGCAAACTGAATTTTCCAAAGTTTTATAATAATGCAGTTGTTGAAATCACAATTGCAACATGGATATTCATATATTACGCACATGGTTTAAATATTTAGTTTAAAATTAATTATAGTTTTTCAATTACTTATTTTTCTAATCCAATGAAATTGCCAGCGGTGCATCCATGTTGCTATGAATGTTACCTACGTTAAGAGATAATTTGTCACTGTCTTCATCGTCTGAGTACTGCAAATTTATGATGATAGGTTCCAAAATCTCGTTACGTGCTATTTCTTTCGAAAAGTTGTCTTATTGTAGTTTATCTGATGTCTCACGCAGTTTTTCCAGTCTTATTGTGTTCCTTGTAAATTTCTTCATGAATAAGTCGTTCAACGTCAGTCAGTTTAAAAATATCACTTCTGTTTGCAACACAATTTGAGCCCATATTAACTCAATTGGATTGTTCTAAGGGGGAAGGTGGATCATGTCTCATTTATCCAGCTGATACCCTTTTTCATGCTTTTTAAACGGAAGAGTAACAGAATAGTACTGCTTTGAACTCTCTAGAGTAAATAGAGATTATGAACCATTCATAAACAAAGATATAATGTAACCAGACACGTTCTGCCAGACCAGCAGGAAGTGTATTGTTTCCTCTCATCGAATTTAACAAACACCTTGGCTTATTCAAAGCATTTCTTTTATCACGTCATGTCAAATGTTTACGTTTCAGTTCTGAGTAATTTCAAATACCTATACGTACACACATGCATGTCAACCAATAATGATATTCATTACAGTGCTTACATTGCAATGCATTGTTATAATATAACAGTACTTTATTCATCGAGATTTAACTGTATTGGAACACCACAGTGAAGTGCCACAAAAAAGTTCCAAAAAATATTCAAGAAATACAATATAACATTGGCACCAAAAAAATAATTACAGCATTAAAAACCTACTTAACAGTAATAATACTAATAAAATAAAACCAGAGGAAAAGTCAGGCATTTACAAGATTAAGTGTAAAGACTGTGAAAAAATTTACATAGGGAGGACAAAAAGAAACATAGGCACTAGAAAGAAAGAACACTTCAGGCATGTAAGATACAAAAATATTGATAAGTCCGCAATAGCAGCTCATTTCTGGTCTGAAAATCATGAAATTGAAGATAGCACAGAATTACTAAAATACGTACAAAAACATAGTGAACTCGTCATATGGGAGAGAATGTACATACAAAAACATAAAAACCAACTAATGAACTTTGAAATCCCGCCAGAAGAGAATCCCACATTTAAGTTCATCACTAAATCAACAGATGGCAGCAGCAACTCCAGAATTACCCACACCACTGGATCAAGCTTTGGTCGCGTAAGAGCCGAAGATGCAAACGATGATTTGCGAAACATGTCCTCAAAATAGGTACGTAAGTGAAGCAGATGTGTAATAAATACGACTCATCTATAAATTAATAATGACTACAAATAGTTTTTCCAATTTCATCTCATAGCAACTGCTGGATAGTCAAGTGTCCAAAACAAAATCCGAACAGATGGTCAGGGATGTATGTCACCAGTAGTGGGAACAAGCAGTTTAGTATCAACCTCTTGAACACTTTCAAGAGGGTAGAGGGTTGAGTTATGGATCAATAGCTGAATGGTTGTAACAGGTTCTTGTCGGGTGTGTATATCAATACTTTCAATTACTATGTAATTCTATGTAATCGACAAGTGTTCCAACTGTAATTCGGTGGAAATAAAGAACATTTTGAGTTTGTGCAAATGGACTTTTAATTTGACGAACCCACAAAGTTACAATATCAATGATTATGGGGCTAGTTGTGGAGAAGTTAAATTGCCATTGCAGGTCTGCGTTGAAGGAGAAGTAGGGGAATACCCTCACCTTATTGTTTATTGACTGATGAAACAGGTAAGGCATGCTTTCAAGGGCAGCCAATGGCTGACATCATGAGGCAGAAGTGAGTCGTTAATCTAAGGCCTGGAGCAGAATTGAGTAGTAGTGAGAGCAGTATGTTTGGTGCTTAAGAGTTTTGAGTTGAGTGCAGTCTGTGTGGGAACAGTCGGTGCCGCGGAGCTGTTCATGAATTAGTCAGTGAGCAGTGCATAGAAGTGTGGTACACTTTAGAGGAACATAAAACGGTCAATGCTAAATGATACACAACCATTTGTTTGCCAGAAGTCTTTGGTGAAGTAAGGAAAAACTACAAGAACCGCACAATCATTCTTCAAGACATTGCAAGTGTGCACACATCTCGTCTGACAACAGAGTATTTGAAGACTCAGAAAACTGAATTGATGGGTTATCTGCCATACAGTCCTGATTTGGCACCCAATGACTTCTTTTTGTTCCCAAACTTCAAGACTAAATTGCATGGACGATTTTTATCAGCAGAAGAAGCTGTTGATGCCTTCAGAAACCATATTTTGAAGGTGTCTCAAGAGACCGGAATAAATGCTTTGACAAATGGTTTAACAGATGCAAAATTGTATTGATCATAATGGAAAAACAATAAAGCAGTTTTCTATCAGAAATTACTTTGTTTTAATTATTAGGCTCAAAATATAAATAGTGCCCCTCTTCTCTTATGTTTATCGCCATTAAGTTGAAATTGGAATTTAAATCAACTCCCACCTACAATAAAATGTTTCTATTCTAGCACACTGAGAAAGTTAAAACAGCTCAAAAATGGGGGAGCAGGAAGGTTTCCCCTTGAGTAATCTGTATAATTGAGAAAAAAAAATAAAAAAACTATAGTAGACGTTTTTAGCACTTTGTCACTTACATTTTTATATTATTGATGGACTAGTTTTGGTACAGACAAGATGATAGTTGCACCTTCAAGGCTGATAATGGATGCAATGGCTTCCAAAACTAGTCCCTCAAAAATATGAATAGAATTGGATAAAATAGAATTTATTTATACTACTTGCTATTTATAATATTTTTATCTACATTACATACTTCAACCTAGTTATATAGATTGCTTGGTGCCATATTTTTAACCCTAGCTAGCTCAGCTTGCTTGACAACCAAACCTTTTAGCATCGTTGAGTATCAGTAACCCTTCCATCATATACTTAAGTTTGCTATCTCTTTCTTGTCCCAGCATCTTTTCTTTTCCAATCTTTACTTTTCTCATCCACCTCTCTTTAGCTTTTCCAAAAGAGGTTCCCCATATTTCTATTTCCACTTTCATTTTTCCCTGTAACCATTTTTTAACTTGCTTTATATCTTTTCCCATTTCCCCTCAATCATATAAAAATATGACAAAGTGTTAAAAACTAACTACAAATATTAAATTATAGATGAGTCGTATTTATTACACATAAGCTTCACTTACGTACCTATATTGAGGACATATTTTCATATTCACATTCTTTATTACTGTCAATATACTTGTACAAGCTTCTGACATTGTCAAATATAAAATATACTATATAATCAAATACATATCTAAAAGTTTACAATTATAGGACATAGAGCAAAATATAAACAGTATAAAAACATATTTACTATCATCAACTTTGTACAAACATTTATCCATTAAAAAGTATTTTAATTTGTTTTGAAATTGCTTTGTCCCATTTAATGCTTAAATTGATGTTGGCAGTCTATTGTGACTTTGTGGGTTCGTGAAATTAAAAGTCCAATTGCACAAACTCAAAAATGTTCTTTATTTCCACCAACTTACAGTTGAACACTTGCCAACTACACAGAATTACGTAATGCACACAATTACGTTTCACCAGTTCGTCTGTTACAGTTCCACTGCCACTCACAGTTAGGCACACTCTTCCGATGGACATACACAGTCTTCTCGTCCGTACACTAGCACGGTGCTGCTTCGCTGCACGCCAAGAACTGACTTTCCTCCAGCCCGACGTGTTGCTTATATAGGGCCAACTGGCCAATCTAGAAGGTTCTGGATTAGATGAAATATCCTGTAAGTTCGAGAACTCAGGTGGAACGGAAAGAGACGGCACAGTGATGTTTTTCCAGCCAACCCTCGTTACCGCTATAAGACAAATGAGTGGGCGTGGCAAACACCTACCGTCTCCTGCTGCTGCCGGCCGGTTCTATAGGGAGTTCTGACGTTCGGGTGACACTATTAAATAAAATCTGTCCCATTATAAAAACCTCTCTATCAGTAGATCGTTTAGAAGTACAGTCTCTAAAATAGTCATTGTTGCATCTGGTATTATAATTGTGTACATCAGCAGTCTTCAAATTCACCTTACAACGAAAAGAATTGCATTATATACATATAGTGAGTACTGTGTGAACATTTTGTTTTGTTTGAAAATATCTATACAAGTATAAGTATCTATAAGTATCTATTGTTAAAAATTATCCTAATACACCTTTTCTATACAATGAATACTCTGTCCAGATGAACCCTTGGACAACTTCCCCATATTTCAATTCCATATAATACGTATGGGAAGATAACACCATAATAAATATTTTTAGTAGGTTGGTATCACCGATTGGCTTAAAATGTCTAATTAGATATATTGATTTACTAATTTTTTTACATAAATAATCAATGTGACTACACCATGTCAATTTATTGTTCATATAAAGCCCTTGGAATTTATGGACACTTATATCCTTTACACTAGAGTTATCTATCTGTAGATTGATGTTAAAGTGAGTCTTATTTGTCAGGTTAATTTGCATTGATGTGGTTTTTTCCATGTTGCATTTGAGGTTGTTTTTGTCAAAATAATTCAACAAACGTTCTCCCAGAGAGCTCATATCCTGAATTAAATTCTTGTTATTTACAGCAGAGCAGATGACAGTTGTATCATCTGCATAAGATATTATACTTGCATTGTGAGTAGTAGATAAATCATTTATATACATAATGAACAGAATTGGTCCTAAAACACTAGCCTGAGGAACCCTGTATTTTAGTCTTACAAGTGGAGTAATAGATGTTTTGATAGTTTGCATTTTGGTAATTAATTTGAGTGTATTACATTCTACCTTTCAAGTAAGAAGTAGTTAAGCTCTTGGGTATTCCTCTGATACCATAATTGTCCAATTTTTTAATAAGAATATCATCGACACAATCAAATGCTTTTGATAAGTTAAAAAATAAGGCTCTGACCTTTTCATTATTCTCTAACTTCATAGAAGCCTGGTGTACAAACTCTGCAACAGCAGTAATTGTTGACAGATCTTTTCTGAAGCCATGCTGCAAACCTTGAATGATGTTGTTTTTCTTCAGAAATGATAAAAGTCTGTTTAAGATTTAATCTATCTAAGATTACCTTTTCAAATATTTTTGCTATTTCAGAGGTTAATCTAATGGGCCTGTAGTTGTTTATATCATGTTCATCTCCTTTTTTATACATGGGCAGCACTATGCTTGTTTTGAGACAGTGAGGAAATTCACCTTTCTCTATTGAATTGTTAATAAGATACGAAATGGGCTTTGCTATGACATATTTACAATGCTTTAAAATGATGGGGCTTATTTCATCCCACCCATGATGATTTATTTTTTAAGTCTGATATTATATCTGTTATCTCCTTTTCTAATGTCGGACTTAAGAATAAGGATGACCTTGTTTTAGAGCCAATATCATGAATTATGCTATCCCTGCATGTTAAAGATTTTCTACCTACATTTAGAAAGAATTCATTAAAAAGCTCCCTAACTAATACAGGATCATTAATTGTTTCCCCATCTAATTTAAGGTTAATATTTTTTGGAGTTATCTTATTCTGTCTGCTTTCATTTATGAAACCCCATGCTGTTTTTGAAATATTACTAGATTTATTTAGTCTATATTTATATGAATCTGCTCTTAAGACATCAAGATTGTCAAAATATTGTTTTCTGGTAGTTTTGTATTTTTCTCTATAAAATGCCAAACCTGTGTATTTCTGTATCTGATGCAATTCTTTCATTTCCTGCTTTAGTTTAATTAAGTGAGAAGTAAATTTGATTGGTTTTTTAACATTTTTCTGTAGTTTTTATTACTTTTAGTGGGGAGCAATGGTCAAAATATGCATTAAAAATCCTGTAGAATTCGTCCCATTTGTCATTTATATTACTGCTCGTATACATGCTATCCCAAGATTCAACACTTAAAGAATTTACAAGCAAGTCCAAGCACCATTCTTTTAACTGCCTTTGCTTTTTAATTAAAGTTAAATTGTGTGTTCTGTAGCCTATGTGTGCAAAATCAATACATTGTGCATAGTGGTCAGATATGTAGGTATTAAGTACACAGGCTTTTAGGACTTGTTCATCAATGTTAGTAACAACATAATCAATTATTGTTTTTGAGATGTCCGGTAACCCTTGTAAGAGTGTGGATTAATCCTACAAGATTAAAGGAAGTTAGAACCTCTGATAGTTTTTTATAGTTACAGTCCATTGTATCCAGATTTATGTTGAAATCCCCTGCAAGAATAATTTTTGTATTAGTTCCTGAATATCTATCTAAGAGGCTTTCCAATATGTGTAAGAATTGAATCAGGCATGCGCTAGGTGATCTATAGACCCCAAAAACATATACACTTTCCGATTTTGTTGTTACCTTGATAGCTGCCAGTTCCATTACTTTTTCTGAGCAATATTTTTCTAGATTTAAGGGAGTTACGTCCAATCCATTCTGGATGAAATTTGCTACCCCTCCACTTTTGAATGTACATCTAGCATACTTACTCACTAACCTATAGTTACAAATATTTAGAAGTTCTAGCTGGTCATAATTCATTCCATGTTCCGTTAATATGGCAACCTGGGGCTTTATTTCGTTTGCATATACTCAAATGCAACATGCTTATTACTTAAGTACTGTATATTTAAGTGAAAAAGTTGAAACACCTCATCTTTAAAGTTACTATTTAGGGTTATTTTACCTTCATTTTTATCCAAGGATACATCTGCAGTAGCATTCACCCGGTCATTATTTTTGCTAAATATTCTTTTAAATTCAGTCAGAGTCTTGTACTTTTTTACACTAGTTATTTTCCTCTGTCACTTTGACATCCACCGCTGAGCAAATTAGTTTCCTTGTGGCACTGTACCAATAACATCACATAACAGCTTGCCGAATTTGTAGGACCCTCTGCAGTTAAAATGCACATCATCTCCTCCAAATTCGCTTCCATCTCTTCCAAATGTTGCAAACTATTGTTCGCATCATCTGCTCTAATGCGACTAAAGCTTGATCCAGTGGTGTGGATAGTTCTGGAGTTGTTGCTGCCATCTGTTGATTTTGTGATTAATTTAAATGTGGGGTTGTCTTCTGGCGGGATTTCGAAGTTCATTAGTTGGTTTTTATATTTTTCTATGTATATTCTCTTCCATATGACGAGTTCACTATGCTTTTGAACATGTTTTAGTAATTTGGTGCTATCTTCAATTTCATGATTTTCAGACCAGAAATGAGCTGCTATTGCAGACTTATCAATTTTTTTGTATCTTAAGTGCCTAAAATGTCCTTTCATTCTAGTGCCTATGTTTCTTTTTGTCCTCCCTATATAAATTTTTTCAGTGTTTACACTTAATCTTGTAAATGCCTGACTTTTCTTCTGGTTTTATCTTATCAGTAAGATATTACCGATAAGATAAAACCAGAAGAAAAGTCAGGCATTTAGAAGATTAAGTGTAATGACTGTGAAAATTATTTCATGGGGAGGACAAAAAGAAACAGGCACAAGAATGAAAGAACGTTTTGGGCACTTAAGATACAAAAATATTGATATGTCCGCAATAGCAGCTCATTTCTGGTCTGAAAATCAAGAAATTGAAGATAGCACCAAATTACTAAAACACATACAAAAACATAGTGAACTCGTCATATGGGAGAGAATATACATAGAAAAACATAAAAACCAACTAATGAATTTCAAAATCCCTCCAGAACACAACCCTACATTTAAGTTAATCACAAAATCAACAGATGGCAGCAACAACTCCAGAGCTACCCACACCACTGGATCAAGCTTTAGTCACATTAGAGCAGATGATGCGAACAATAGTTCGCGAAACATGTCCTCAATATAGGTATGTAAGTGAAGCTGATGTGTAATAAATATGACTCATCTATAATTTAACAGTTGTTTTGCTTCACTGTGGTGTTCCAATACAGTTAAATTTCATATAACTACAAATAGTTTTTTCAATTAATTTTGTTGTCACTGTTACTAAGTTCCTCCAATCATGTATAATCTATGTCATGCTACTGTCACTGTGGCATAAGGCTACCGACCAGTTACCAGGGTTGGCATGTTTCAGAAGTTTCAAATAAACTCCTTTTCTAGAATGTTCTCTTTGTATTCAGGATCTATGTAACAAGCTGACCATCATAGGCAGACGGTCGATTTGAATTCAGTCAAGTGGAGTTCAGTTTAGAGTGGACAGCTGACAGTGGGAGTTCAGTTGAGTGCAGTGGATAGTGCCAAGTGCAATGCAGCTGCAAATTAATTCACCAGATCAGCTGTTTTGTTCTGAGTATGGGCAACAGCATATGTTGTGTCTCATATGTAACATTAGTAAAACTAAGTGTTTAAGTTACACAAAGTGTATTTAGCAGAAACTGGTGTTTTCAATTTTTATATTATTATTGATGTTATTTATTGACTAATAACACCTGTGGCTTTAAAGTTCAGTTCAATATAAAATTATGCAAGTTTAAGCATAGTACAGTTATATGTACATTTTCTTTTGTATAGAATTTATCTTAACCTACGCGTATGCTGAATAATAATTGTGTAGTAGCTTGATAATTCAGAAGATAGGAAAGAAGGAACTGGATGTTTACAGTAAATATTATTTGAATTATGCATCTCTTAAAGGAAATAATGTATGGTTTATTACTTCAATTATTACAGAATTAAATAATTTATAGAATTAAAATAATGAAAGGAAGTAATTTCTAATAAAGTTTATGGTACACTGGCAAGAAAAATGACAAATAGGAATGGACAGTTTGGTAAGGCTTCACAGTTGTTTTAAAATGCATATTAATTGTCTTCGTAGATTAATGTTTACCTCATGTCACTCATGTGTCTATATAGTAATAACAGCTTTGTATGAAAATATAAATATATTTCAAATATTAAAATGATACCAAATCACAACAGTGTTACAATAGTTAACCACATGAAATACAAATGCACATATGATACACATAGTTTCTGTGAAGATATGAAAAATATCCTTCAAAATTTTCCAAATAATGAGCTTTATGTAACTGCATATTTTTTCCTTCCCTTTTTGAAATTAAGTTTTAAATGGATACGTTACTTGCCACTTAGTTCCATTTTACAACACTGATATGCTTTTACGTGTCTATATAGTAATAACAGGTTTGTATGAAAATATAAATATATTTCAAATATTAAAATGATACCAAATCACAACAGTGTTACAATAGTTAACCACATGAAATACAAATGTACATATGATACACATAGTTTCTGTGAAGATATGAAAAATATCCTTCAAAATTTTCCAAATAATGAGCTTTATGTAACTGCATATTTTTTCCTTCCCTTTTTGAAATTAAGTTTTAAATGGATACGTTACTTGCCACTTAGTTTCATTTTACAACACTGATATGCTTTTACAAGCTGAATGTCAAAAATGAATGTACAATATTTTAAAAAATGCCTATATTCACGTTTCTAAATTCAGATTTATTATCAACGTCAAAAACCACTTTTGTTTCTATGCCTCCTCTGAGAAATTCCTATTTTTGTTTTAGGTGGATTTGGATTAAAGATCAGTTCTCATTTAGTTAACATTATTTCAAATCACAGAGAAATTTCTAATTATTAAAATGTCTATGTATAATTCTCAAGAGGTGCTGCTCAAAAATAATCACATTAATATTTCAAAATGTATATCTAGAGAGTAGTTTTACAATTTTCAAACTACAAATTAACATTTCTGAAAACTCATTGAAAAGATACCTTTCAAAAAATAAGTTTTTAATGTCAAGTTTGTTTTTGAGTTTCAAATAAGCAAACATTCTGTTTCTTTAAATTTACTTAGTTTTCTGCTGCAAAACAGATATATCTTCTTAAATAATAAGTCAAACACCAATTACAAAATGTTTTCATCTATGTACAAAATTACTTAAATTTGTTAATTCCATTCTAAAGTAGTCTATTTCTGTCAAAATCTGCAGAAAATTGAATAAGAGTTTTTTTTTCCCCCCTCCCTTCTTCAACAGAACAGTTTTATACACATATGTCAGTTATGAGAGTCCATTGTTTGCATATTTAATTTATGGTCTTACAGTTATGACAGTGAAACAAAAAGAATTTCCAAGTTATTTCACTATTTTCAACACATTAGATACAATTTAAAACAGTGATCCAGAAATTTAACTTCCAGTTACATTAAGAATTATAGCCTTCAGCTAAACTGAAGCTAATTCATGTTAAAAGCTGAATGTACCTCCAAGATAATTTATAGTTATCATGATTAAGTTTCTGCATTCCAATTACCATTTTTAAAAGATTTGTTAGTGAACTATGTTCTACTCTCATATATTAGGAAAGAGAAGCTTTATATTTAAAACTTAGTATTAAGCTTGAAACCTTTAGCAGCTGATGGCATTCTCAATGATTGTTCTTAGTTGGTTTACGGAAAAGGTGGCTGATCCGGCGTGTTCGAGGAGTTGCAGGACTATTCTGTAAGAGAAAAAAAGTAGCATATGTTTTTTAGACATACCTGATATATAAAATCTTGGAAATATTCAATTTTTCTAATGCTATGAAACATAGGAAATCTGGAAATTCCTATTACTTCCTAGCACTTGTAGAAGGTACAAAATAGAATTCTGAATAGTGTACATGTCAAGAAACATACTAATCCATGATATCAAATCTTCTTTCACTGCTAAATGAAAGAGCTATAGCAGTGTGATGTAATATCACTTCGAAAAACCATGTTTGCCACTATGTGACAGAAGGCTGCAGAGGAAAGAGTTGGAAGAGGGATTCAACAACTGTTTATAAATCTGGTCCCAAACTTAACTGAGCTATCCATAGTACTACTCTGTACAACAACAAATATGTCAGTGAAGGCTGCATGTGGCAGTAATGTTTAACCTGGTATGTGAAAGAGTATTCCATGTTTGGTATGCCTGACTTATAGTTGAAGATTAGATCAAAGATTAAAGGATTGACTGTTAAGTGCCACAAATTCTGTTAGTATATTTCTAGCAGACAGACAAATTACAATTTTGTTCTACTCATCCATAGCACAATAAAATAATTGTCACAACCTCCTGCAAACTCTTGATTAAAAATAAATAATTAAATAAATAATAATAATTAATAATAAAGTAAAACTGTTCTTGAAGGACCAGGCAGAAAGAGCAGCTGAGAAAGAGAAAAGAACAGAGTTGTGAGGAAGTATAGCTGGTGAACAGAGAAAGAAAGAAAAACAAGCAATGACACCAAGAATATATTAATATCTTGCTATAACACAAAAACAAGAAACAGTGTTGCCACTTTGCATCAAGCAAATGGAGTATTAGCAGAACAGACCAAAGTTTACTGTTGACATCCTGTATGAGCAAGTGTGGGACGGAGTCCTTTTTTTATAATCTTTGTTTCTAAAACAGTAACATACAACGAACAGTAACATATGTCTGTCGATGCACTGTATACGAAATAAAATAAATTTTGAAGAAAGGTTTACAAAAAATTCTTCTTGCTAGGATAAGGAAACAAACAGGCACTGCTAAAGCAGCCGTGTAGGTAGGAAAGCATAGAGGAGATAGGCCCATTAAGTTCATGAATAACTGGCATAGTAATATCCTCAAAATATAAAAAATCCTAGCCTCGTCAGCAGTAAACACTGGTTGAATTCACACCATCGTGCCTTTCTAGTGCAATATTCATTAAGTGGTAATAATGCCCAAAAGCAAGGAAAACTGATGGCAACTTATTCATCTTTAAGCCATTATTCATCGCAAAATGAAATGAATGTGGGTATCACAGGAAAATTAATATTTTTGCATTCAACAAAAACTTGTGCATATATATAATGCTAATCAAACACAATTCAGTCACTATTCAAGAACGATAATGTAAAGCTTCTAAAGACTTATGTTTTGGACAATGTGATTAAAATTATATGGTCATTTTTTCTGTTTGTAAAAAGGACTTTTGAATTTTTTTTTTTAAATAATTAGACAATAAGAGTGTGAAATGAGATATGTTCAGATACTAGTAATATTTGGAGCAACTGATAGAAAACAAAATCTGAGATCCCCTAAAACAGTTATTTCAAAAGTACCACAGACTACCCTAAAACAATTGTAAATATTATCTTAAAAAAAAACACACACACACACACGCACGCACGCGCACGCACACGCACACGCACATGCACAGAAAGAGAGAAAGGTAAGGGAGAAACTGAGATTGTTCATTGCAGGCAGCTGTTTAGAAAAATGGACTGTTCCTGTAGCACCTGCCTGCTGTGCAAGGGATCTTGGGTGATTCCTGGTTGAGGGTAAAAATTTGTCTCTATCCAGGATTGTTGTCTAGCCTTCCCAGAGTATGAAAGAGAGAGATCTAATGTACAAAATGTAAAGAGCAGTCACTGTATATGAGTTACCACTATTGCTGACAGACAATATGTTCCAGAGCAATAAAAAACTTAAAAAGTCGGGGGGAGGGGGGGGGGACTAGCTGTGGTTGATCTAGACACAGCATATGAAATTTGGACAGTTACTAAAAAGTTAAACTGTTTTAATATATGTTTAGAAACATTTGACACAATTATTAAAGCAGTACCATTAAAAATTAACTGTATAAATTATTATGTACGAGTGGAGTCTTTCATAACAGACATATAGATTTATTAGATTATTAAATTGTTTTAACATATGGTTAAGTAGTCTCAACACAATTATTAGAAACACTATGATTATATATAAACTGTTTAAGTGATTCAGAAAATATGGAGTCTCAAAACACATACAATATGATCTGAGGAACAAAATTGTTTCAAGGAAAAAAGAACATACAAATTCTTGAAATGAGGTGCTCTTGCTGTTATATAAATACATTAATACAAGGATTTAATGGGCCTGTAATGCAATTTTTGTTGAGTTGTTAAACCATTTCTTAAATGAATATACAGTGGTATACAGCAGACTGCATTTAAATAGAAAAGGTCCAAATATGTATAACAATGGTATGTGTTATGGTGTGAAGTAAACAGTGACAATGCTAAGGACACAAAAGTAAGCACCTACTGGAGTGCAGAAACTGCATAAGGCTCTTAGGAGTTGCAACTCTAATGAAGTTTTCAGTTGCTACTTCATGTGATTTCATAGTCTTAGTGGTAGGAAAAGTTTAGTATGTTATAGTCAAGTGAAGAAGGACTGGGGCAGAGAAATATGTGGATATATGAAACAGGTTAGGAAGAGAAGGTTCGGCTTGGACTAGATTAAGTGTGCATTGGTTAAGAGGAGATAGGATGGGAGTGAACTTGGGGAGATGTCTTATGTGGAGGAGCAAACATGATTTATAGCAGAATGTAAAGAAACAAAGCTATGGAGAAAGCAGTTTTTACCAAAAAAATGTGATAATATTAATATAGTAGTTCTAAACATGATTTATAGCAGAATGTAAAGAAACAAAGCTATGGAGAAAGCAGGTTTACCAAAAAAATGTGATAATATTAATATAGTAGTTCTAAACATTAGGATAATAAAACTACAAAAGCAAGAGGGTACAAAAGTGCTAGGGCAATTTATGGGAAGAGCAAGGGAAAAATGGTATAGAAAAAAAAGTATGCTACACTGAAAATTCCAACTTCTATAATTATAAACCTATTATGAAAATTTAGCCACAAAATTAGAGTACACTGAAAATTCCAACTTCTATAATTATAATCCTATCATTATGAAAATTTAGCCACAAAATTAGAGTATCATTTTAAACTTGCATACAAATTTTCATATTGCTACACTAAATAGTTAATTAATTATCAATTAACTTTAAAGAGAGTCGATTAAAGACACTAAACAACACTTACTTTTAAATTTTTCCGGAACTAGTTTCAGAGGCTTTGCCTCTATCATCGGCCGGCTCTCGAGAGCCGGCCGATGATAGAGGCAAAGCCTCTGAAACTAGTTCCGGAAAAATTTAAAAGTAAGTGTTGTTTAGTGTCTTTAATCGACTCTCTTTAAAGTTAATTTATCATAACAACACTGTTTTCAACACTTCCAAGAAAGTAATTAATAATTATCAATTATTTTTTGTAAAGATATTGTAAAAATTACTCACTACATAAAATGTCCTACGCTTCAAAACATTTGAGCTTTAAAGTTGAATGTTTGTTTTTGGCTAGTACAGAGCAATTTTAAAAGACCCACATTCTTATTTTTTGGAATATTCTTGTAGCATTTGTTCTAAAATATTTTCCATGTGTTGGCTCTCAAAATTTTGAAAATATTAACTTTTTTTATTCCTTAACACCATATAATTTTCAAAACATGAGCATTAAAGAAAACAGGAAATGTGAAGCTGCTTTTTTTTTTATTATCATTATTATTTTTTTTTTTATTATTATTATTAACATATTATGGACCTATCCGGTAAGTTTCACCAAGTTAAATGAAAAACTTTGACACGTGAGGCATTTTGTATACTGGAAAGGTAAGAAAAAAGGTTTCTCAGAAAATTAATTTTAAAGTAAGGTCTGTTTAAATTGTCACGTGATGGCCTAAAATGGTGCACATGATAAAAATATGCACACCATCTATTACTACACACCCTAGGCTACCAAAAAATCCAAAAAAAGAAAATGCAATGATTTTCAACATTTTCTGCGAATTTTCCATCTAGCCTTGGCTTAAAATGTATGGCAGACTAAGGGATTAGGATTAGGGTTTACTACAGAGGGGATTCAGCACTGAGACCAGTAGTGATTCATTGTACTTATGCCCCAAGTGGGGCACCCCCGGGAGGAAGGATGAGGCGAGAGGAAACAGAGGTCAGCCGCCCAAGGAGCCACAACAGTGCAGAGGGCAGGGTTTCTACATTTTACTTAGAGACCTCTCTCGGCAGGCCAGGACAATGTACATGCCTCTACAGAAATGGTCCCAGCAGTAGGTTTGGAGACCGACAACTGACCTACAGGAGGGGGAAGTACTACTATGCTCTACCTCAGAGCATATCATCCTGCCATGCACTGCTCAGACACCTGCCAACACTTCTTATCCTGAAAGAGACACCAGATGTGAGATGATGTGAAATGATGATGCACCTGAGCCATTCCGCTTGGTCAGACTAAGGGATAATATGTGTAAGAAAATAAAACTGTAAAAAAATGTTTGTCCAACTGGTTTGGAAATAAATACATACTCCCTGTGGAGCAGGAGGACTTTGCCCTCAAAGGATGTACAACTGGGGTATATAGATACCTGAATGGAAATAAGGAATATTTTTCAAAAATCTGGAAGCATTAATAGATTTATTGGAACAAAAAGAAACAATAAGCTAATAATGGATGAGATAAATATTGATATGAAAAAAAAAACTAGTAAAGATAGACAAACAATAATGAAAATACTATATAGTGTGTGTTCACTTTTCCTACTGCTATTTAGAACATATGGTCTGAATTTTCTTTCAAAAATATTATCCATAAGCTTTGTCCCATTTGCCAGTATAAAAATTTGAAACTACAATGAATATGGGTTTAAAGATTATGAAGGTTACAAAGTTTGCCATTTTGTTTTAGCGTTGCAATTTTCTGAAATGAAATAGTAATGGGTAAATAAAGTAATCTAACCATGGATTGACAGCAAAAATGTGTGTGATGAAGAAAATGTCAATTGAGAACTAACAGTATATTCAACCTCTTCTAGTGAGAATTAGGTTTTATCTGGCTTCTGCTTGACAAAACTTGAGGGACAAACTGTGTAGATGCCTTAAACCATGTGGAATTTACTTGGCTGGTTAGTAAGGAGCTAACAATGCAAGTTTGAACAGGCCTCAACTTCCTTGGTAAGTGGTTTTAATTTTCCATCCTGTAAATGGGATAATCAAAGCACAATGGCAAAATTGATCAAATATTAATTGTAAATAATGAACAGTACATGTTACAAGCGATGCAATGTCTTGAAAGCAGAATTCTGCACAAAAAATGTAGATCTCGTTAAAGTGCACATTATATGTGTTTTGTGCATGCAGCGTGCGTGTGCGTGTGTGTAATTAACCATTTTCAGATAATCCTTTTTATTGGTTGAATATTCCAAATATGTATAATTCTCTCAAGTAAGTAATTTGAAGGAAGTAATTTTTTTCCCTCCTGGTCATACAAAGAGAATAGGAATTTCAAAACCAACACATAGTGACTGGCACTTAAAAGATTTGACTCACTTAAGCTTAATGTATTTTCCCTATTCCTATTTCACCTACAAAGATAGTAAGGGTTTATTGCAAAGAAATGATGAAACTGGAGCTACAAACATAATAAGTTACAGATATCTTGAATGTTGTGGTGAATTTACTTTGAATTTGATATTATTTTTGTATATTTATGTCACAAAGTTCATGATTAATTCTGGGAATAATGTTAGGGACATGGAGATCTGTGAATCTAATATGAAATGGGCACAAATTAAAATAGTAAGTAATCTTTATTTCCATTTCAATTACAAATTATTATACATGAATTTTCATTTTTGAAATTTTAAAATTTACAAAGACAAATTTAATGAAAGGAAATGGCCACTGTACCTTTAATGACACAGTTCATAATCATAATACTAGACAGAGAATGGATATTCATGTGAATAGAAGTAACACAAGAGCTCATCAAAACAGTGTAATAAACCTAGGAATCACTTTTTAATAAACTGCCTATAGCCAATAAAACCACTTGCAATTTTTCAGCATTTAAAAAGTCAATTTTGGCTGTTTTTATTCTGTTAGTGAATTTATGGAAAGTTTATAATATTGTTACATTTCTGAATTAATTGTGTATATTATAAATGTTCTTGAGATATCTTTATAAAACATTATTTTGTACAAACACTGAATTGTCCTTATTGGATGTGACTTGTTGATTTACAAGTATAGTTAATTGCACTGTAAATTCACAATTTGACGTGTCTTATATCATAGTACTCATGTACAATGTATGATTTACAAGATGAATAAATTATCTATCTATTCCTGGTAATTTATCTAGGCATCCTTTAATAGCTTTTAATGGAATTTTACCTTTTGCCATTGCCATTCTCTTCTGCTCTTTCCAAACCCCCTTACTGTTTAATCATACTCCTACATAATTAAATGTATTGACCACCTCAATTTCTCTTCCTTGCCAGTACCATTTCTCCTCTTTTCTTAACTTTTTGCCTTTCTTAAATACCATAATTTTGGTTTTGTTTACATTAATTCTAAGGCTCCATTCCTTACAAAATCTATCTATTGCTCCAATTGCTTTATCTATTCCCACTTTGGAAATAGCTCCTGCTACTAAATCATCTGCAAATGGCAACCCAGGTATTTCCCTGTTATTAATCATTGGCACATGCCTATTTTCCATTCTAAAATTAAAATACTAAAGGCTAGTTGTACAAACTCAGAATAAAGCTGTTGGCATTATTCCATGATTTGGCACTTAATTGTGTTGTATGACAACAGAATGGAACCTATCAACAGAATAAACATGGAACAACTTCTATGCATTGTAAGGGTACTGGAAAAAATTTATCTGGTATAAACAATGCATATCTTCATATGTTTTTGACAACCAAAAAGCTTATGTCATACATGTAATTTGATAAATGAGGCTGAGTATAACGGAAGTCAAGATGAGAATTGATAATTTGTTAGATAATTTTATGGTTATTTAGAAGATGTAAGTAGATATACAGTGCAGTAATTCACTAATAGGATATGTAACAATGTAAAGAATGAGGTTACTTACTACTAATGAGATGTGAAGTACTGATTACTTCAGAGGTACAAAAACATAATTCAAAATATAAAATAGCCATTTGTAAGGTTGGTGAAATTCTGTATGATATTCTGTACTTGGAAATTATGAGTAAGATTAACAATAATGAAGGTAATGGCACCATAAACACTGCAGTTTGGGAAAGAGGTACCGGTAGTGACCTGATTAGTAGAGGCCTTCAAAGCTTCCATATCTAAGATTAAATTCAAATTATTTGGGAACAGATCAATAAATCCACATGTTTACAATGTGGTTTTGCTCTAAACTTTCATCAATTATTTGCATGGGTACAATGCAAAGCAATTGGGTGAATCAGAAACAAATTTTGGTTAAATAGAGAACACTGTCAGTAAAAATAATGACTTGATGTCATTGCTTTAATTCAGCATTTACAGCTTTACATTAAGTAATGCCATTAGCAACATATCAACTGTAATGGGAATAGTTTCCTAATACAGTATTCTAATATTTGTAGGTTAATAATAGCTGCTTAGCAAATAGTTTAGGTATTTAACAACTCTGCTCTGATTCAATTACATTTTAAGTCGATAATGATGTTGCCAGCAGTTAAAATGCACTTTACAAAACATAGACATATAAACTTGTATAACATCAGCAGAGGTACAACTTTAAACAAAAGGTAAGGTTACACACTCCCATTCTCCTACCTTATCATAAAAGTCGCAGCATCTGCGCTTGTATTTTATATAACATATTTATAAAATAATATTTTTGCATTTGAACATCCTTGAGGCATTTCACAAATGAGCATTTTTTTTAAAAACTAGATAGATGTAACATTTTACGAAATTCAGTTATATATAGTATCGGCATAATTCTCACCTTCTGCATCTTTCTGTGAAAATAGATTTTGCAAAATTTAATTCATGTCCTGTGTAGAAGGTAGAGAATATTAGCAGTTTTTTAAAAATTCAATAGATGCACTTGCTCAGTTAAAGCAAAAGTCGATAGATGCAATTTTATGATATTATGATTCAGCGTGTAGCAACCTCAATTCTATGAAATGCATGTTTGCACTGATTTCCATCTCACTGTTGTAATTCTTGGAATTCTCAATCATTTCTGCAAGCTTTGTACACTGCTTACCATTGGCAGTAACTGCGAACACAGGTTGTGCACTTGGATTTCACATTCATTTCTGAAAGCTTTGTTATACTTACACAGCATTTTTATCCTTAGTTGAAACACTGCACTGTACTATGCACAATGGAAAGGAGCTTGGATTGTGAAACTGTACCCAGTTGTAGAATGCATGGGAGGTAGGAATTGCAAAAACAAGGAAAGGAAATCAAAATGCAAGCTTATAAGCTAGCAATTTCATGTTCACATGGTCTTGAGTGCACTCCACAAAATCCTAAAAGTAAAGGGCATAAGCACTGTGATGTAGCTGATTTGACTTACAATGATACAAGTGGATTTCACCAACATCTTTCTGTGCTCAACAAAATAGATCAAGATAAATTCCTTATGAAATATATCAGTATTACATCTCCTAATCGCAGAGTGGCGAAGAAAGAAGCTGCAAATATAGAAAGCAGACTGTTAGCATTAAATACAGTGTGAGGACTAATGATGGCAGAGTATTGTTAGTATGCGCTGCAAGCTTCCAAGGTATCACAGGGGTGTCAAAAAATAGATTCTCTCCTGGCTAGAAAATTTCACTTATCTGGGAATGCGCCAAAGGAAACTAGAGGGGGTGACACAACAGGAAAATTACAGAAGGGCATTTCTGCTGATATAAAGCGAAATATTAAGAAGTAAAGATCTAGAGAAATCCCTATGGAAGAGCAAAATCAAGGAGAGCATATTTATCCCCAGAACTTAATATCAGAAAAATGTGAACCAACTTTTGCAACAAAAGAAGATCAAGCAATCCACCAGTCTGCTCATTGTCAAAATATAAATACATATTTTACAACTTCTTCAATCTTTCATTCCGTACACCACACACTGACACATGCTCAACCTGCAAAATGGAACTGATAAAAATTAAAACACGAGGCACATGTGGAAAAGAAAATTGAACTAAGAACCATGTACAAATTGCATAAGCTGCATTCAAAAAGGTTTTATCAGCTATTGAAAGAGGAAAATGCAGAGGCAATCACTATTTGTTTTGATATGCAGCAGAATTAACCATTGCCTAAACTTTCTGTTAGCGAGGTATTCTATGCAAGGCAGGTGTGGCTGTATAATCTATGCATAATAATTCCATCTAAAACCCAGAATAAAGACAATATTTCCTTGTATACATGGTTGGAAACTGAATCTGCTAAAGGTTGCAACAGGCTTTTTAAGCATTGCGCCACTTCTTGTTGGAATTGGAAGAAAGATGTTCAGCAACACTTCTACCATTTGTTTATTTTCAGACTCTTGCTCTCAGAACAAGAATAGTGTGGTGATGTTCATGCTTATTGCTTTCCTGGAGAAGAGTAAAACATTTTCCCGCATTTCACATATCTACCCAATATGTGGGCACATTATATGCATTCTGATAGAGCTTTTGATAGAATCGAAAAAGAGTTAAAAAAGAGAATATCTTGAATCCTGATGAGTACCACCAGATATTACAAAATCACGGCTCTGTGAATGTTGTTCAAAGACTGGAAAATTAAGGACATGAAGTGCAAAACAAACACAGAAGTCAAAGCTTCCTTTCAAAATAAATATCCAGTGAATCATAACATATTCCAAGTGATCAAAGGAAGACCATAAAGTATGTGTAGAAGTTCAAAATATATATTCTGCTTTGCCTGTGGAGGTGGATGTGATGAAACTGTGCAGCAAGTCCTGCAGCGAATTTCTGCTTCGATCTCAAAATGTTCCCAAAATTAATAGAGTGAGAAAAGAAAAGAAAAAGGATGTTCAAAATCTACCTAAATTGTTTGAAATTCCATAAACTGCAAAAGAATTTTATAAAGATGTACTAGAAGATACTAGTTAGTATCTAGTTAAACTAGTTAGGTTAAAGTTTACATACTCATATTGTTTGAAATTTCTTTCTATGTATTCAATATGTTTGTTATATAAATAAAACAAAATATTACATTGTTATTGTGAATGTAGCAGTGCTTAGTTTCTAAATTTATACCTAATAAAATAATCCTTAATATGTTGGTTTTATAATACATTATGTAGATATTATGAAAATAAATATATAAATAAAAAGTAACAAAAATAATAAATGACAAAAATAACAAAACTTCATGTGTTAATTTCTCGCTCACACAGAAAAGTTAATCAGCATCTATCGGTTTTAGAAAAAGCTCTGCATTTTCAAACCTCAAATTTGCACTAGTTAAACTATTCTATTTGTTTCTTTTCACATTCAATGAGGCAGTTTCAGGAAGGAGAATTGAATGATTAATATAGCTGCTGTGCTAACCAATTAGTATTGCCAATAATTAGAAGAAAAAAAAAATTTCTCAGAAACGCATTTTGTACATCTATCGAGTTTTGAAAAAATGCTCCTAAATTATTCACAATTACTTCACAGTACTGTAAATAATTCATGTAAGAAATAATAATAGTTTAAGAGCAAGTGACTGTGAAAACAATGCAAACTGTTACACAGTTTCAGCAAAACAAAGCAGTGTTTAAACGCAAAGTGAGCCATGAATGACTCACAATGTAGCCACTTAAGTTTTAAATCTACAGTTGAATAGCTATCTAAGGAATAAAATTGCATTGTATAACTCATCACCACATTTATATCCTTGATAGTTTCCCAAGAATAATACAATTGGTCCTAAGTCAAATAGAGTAAAGAAGAAAGTGCATGAAAGGCGGTTTGATATGGAGTATAGAGAGATGAGGATCAAAGAATAGGGAAAGGAGAAATGAACTAGAGAGAAATAAAAGGTGAGGTAGGAAGAACTAGGTAAAGTGAAGTGAGCATAAGTTGAAATAAGGCTGGAAAAGAGACAAATTTTGTAAATAGGATAAACTGATGGAAGATAGCACTAGTAAAAGAAAAGTAATAACTATCAGCAGAGCAAACAATAATACTTAAGAATGAAAGGAAGTTGAAATTCATAATAGAAAGGAGCAAATACATACAAAACATGTAAATGTAGCGGAGGGCTGCCTTAATAGCTAAAGGGCCAGGGCCAATGTTAGAGATAGCCCAAGATGTATTTAGCACTCAAATCATGTATTTGTAAGGAAATATGTAATAAAACCACTTCTACAATTGTCTACTTTAATTAACGTATGTAGATAGAAGAATAAGCATTCGTAAGTATAATTTGTACAAGAAGAATAGTTATCAGCAGAGGGTTGTATGATAATAAAAGGCCAAATATGCAATAAGAACTTGTAAAATATACATAATGATATGTAAAATAAAATTTTTATATCAGTTGAGTGGAAGTACCCTTGAGTTATCTCTAAAGCTGCATCTTTTCTTATTCTTTGGCAAATGAGTCACAAGAACCAATGGGGAAGTTGACATGTCCACTAAATGATGTACTTACAAATTGTAGACATAAAGCAGATTTTCTGACTGCATTTTCTTTCTCTCAGCATTCAGATGCTTTACTACTTGGAAAATTTTGTCACAAGCAATACTTCATATCATAAAATAATAATTGTACATCCTCACTAAAATTATCACTTCTGAACTCTGTAACATATTTAAGTAACACAGACGAATGTGAAAATTTTGCTGGTGGCACAACAAAGCAAAGTATTTGTCACTCTGCACTCTTACTTCCAACTGTGATTGCAACCAAACCACATTCAGCAGATATGACCTTACGTCATATCTCAAATGATATACTATGAAGTAGGAGAATGCTAGTTTCTATTGCAACACAGGTAAACAATTAGCTCATAAATATCACAACTGCATTCACTAGTCATCATTTCAAGAAAATAAAGAAAACTATTACATATGTGAACCAACTAGAATTTTTATTTAAGCTAGAAAGAGAAAAATATGCCATTAACCTGTTAACTTTTAATAAATATGCATGCAAAATCAATTTTTTCCAAAACATACTAAAATATGCACTTTAAAACTGCAGTAGTGACCTCATAAAGGAGAGAATGATAAAAAAAAACTGCTAATTGCATAAATTTAGACTATTCAAAAACTCTATGCAGTTTGCATACAAATCCAGACTTTGACCACCAGATTTTTTAAATTTTATTTTTAGCTTTAAACTTTACTTTAAACTGAAAAGATAATATGAAATCCAAAGTTGATTTTCATCCACTTCAAGACTGCAGAAGACTGCCCTAAGCATGACATATTATTTGAAAAAGGTGAATACTTGTAGAAATGCCTATAAAACATTATATATACAAAAGCTGACCAAGAGAACTTCCTACCACAAAAAAAAAAAAAAAAAATCTATCCAAACTTTTTTGTGGTGCGTAAATATATAAAGATGATGGTCTTTCGGCATGCAAACACATGACGTATAATTATCCATGAGAGAAACAGGGAAACTCCAAGTTGATTCTGCAAACTTCCAATGACTTTATGGCCATCACTAAGGCCAAATGCACGGGAAATTGTAGGCACTAAAAAAATAAAAAGGTAAATCTGTTGGAATCATCGGAATATGTAGGATCAAGATATGCTCTCCTTTATACTTTCCCTTGATGACATTCGTTAGCTTTTTCAGTCTCAATCCATTGCAGAGTCGAGGTTCATTAATGTTACACAGCATGATCACAACTTATCCTATTTTTAATTTTAATATTGTAGGTGGGAGTCCAGACAATTCTAATGAATTTAAAAACTCTGGGATAGTTGACTGTCATCCTGATTTATAACTGTCAACTGATTTGTACGAAAACAACTCCCCCAGAAAAAACAGACACTCTAAAACGATACCAATACAACTATTAGCATTCTGCATCTTGTTGCTCATCAGTGCAGTTAGCACCTGACTTAGCTCGTCGCACATTTGACTGACTTCTACGACCTAAATTAGGTCGTCTTCTCCTTGGCATAATAAAACAGTTTCCGCAAACTTCACAAAGTCACAAAGCAATTCATTTAATTTTGTGACAATTTAATTCGCATTCACAAACACAAATTATAAGAAAGGTATCCAAGGATTCACCAATATTTGACAATAATTGTCTATGGTCAAATACTTACAGTGTTATAGTGCGTTCAAAAATTAATTTTGTGTCTAATCTTCGAAAGGTATATCATACTACATAAAGAAATTAGAGTTTTGATAACAAATCATAAATGTTATTTAATAAAATATGGTAAGTAAAATAGCTTTGAAGACTTTGGCCAGGAGTGGAATATCTACTTTGTAATGCTTTTGTTTGTTGAAACTAAAAGGTGTGTGTGTTCCGTATGATTTTGTGGTGTACTTTTATATTTAGTAGTTGTTTTCAAATGCTAGGCTTTGGCAATGAAGCCATTAGCTCTCTTGCTCTCCAGTATTTCTGTGTAGTGGGTCCAGCAGGTAGGGCTTCACAGGTTAAAAGATGTTCTTTAGTCATTTCCTCTTCTTTGTTGCACAGAGGACAATTTGGACTTGTATAAATTCCTATTCTGTGTAAGTGTTTGGCCAAATAATCATGATCCTTAAGTAATCTAAAATTTGTTACTGTAGCTTTACGTGGGATTTCTGGAATAATTTCTGGATTTATAATTAAAATGTTCCATTTTTTATCTTTGGCTTTGTTAGATATTGATTGATTTTGTTTGTTTTTATATTTGCTTTTAATTAATCTTTTTATGGATATAAAGGGTGACTTTTTACTTTTGTTCTGATAAAATTTGCACCTTTTTTGGCAAGGAAATCAGCTGATTCATTTCCAGCAATTCCACAATGTGCAGGTATCCACTATAATATAATTCTTTTCTGTAGTTTTTGAAGTTGTTGGATCATTTTGTGACATTCTTTAATTTGGATTGACCTCATTTTATATGAACTTATTGCACATAATGCTGCTTTAGAATCAGAAAGTATGACAGCATTTTTGAATTTAATCTATTCTGTATAGAAGGTGTTGGAGTGAAATATGAATAGCCGTTACTTCTGCATCAAAATTTGTTGTGTGGTATCCTGCTGGTTGACAGAATGAGAACAGTGCACACTTAATTCCTGTTCCTGAGTTGCTGACCAAGTTAGATCCATCTGTGTAGATATGTAACCATTCTTAAGGTGGGTATCTATTGTTCACAGTTTCTAATGCTAATGCTTTTAGTACAGGTTTGGAAGTTTCAGATTTTGTAACTATTTGTTGTAAATCTAATTGAATATTAACTGGTTCAAAAGTCAGTGGGTTTTCTTTGATTAAAATGTTTTCTTTAGAATTAGGAAGATTCAGATCTGTTTTTAATTCCATAACTTTGTGTAGGAAACTTGTTTGTGTTTTCATCTTGATTGGTAGTAGTAATTTTTTCTCCCATTTTGTTGTTTTTAACTGCAACAGTTTTTCATGTTGTATTAGTGCCTGCTCTTCTAAAGTTAGATGTATTGGATAGTTCCGAGTTAAGGCTTGCATTGCCATGATTGGAGTTGATTTTGCTGCACCGGTTATTAGTCGCAGGGCCTGATTTCGGCATACTTGTAGGTGATTTATGTTAGAACTGTTTGCTGTAATTATTACCTCTGCATTATAAAGAAGTATTGGCTTGATGAATGTTTTGTATGTGGTGTTCAGTGTCTCCCAATTACTACCCTACTTGACTCCAGCTAATCTTTTCAAAATTGAAAATTTTGTTGTTGATTTGTTTACTACTGCTTCAATATGATGTCTCCAAGATAATTTTGAATCAAAAATTGTTCCTAAATATTTTGTTTAATATGTTTGTTTCAGGTTTGTTTTCTTGAACTGCAGATTTAGTTTAGGGATTTTCTTTTTTAAGCTAAATATTTGGAATGTTGTTTTATTAGTATTTATTTTCATCAAATTGTTGTCAGTCCACTTTTCCAATAGTATCAGAGCCTTTTCCATTGAAGTTTTGGATTTCTCTATTTGTGAAGAAGATGTCCACATGATCATGTCAGCCCGCCTCGGTAGCGTGATGGTAGCATGTCTGCCTCACGTTCAAGAGGTCCCGAGTTCGAATCTCGGTCAGGGTGAGTTACCTGGATAAGGTTTTTCCGGGTTTTTCCATTATCCTGAAAGACAAATGTCGGGTAACTCTAAGCTCTATGGACCCTGGGCTCATTTGAGCATCCTTTCACCCATTTCATTCATCGTCCGATATGACTTAACGTTGGAGGACGTAAATTACAACAACAAAAATGATCATGTCATCTGCAAAAAGTGCTGTCTTTATTTCTGTGTTTGATACAGCCGCGGGAAGTTCATTGATGTAGATGTTGAACAAGGTTGTACTCAGTACTGTACCTTGTGGTAGGCCCACTTTTATTTGTCGGAATTTGGATGTACTGTCATTGTATTTTGTAGCACAGAAACGTTGAGAGAGAAACTGAGTGATCCAATTTAACATGTTATCTTGAATGCCTAGTTTTGAAAGTTTCTCAAGAAGTTTATGCCCCCATATTGAATCATATGCTTTTTCAAAATCAATGAAAACTGACAGCGTATCTTGATTTTTGTTGAAAGATTCTTTGACATCTTGGATAGTTGAATTGTATTTTCTTTAGTAGATAAGTGTTGTCTGAATCCTGTTTGAGCAGTTGCTAATACGTTTTTACTTTCTAAGAACTGACAAAGATATATTAAAGCAGATGTCAACAAAGAAATGAGACATTCATGAATGCTCATATCAAATTATAGCTGTTGGAACTGAAATTGACTTTTTATTTATGGAATCTAACTGCAGTGGTTCTCAGTGTCCCACTCGATATTGGAAATAAAAGATGTTTAATTTTGCTCAGAGGCCTCTTTATAAGTCTTGACATTCTTTTACATGTTGTAAATCTATGGCATAGGACCACTGGTTTACTTCCCAAGCTAAGGACTTTTACACCTGAAAATAATCCATTGCTGTCTGCTGGGTTTGTGAGTTCTCAGGAAGCAAAGGTTAGCATGTTAGCCCCAGACCAAATTGAAGCACAACTATTAACACAGGAAGTTTCCAAGTGAATTTCTGTTTTAGCTGAATGCTTTTATTCACACCAGTGCCACTTGTAGCTCACCAGGAAGGAGATTTTGTTTAATATTACACCAAACACTCACCAGCTAATCTTTGTTAACTGAAATTTTACCGGAAATAGCTTGCCCATAAACTAGATCTAAACACACTCAATTTCATATAAAAATTTGTACTTAAAAATTATAACTAATTATTACTTTCCCAAACACAGAAAGATAATTTTAAATTCCTTTTTAGGGAAAACATTGCAAAGCTTTTTATGGACATTTACATGCAAATTGAGATTTCTTATTACTCTATCTTAACCCACACCAGAACTTACTAGAACATGTTCTGGGGATTATTTTCTTTATCAGCCTTCAATTCCAGCCACACTTCCTCCTGTGGCTTGAAGATGGTGTTTCCTGTCTGAACATACTATACAGTATGATTATTTTCTTATGCGAGATCAAAATTTAATAAATAGAATTCATTTTTCCGTATGAATAATTTTTTTTAAAATGGAGAGTTCCACTGGTTTTCTGAAGGCCCTTAGAATTTATTTTACTTGTATGAGAATAGAGGTTTATACAGTAATATTAGCTAGTTGACCATCTAATTTTAATTACATCTACGAGCACAATCAGTACTAAATTAATGATGGATGCAGTCTCTGAAAAATGTTCCAATAAATTCTGTATACGCAGTGAAGCTTGAGTAATAGAAATTTCAATTTATGTAAGTAAATAACAATAGGAAAAGTTAGCTTTCCATAGGATTCTCATAGTACCTCTACAAAATGCCCAAACTATTCCTGGATCACAATGGACCTTTCAAACAACATCGTAGAAAAAAAATAATAATAACCTTGGTTAGAAGATCTGTTAATGAATCAGAAAATAACATGCTTTAACCAAAAGTACTTACGAATTCCCAATTACTAACAACAAAAAGCATAACTTTATATCAGAGAAAGTGGCAAGAACAGTTCTCCATCTCACCTGCTTGCCAAAGGCACTCTGTAGTAAATCATCCTCAGCCGTTGGAAGAGGCGACCATGAGGTTCCTTACTGCTTCCATTGGAATATCTGGATTAGAAATTATCTATGCCAGTAGAATTTGAGAATGTTACAAATGCAGACAGATAACTGGAGTTACACTTTTTTAATATAAAATTCTTTCGCACAACATGCGAATGCAGGCAATCTGCTTATTTGTAAGTAAATTCATTTTAACAATGCTTATTTCAGACTAAACAATGAATTGTATATATCTGCAACCCTGTTTACTTTAGCAAGTTAGGAGGAATTTCAGTAGTTTTACAGCATACAAATCTGTGTACACTAACTTCTCATTCTTAATGACCAATAAACAACTGTAAACTTAATCAATTATGCGTGATTGGAGGAATTTAGTAACAGTGATGTCAAAATTAATTGAAAAAGCTATCTGTAGTCTGTTTTTGACATTTTGTCACTTAAATTTTTAATTACTGAGGATTTAGTTTCGGAAGCCGTCACATCCATTTTCAACCTCTATCCAACTATCGTCTGTGGTCGTCTGCTCTCTTCTCTCTGGCAGAGGAACTATGAACTTCTTTGTCAAATTATCTACTGGTGGGATTTCAAAGGTCATTACTCGGTGCTTATTTTCCATATGAATATGTCCTCACATGTCAGTTTATTTGGGTTTACTCTCCTTTTAGTGATTTTGCATTTGGATCAATGTCATGGTTTTTGTTCCAGAAATGAAATGCTGCTGCTGACTTATCTTCTTGTTTCATTTTGATGTTTCTAAAGTGCTTTCTAACTCTGGTTTTTAGGTTTCTTTTAGTTTGATCTATGTAGCATTCTTGACAATTCTTAACAATTTATTTGGTATATTCCAGATCTGTTAATTGGTTGGATTTCATCTTTTGTTTTTGAATTTAGCAATTTTAAAACTGAGTATCTATTTAGTAGGTGCCATGAGATGGGAAATATAGAATGAAGCAGCTCTATATTACTGTGATCACTTGGAAGACACAAAAAATGTGCTCAAAGTGATGGACAAAACTGAAGCTCCCCTATTGCAGTAAGCATTTGCAATGAGAAGAGTCTCCAGAGTAAGTTAGTGTTTATTAAGACCTGCTTTAGTAAATTATCAGCCACAGTAAATTAAAAAAAAAAAGTCCTCATCTTCTGCCCTGCAAGTATATGAAACAACTGTCGCCAGAGATATACCCGGAGAAATAGGAACAAAATTGAGAAAATTGAAGCAAGGAATCCAGGTTTAATGTTTCTTTGGGGTGCGAACAAGGTGCTACAAGGAAAATCTGAAAAAGAATGTAATGCTTATTCTGTTAGTGATATAACCTCTTTTCGATACAGTCCTGTGGCTTCATGTGAAGTAAAGAGATCTTTCTCTTCATATAAAACCATTTTAAGCAACAGAAGGAAATAGTTTCTTCCTCAAAACTGTGAAAAATACTTTAACTGTTGTTGTAATAAAGACGACTAACGTTAAAATAGACTGAAAGAAAAACTAACAAACATTAGATTTCTTAATGCTTCTGTTTAAGATTGAATTTGCAATTTGGTTACTTCATCAAGATTAATAAATGTGAGAAAATGGAAATAATGCACTTTATTTTAAATGCATATGTTAAGCTTTTACAGCCTACTTTACAGATTTTTAGCGCATAGATGTATGCATACATTTATACTGTCGCAAAGCTGTTATTTACGATAGCGCGGCTAGCATACACAAAGAGCCGGCAAATAATGATAGCGCCCATAAATAACAGATGGTTATATCGAGATTTAACTGTATTGGAACACCACAGTGAAGCGAAAAATTATTAATTTTTAGATGAGTCGTATTTTTTACACATCTGCTTCACTTTCGTACCTATTTTGAGGACATGTTTCGCAAATCATCGTTTGCATCTACGGCTCTTATGCGACTAAAGCTTGATCCAGCGGTGTGGGTAATTCTGGGGTTGCTGCTGCCATCTGTTGATTTAAGTTCATCACTAAATTACTAAAATACGTACAAAAACATAGTGAACTCGTCATATGGGAGAGAATATACATAGAAAAACATAAAAACCAACTAATGAACTTTGAAATCCCACCAGAAGAGAATCCCACATTTAAGTTCATCACTAGATCAACAGATGGCAGCAGCAACCCCAGAATTACCCACACCGCTGGATCAAGCTTTAGTCGCATAAGAGCCGTAGATGCAAACAATGATTTGCGAAACTTGTCCTCAAAATAGGTACAAAAGTGAAGCAGATGTGTAAAAAATACGACTCATCTAAAAATTAATAACAGATGGTTAGTATATCACGGAGGTAAAGGACTTGCCGGCATAGATTAAATTGCGCTTCTAGAAGGTGACAGAATTTTTGGTTTCTATACTGTCCCAGAAATCTCTCAAATTTATGAATGAGATATATAAGAGATTGTGACACGCCAGCAGACAGTTGTAAAACGAGAGTGAGTTGCGAGAGGTAAGCAGAGAACAGCTGCGAGTGTTGTTATAACAAGAGCTGATGTTGTAAACTGAACGCTGTTTGTTATTGTCATCGACCTCAGAAGATTGTGTTGTATATGTGATGTATTGTTGTTACGTGAGAATTGAACAGTGTGTTTCTACAGAAATAAAGAACATTTAGTATTTCGGCAAATTGGATTTTTAATTCTACGAACCCACAAAGTCACAATACTTTACAGTGCATATAAATCCGAGCTCTACTAATCAGCTTCAACAAGTCTCTACTCAGAGGAGTTCTTAGTTTATAACTGAACAAGGAAAATAAAGACAATTATGAGGATAATTCAAATGTGACTCGCATGACATTTGTGTTAATATGCTGGGAAAATTCCAGCTTATTCTACTTAATATTCAATGAATGTGAGGCTCAAGAACAGAAATAGCACCAGACTTTTGGAGCCTATACACAACTAGAAACAGGTGCTAATCTAGTGTGATAGTACTATATTTAACTGATAATCTAGATATCAAACAAATAGGAAGTCCACAAAAAAACTTAAGCGGAGGTGCTTCAGGAAAAATGCTTCCAAAAATAGTCATAATCATAGTCAACTCAGATAATGATTATGATTGAAAAGGTTTATTAAAAGTATATATGCCTAGTGTAACATCATTTTCTGAATCTCCCTTGTTTTAATTATTCAACAGCAAATTCAGTGAAGTGCATGTGTATCTTACAGATTGCGGACCCAAATGACCTGTCAATGAGCCCTTAAATATCATTCACAGGTTATGTCATGATAGCACGCTATGTGATATTTAAAGATTATGATATCAAATTAACACCACAAAACACTTTTTCACTTAAGAAGCTGTTAAATATATCTTTAAAAAACCACAATAGAACCAGAAGAAAAATCAGGCATATGTAGGACAGATTGTGAGGATTATGACAAATTCTATACTGGATTGATAAAACGGAATTTAAAAACATGATTAACAGAACACTGAAGGAATATAAAATATAAACGAACAAAAAAATTGGCAGTTGCTTTTCATTTTTGGAACAAGAAACACCACACTGGAGAGGACATTAAATTACATCAACATTGTTGTTAATTACATTAATAACAAAATTTGAACTTTCAATTTAGAAGATTTTTATTATAAGGAACATTGCATATATTTTAAATTTTGACATGTCATCAGTGAGTGATCAAATGCACTTATCTAGGAAAATTCCAAGAGAGGGAACCAATTACAAGAGGTTCAAATGACAGCCATTTGTGAAGATAATAGTCAGTTGCCAAGCAGCTGAGGATGGGACAGACGTTCCCAAAAACGTTCCTTTTTAAATATTACAAATAGAAGCATTATTAACAGTGAAGTTTTCTTCATGTTGAAGTTTTGTTGAGTCACACTTGTTTACACTCACTTTCACTTATTTTTAAAAACGCTGGAACGTTTTCCAGGACATTCGGGGTCTTCCTCAGCAGTTAATTGACTGCAGTCACTAAACTGCTGAGGAAGAGGGCAAATGTCATGGAAAACGTTCCGGCGTTTTTAAAAATAATAAGTGAAGGTGAGTGTAAACAAGGGTGACTCAACAAAACTTCCATGTTCCTTTTTTATAATAGCTTACGTGAGTGAAGTTTTAAGCTTTAATAAAATATAACTCAATGAGTCTTTTGATATAAAATTAGCTTCACTTTTAACAATGCTTTTAACCATAACTATCTCAGTTTCTTGTTTACTGAACAAACAAAAATTTTGAAATTAAAAATGTGAAAGCCAATTCACATTTTAAATTAGCATCATGTAATAAATTCCAGATTATCTCAATTCTTTATATAGTTCATTTACTGCTGAGATATGCTTCAAAATGATCTACATAGTATACGGTAGTTTTGAGCCAAGTTCCTTACCACATAACTAGTGGGGCAGGAGGTAATGCAAAGTTGGAAATAATATTTTTTTAAATATCAATCTGTGATGGGGCTTTTACACTTTTTTCCCCATTGGGGACTACTTAAACACATTAGGATACAAGTTCGGATTGCTTCACACTATCTAAGCAAAATATAAATGATGCAAGTTATGTGAATCATATTCAAGACCTTGGGCAACTTTCTTCATATATGTTGAGTCCATAAGCAGAAATACACATTATCATATTTTACAACATTTGCGCACAATGTTTTGAAAGCTTCATTAAACACCCTAGCTTTTAAGATAATTGATGGAAGATAGTCATTTCTTCACACTAGCCATGTAAAGGCTAAGGTTTTGAATGGAGTGAACCTGAAAAATTCAATACCATGGCCGGGATTTTAACAACAGATCTCCTGGTTTCCATCCAGTTGCTCTTACCCATTGAGCTACTGTGGCCAACGTGCCATCCTGACATTAAATTCTCCAATTGACTAATATTTAGTTTCCCGGTAAACCACTAGAGGCTCTCGTGTCCGAGATACACCGCTTAAGGCAACTTACTATTGTAAGTACTTAAATCCCAGGCTTCACCACTAAACTTGTATTATTTAAGTTAATTGGTGGAAATTAATCATTTCTTCACACTAGCCATATACAGGTTAAAGTTTTGGATAGAGTCAAGCTGAAAAATTCAATGCCATGGCCAGGATTTGAACCACGGTCTCCTGGTTTCCATCCAGTTGCTTTTACCCATTGAGCTACCATGGCCAACGGGCCTGCCTCGGTAGCATGGTGGTAGTATGTTTGCCTCACGTTCAAGAGGTCGCGAGTTCGAATCTCGGTCAGGGTGAGTTACCTAGATAAGGTTTTTACCAGGGTTTTCCCTTATCCTAAAATACGAATGTCAAGAAACTTTAAGCTCCATGGACCCCGGGTTCATTTGAGCATCATTTCACCCATTTCATTCATCATCCTATATAACTTAGCATTGGAGGACGTAAAATTTAAAAAGAGGCCAACGAGAGCCTCTAGTGGTTTACCAGGAAAATAAATGTATGAGTCAATTGGAGAATTTAATGTCAGGACGACACGTTGGCCATGGTAGCTCAATGGGTAAGAGCGACTGGAAGGAAACCAGAAGATCTGTGATTCAAATCCCAGCCGTGGCATTGAGTTTTTAAAATTGACTATTTACCCTAGCTTTTGTTACACTATTTGCAGCCGCATTTCTTTATAGACTAACAAGAATAATTGTTCAATGATGCTTAAATGAGCCCATGGTTCAGAGAGCTTAGGGTTATCTGACATTCATCTTTCAGGTTAAGGGAAAACCCTGGAAAAAAACCTTGTCCAGATAACTCACCCTGACTGAAATTCAAACTAGGAATCTTATGAATGTGAGACTGACATACTAACACCCCAACACTTGGCTATACCCCAGTATTTCTTTATTACACGTTTAGCCAAGAAAATAATGAATCACTGATAAATCACAGATAACTGTGAAATATGTGCTTTTAAATATATAATCTTGGGTAAAACATATTGCTTTTAATGAAACAATGTAAAATAAGTAAGCAAAAGCATTTTCCTGTGAAATAAGCATAAATAAGCACAAAGAAACATAGTTCAAACTGTTCAACAAAATACAGTGAAACAAAGGTTAATAAATATCATTTTCAGACTACAATAAGTAGATACTTTATTACTATTCCACAAATAAAGTATATATCTTTTTGTAACAGAAGTAAATGTTGATACATGTTATTGTTTCAGATTTAATATTCAAAATTATTCTTACTTTACACGTGTGTACAATTTTACAATCAATGAATGTAATTAAAGTTTAAAACAGAAAATAAAGAGGACTAATGTTTTTAATGCTCTAGTTCTTCTTAACTATACATTCAAACATCATTTAATTTAATACAAATGTCAATAGTATTTATAGGATTTTCTTTGTCATTTCTTTTCTGGATAAAACTATCCGTTGTCTGCACTAGATTCTGTTTGGTAGGATAATGTTCAGAGAGATTGATTAATTTGTTTTAATTACTCTCTTTTAAGCTCTTCTTCTGATGCTTAGTGAGGATACAGATAAAAGATGTTCTAAAGATGGCATATGAAATTTTACTAGAGCTACTATGATGCTGAATAAATTTGTATTTAGTACAAAATGTAGGCAAAATGAGTATTCATAGTGTAATTTAAAAAGAATTAACATTTATTTTCAGAGTTATACATGTATATTATGATAACTGTTAGTATTAATATCACCGTGAATAAGATCTTGCTCACCTCGTCATTACGACGATTACTCTTTGAAAACAGAGATCGCAGACGATTGGGTGTAGCAACCCTGCGCACACTTGCACCATCATTACTTTCTCTTAGAGGAGCTCGAGGAGTGAGGCTTTCTGCACCCTGTAAAGAAATGTATGCTATTGATAATGAACAAAAAATGAAGGAAATTAATTTCCTGGTTATTTGTATTTTTTCTATCTACTTAACTATCACTAATACAACTACTGCTGATATGCATTAATGGAAGCTGCACACAATGACAAACAATAGTTCTAAGAAGATGGTTTTATAAGCATGATGTGCAGGGACTAAGAAGTAACAGTGTACAAATATGCAAATTATGAGGAGAAAGTGCAGTTCATATTTTGATAGAGTGTAAAAAGCTAACAGCATGGAGACAGGAAGTGTTGGAGAATAAATAACTGCGACATCTGTCGTCCTATTATATATATTCATATATACTCTATGTGTAACCAATATACAGGTAGACAGCAAACAAAATGCAGTCGGTGTGAGCATGCGTGAGGAGAGCCTTCTCCCCTTCTCACCATCCAAACATCACGTGACTCCCACCCCTCCCTTCCTGCACACGAGTGCAAACCACACCAAACGGGTGTATTTTAATGCTGTTTTGATTTTCAAAGTTAACAGAAAATAATTACCTCGGACATGACCTCACAATCCATCAACAAATAGGTAGAATCATAGTTTCTTTAAACCCTGAGGAACTAAGCAGTGATTCGGCAGAAAATGCAAAGAGTGAATTTAACAGTGAATGCGAAAGCGAGTGAAACAGATGAACAGTGCAGCCCGTGTGATGGAGGAGAGGCAACCTGAAATGACAGTAGAGGGGGGAAAGCTAGAGTTGGTAAGCCACGCCTCCAACTGCATTTTGTTCACGGTCTAGTTATAACGACTTTTTTTTTTTTTTTTTTTGGTAATATTGTGTGGAATAAAGTTAATTACCAAACACGTTCATAAGTTCCTTTCCCAACATTTAATGGTGCCGAAAACTCTTTACATAAGAAACACAGAAGTGTAATTGCATTTCAATTGTGAAAAGAGAAATTGCAATACGGGTGCATTCAATAATTTAAAAAAATGCAGGTAAATATTTAACATACTTAGCTGAAATACTTTGATATAAATATGGAAGTTAGGCGTTGAATGCATTTTAATTATGAACACGATATGAGTGAAACTGAACAACTTAAAAGACTGAAGAGAACCTGTGTTATGAAATGCAGTAATATTACTCATTTTACAAGCACAATTGATGAATTAAAAGACATTGAGGATAAGGACGATATTACATATGCACGTACTCGACTTCATGAGACACTCCAAACACTTTTGACGTTAGACAAACAAATATATAGCATCTTAAATGATAAAGAATATGACACTGACGTAACTATTTGGAAGGAATACGAAAAAAAAGGCCAAGTGTGCAATCCACAAGGCAGATAATATTCTCAGGCGTGAAGACAACAGCCATAATCATGCTGTTTCCTTGAAGAATTCACAAGTTCAGCCTAATGTTTTTCAAGAAATAAAATTACTGAAGGTGCAACTCAAACCCTTCTCAGGTAATATAGAAAGGTGGTCTAGATTTTGGGAACAATTCCAGTCTTCCATCGATAAAAACCCTGCAGTATCAAAAATAAACACGTCTTTCTACGGGGATATCTGAAAGGACAGCCAAAACTACTCGTAGACAGAATAGCAATTACTGGAGAGAACTACAAGCTGACGAAGATACTTTTAGGAAGTTATGGAGACACAAATAGAATAATACAGGCTCACCTAGATTTTCTGGAAAACCTGAAGACCACCTTAACAGAAAATCTGGAAGTGTTAAATTCGACATTCGTTGAGCGTCAACGTAGAGTGCAAGCCCTTAAGTCTCTGGGAGAAGACATTGACATTTACGGCCGTGTACTAGTGCCGAAAGTTTAATGTACCTTTCCACAAGAACTTTGTAAATGGTGGCTTATCCATGCCAGAAGTAGTAATAATAACAAAAGGTCGGATTTCTTCTTTAATGGAATTTCTAAATGAAGAATGGAGGGAGTACTAAATGCTCAGAAGATAAGAGGTACTCATTCACCTTCTTTATATATGCCAACAACAGCTGCTCTTCAAGTAAATACACGGACAAAAAATCTCAAGGAAAGGAAAAGGCCAGCAATAAACCCCTTCTGTGCTTTCTGTGAAGTAAAGGTCACTGGGCACAGGACTGTCAAAATATTACAAGTCTTAAAGACAGGTTAGAAAAATTGAACATTTTAAAGAGATTTTTCCTTTGTCTAAATAAAGGACACATCATTAAAGAGTGCCCCAAGAAGGACAAGGTATCTTGTTCCAAGTGTAAACAACAGCACCACTTCTGTATCTGCCATCGAGACGACTCGAATCACACTTCAGTCAGCAAGATCGAAGTGGGTACACCTGACTTTTCCTATCGACAAACAGACCATATTTTGATTAAAGGACCTACAGGAATTTCAAACGTCATTCAATGTTTACTTGACGCAGGAAGCCAAACTAGTTTCATCGAAAAGTCTTTGGTGGACAGTTTACAACTTCACATTACAGGGAGTTGCGATTTGACAATTACAGCCTTTGAAACAAATTACTCCGCCTCCAAGCAACGCCGACTTGCTCAGATAGATCTAGTTGGAATCTCCACGAAGATTTCTATCTCTGCCTTTGAAAGTCAAGAACAGGTACATTTCTCATCCAAGCATCATGAACGCCTTCGACAATCTGCCTCTTGCTGATCCAAAATCTGACGATGACAAAATTCCCATTGAGCTACTTAATGGAGCAGATCACTATTAGAAAATTGGAAAACTTGAACAGCCAATAAGTTTCACATCCTCTCTCACACCTTCCCACAGTATTTGGTTGGGTGATTACAGGGAATAGATCCGGAACAACAGTTAATCAGGTCATGATGAACCACAACTCTTCCATGGATAATGAGATCTCCAATGAATCTATAAGGCAATTCTGGGATTTGGAAACCATGCGGATTAGAGAAACAGAGATGAGAACTAAGAGAAAAAGACGCTGTTATCATCAAAGATTTCCACAAGTTGTACCAAATTGAAGATGGAAGAAGAGTCATCATTCCCAACGATACCCAATATTATCCTGACCAGCAATTTATCAACAGCTGAGAAATGATTTTGCACCCTCCAACGATGCATGAATAATGATTTGGAATCTAAAACTATTTCTCACGCTCATATGTTGGATTACATAACAAAGAGACAAGTAGAAACAGCTCCGATGACGGTACTATTGGAAATGTCATTTATCTACCTCATCATGCGGTGAAGAATACAAAAAGAAATGTAACAAATTGGAGGATTGTTTTCGATGGCTCATCTCATGAACAAGGTTCGCCTTCATTAAACGAAGCCTAAGAAATGGGACCAAACTTGTTGCCAGAAATTGTTGCTATTCTCTTACGTTTCCGTCTGTATCCAAAAGCAGTTGTGTGTGTGATGGAACTCAGACTTTTCTGCAATTGAGCCTCAACAAAAGGGAGAGAGATTTGACACGATTTTTGTGGTATCATACTGAAACCAATAGCGATGGAAACTACCACACTACCAAGGAAGTCGTAGCATACCACTTTACTAGCCTCCCTTTCGGACTCACCAGCAGTCCCTTTCTTCTTTCTGCCACGCTTCGGGAATTGGCAACATTGCATTGTGTAGAATATCCCACTGCAGCAGAACTTTTGGACAAATGTACATTCTGGATGACTTTGCAGCAAGCATCGATGACGATAACTCAGCCATCACTGTGTACTACGAACTTACAGCCTTACTTCAAAGCATAAAACTCCCACTATCAAAATGGGTCACAAATTCAGAAGTTCTGAATAACATATGGGAAAAAGAAGGTAGAGAAATCAAAACAGAAACGTGTGTACTTGGCGTAGATTGGAATGGCAATTCAGACTATCTTTTCATAACTCCCAGTGATTTCACACATGATTTGTCTGAGACACCAGGAACGAAATGTCAATTACTGAAAATTATCGCAAGATTTTACAATCCATTTGGTTTGTTTGCTCCCGTACTGATCGTTGGCAAGATCCTTTTTCAGGATACTTGGTGTAAAGGCTTACAATGGCAAGAGATACTGCCACCAGAACTTGCCCAAAGATGGCAGACATGGACTTCTAATCTTCAACACTTGTCTTCCATTCATATACCCCAATGGATTGGCACATCAATTCTAAAGGGCAATCAAACAATCCATGTTTTTTGTGAAGCTTCAGAAAGAGCTTATGGTGCAGCTTCCAATCTACAGCTTTGGTCCAAACTACAGCAACCTATACTATAACTGTTCATCTTGTTTACAGTAAGAACCAACTAATGCCTGTAAAGGGAGTGACTCTACCCAGGCTAGAGTTGCTTGCAGCTTTGATTGGTTCACGTCTTCTCAAATACTTCTGTGAAGAGACAGGACTTGACTCCCAAATGAGCCACATTATGGAGCAATTCTACAGTAATGTTGGGATGGATAAGAAGTAATCCCAACCGCTGGATGACATTTGTTTGTAACTAGGTGACAGATTCTGACCCACACCACATCCAGTCAATGGAGACATTGACCAGGAATCGACAATCCTGCCAATCACCTTTCAAGAGAACTTCAAATGAAAAATGGAATGTGTAGTGTTTAATGCCCGCTTTTACTACATACAGCACCGCAGGCGATTACATTGATGATACATGAGATGAAGATGGAGCACCGGTGGAATGAGATGGCGGGGGAAACCGGATATCCCGGAGAAAACCCGCCCCAGCGCCGTGTTGTCCACCACAAATCTCACTTTGCAGTCACCTGGGATCGAACCCGGGCCGCCTTGGTGAGAAGAGGACTTCAAGCACAACGAATGATGACCCTGGACTCATGGTGGCAAGGGCCTCCATGGTTATCTAAACATTCTAACACTTGGCCCACAGATCTTACTTTCTCTAATATGGATTTACCAGAAGAAAAGAAGACTACTCAGGTTCTTGTAACAACCACTCCAGAACCACTGTTCACCGCCTCACGATTCAGCTCATATTGGAAACTTTTGGGAGTTACAGCGTAGATTCTATGGTCTGTGAAATGCCTGAAGGAGAAAACCAAGCACAGAAATGGAAGAAGCAAGAACATACTGGATACGACAAGTCCAACAACGATATTTCGCTTCTGAAATTCAAGCATTAAAGAAAAGACTTCCAATAGCACAAACTTCAAAGATCTTTCGCTAAAACCCTTTTCTACAACATGGTGTACTACGTATTGGCGGTCAACTACAATTTGCAGACATTAAGAGCAGTGAAAAGCATCCCATAATTCTAGATGGCTCTCACATTTTCTGCATGCTCTTGATAAGACAAACTCATATAAGACTTCACCACTTGGGTGTCTTCACTGTCCTGACTGAACTGTGCACGGAATTCTGGATTTTGCGGGCATGTCAAGCAATAAAAAATATCTTCTATTAAGTTAATTGGGAGTCGATTAATAACACAAAACAACACTCACTTTTAAATTTTCCCGGAACTGGTTTCTGAGGCCTTCCCTCTATCTTCAGCCGGACATCGACTAGTTCTCATTGGTGTAGCTGGCAATATTTTGTCTTCGGTCTCCTCTGGTGGCGGTTCGAGGAACTTGCTGAACAAATCTTTCTGGGGGATGTCGAAATTGAATACTTTGTTCCTATTTTTTGAAATAAAGATTTGTTCCCATGTGGCCAATTCTTCTTTTCCTGTTGTATGTTTTAGTAATTTTGGTTCTGGATTTATGTTGTGGTTTTTTTCCCAAAAATGTGTGGCAACTGGGAAAAAAACCACAACATAAATCCAGAACCAAAATTACTAAAACATACAACAGGAAAAGAAGAATTGGCCACATGGGAACAAATCTTTATTTCAAAAAATAGGAACAAAGTATTCAATTTCGACATCCCCCAGAAAGATTTGTTCAGCAAGTTCCTCGAACCGCCACCAGAGGAGACCGAAGACAAAATATTGCCAGCTACACCAATGAGAACTAGTCGATGTCCGGCTGAAGATAGAGGGAAGGCCTCAGAAACCGGTTCCGGGAAAATTTAAAAGTGAGTGTTGTTTTGTGTTATTAATCGACTCCCAATTAACTTAATTTATACAACAACACTGTTTTCAACACTTCCATGAAAGGATTTATTTAATGTCTTCTATGCTTGCCTTACTTGTAAAATTACTCACCAAAGGATATGTCAGGAGCTGGAAGCACCACTGCCGCTCAACAGACTATGCCCTTGTAAACCATTTGCGGTAACAGGAATAGACTTTGCAGGACCACTATATGTCACATATGGAAATGTCTTGAAGAAAGCCTACATTGCATTATTCACCTGTGTAACAATGCATGCCTTGCATTTAAAACTGTGCAGTAATATGTCAATAGAGAGGTTTTTAGAAGCTTTACAGAGGTTCATTGATTGACGTGGCATACCACATACAATTTACAGCGACAACACTCAGACATTTCATTCTGCGAACAGACGATTGACAGAATTATGGGCAGCACTTTCAGCGACAAAGACACATCAGTATTTAGTCGAGCAAAGTATTATATGGAATTTCATTGCCCCACGTGCGGCTTGGTGGGGAGCATGGTGGTAAAGACCAATTGACTCCAGCAAATGGTGCCTATGAAAAGTACTTGGAAGTTCCACTATTGACGATGAAGGACTTTTATTTATTTTAGTTTTAAATCAACAATTAAAATGGGATGATCACATCCGTTATTTGTCCAAAAGATTAAACAGTGCATCCTTCAATATGAGCTGCATAACTAAATTAACAAACCTCGAAACAAGAAAAATAGTGTACTTCAGTTACTTCCACTCTTTGATGACATACGGAATAATACTATGGGGGAACTCTACGGGATGGGAAACGATCTTTAAAAGTCAAAAAAAGATAATTCGGATAATGACTCAATCAAGACCAAAAGTTTCATGCAGAAACCTGTTCAAAAACCTGAAGATATTAACCTTACCATCCCAATACCTGTATGAAATAAATAAATACATCCATTCAAATTTTGATACAATTTATAATTCACAAATGCAACATAATCATGGAACGAGAAATAAAAATAATCTAAAACCACCCATGCACAGATTAGCACTGTATGAAAAAAGCCCACAATATGCAGGAATAAAAATATATAATAAATTACCTGTAAGAATCCGTGAAATGAAAAACCTCAAATGCTTTAATAAAGCAATAAATAACCTACTAATGGACAAAGCCTACTACTCGATTATTGAATATATGGATGATAAAATTGAATTATAATGAAATTTTTTGTCATTTTGTAATTCTAATATTCTGACAATATTATTCCAAGGGCATGTCATAATTATAACAATATTTGTATATAGTTGTATTGATATTATTAGTAATTATATTATTTGTATTATTAGTATTTATATTATTAGTGTTATTGTTATTTTGTGTAATTATTATTATTATTTTAAATTTTCTACTGTTGACGAGTCACCTGTTTACTGAGTTTTTACTCACTATCTGTAAGCGTATGTGACAATAAAGCATCTTATCTTATCTTATCTTAACTATTTTAGTTAGCACAGAAGCCGCATTAAACACAAGACCCCTGATGCAAGATGATAATGGCAACGTATTGACTCCAGCACACTTCCTTGTTGGTAATTGACTCACCACGATACCTACCGAACCAGAACCGCCAAGGAATAATCTTGTACGAGCCTTTAGATTACGCCAACAAATAGCTGATAACTTCTGGAAACATTGGAATAAGGACCTGCTGTTATTACGGAATTTCCATGAAGTTCATCAGTCTCGAGACCATGGTACGAAAAATTAGAGTTGGAGACGAAGTTCTACTACAAGAGGACACATGCCCCAGACACATATGGAAGAGAGCATGTGTGGAAGAGTTATGAGAAGGACGTGATGGACAGATTAGAACCGCTATTCTTCGCACGTCCGTCAGAAACCACCTAATACGCCCTGTTCAGCTGCTCATCCCTTTCGAGATAGACTAGGGTGGGGAGGATGTTGGAGAATAAATAACTGTGACATCTGTCATCCTACTATATATATATATATATATATATATATATATTCATATATACTCTATGGGTAGCCGATGTAACGTCTTTTGTTTTTTTGTGTGTGGAATAAAGTTAGTTATCAAACACATTCATGAGTTTCTTTCCCAACAGGAAGTATGAGAGAAGAAATGGGAAAACATTCATAGCGAGCTGATAGCTATAAAAATGTTTACGGGGGAAAAATGAAAGTAGAAACAGAACTATAGGGAACATATTTTGGAAAGTTAAACAGAAATGGATGAGAAAAGTAAAGACTAGAAAAGAAAATATGATGGGATAAGGGGAAACTAATAGCAAACTAGAGTAGAGGATAGAAGGGTGACTATGCTACTCAGCAAGGCTAAAAGGTCTGAGAGCCAAGCAGCCTGAGCTAAGTTAATAAGGAAAATGACACCAAAATTTATACAATTAAAATAAGAAATATGTATGTAATGTAGATAATAATATTGTTAAGCCTGCCTTAGTAGCGTAGATGGTAGCATGTCTGCCTCAGGTTCAAGAGGTTCCGAGTTCGAATCTCTGTTAGGTTGAGTTACCTGGATAAGGTTTTTTCCGGGGTTTTCTCTTATCCTGATGGGTAACTCTGAAGATCCATGTACCCCAGACTCATTTCAGCACCATTTCACCCATTTCATTCATTGTCTAATAACTAAGGTTGGAGGACGTAAATTTAAATAATAATAATAATAATAATAATAATAATAATAATAATAATAATAATAATAATAATAATAATAATAATAATAATGTAAATAGCAAGTTGTATAAATAAATTTAATTCAGTTCAGTTCTTAAGCAGGATGTCTTAAGAACCGTGAATGAAAATCCAGATATTTACAGAATTCAAAAGTAACATTGTATTCCAGAACTTGAATATCAGCATAAACTTGTATAATACCGGAATTAACACTTATATGGGAAATATTACAGCCTTCATGTTGAAACCTAAAGGCTGCATACAAAAAATAAACTGCTGCTTTTTAACTACTAGATTAAAAAACCAAGGGCCAAATCATTTTTTTATTTCTCTACCATTTTATAGTGGGAGGTGTATGAGATACTGTATTTACTCAGAACATCAACTGAGAGATTTCAACAAAAAGATATTCAAGTACCTTAAATTCCACACACAAAAAGAATATTACTGAAAAAGTTCATATGAGTGGGTGTGAGGGAAGTAAGAAAAAACTGCAAGCCTTGCATTAATGACCAACACTTTAAGGGTGCAATAAACTCTCCTTACCTTTCAAGAAATTCTTCTTTCCATATAACCCTTTGCACAGAAAGGATATGCTTCTTATATTCTGAAAAGATGACTAAGAATGGTGAATAAAACATATACCTTTAATTTTTTGTAAATAACTTATTTTCTTTTCAAAATGACATCACCACAGAAAATAAGAGTCTAAACCAATAAACAGTTTACTAAAATGCAATATGTATCAAATAACTTTTCTTAAAATATTCACCATAGAAGTATATCTTTACTTTTTGTGAATAGATTGTGAACCCATCTTCACTGCTATTCAATGCTATATAACTGGGAACTATGAGATAAGGAACTTATTACAGGAACAATTTACAGCTTATAAAAATATAAAATTGAAGTAATATTTTATTATCAACCAAATATATTGTTTTCATGTAACCATTTTCCTAAGCTGAAGTGTGCAATCTAAGCAAACATTTTTTTAATTTCATAATTTTGTTTTTTCCCACATGAGTTTATTAGTAAAGAACTTAATCTTGCACAACTATTTTCGAAAAACAGTTGTTAAACCACCATGGAATCTATTCCGCCTAAGATGTCCAATGGAGTCATGGGCAGAATGTTAGGTAACACACTGACTGAACCATGGCCAACAAGCTTAGAAACTACATTCAACTCGATTCCAAAAGTTTTGCTCTGCGTGCGAGTTCTTTTTTTTCCACGCAAATGCTAATGTATTATGTGGGACTGGAGGAATTTAGTAACTGTGACGTCAAAATTAAACTATTTGTGGTCGGCTTTTAACACTTTGTCACTTATATTTTTATATTATTGAGGGACTAGTTTTGGAAGGCCGTGGCCGTGTTCCAGTAGGATTGAAATATCCTGCTGGCCGTGAAAGCCTCAGGAAATGCAATATGCAATTGTACTAATTATAAACAAATGTTTGAGGTTCCAGTAATTGCAGAAATGTGTACCTACTAGAAATTTTCAAGTTTATCTTCTAGTGCTGGTGTCAATCAGTAAGACAAAACTGACATTTACCACAAAGCATTTTAATTTCCATTTGTTTTTTAATACACTAAGTGTTAGTATCTAGAAACAAAAGTGAATTTAAAGGACCGATTTTTTTCTAAAATATACTACTGTTCATGAAAATTGCAACACCATGAAAGAATTCTCTGAAAAGATCCAAAATTGGTGGTTGATATAAGAGTGTTAAAGAAATAAGGATTAGGATTGCAGAGAGAGGAAGTACATGTAGGTCGAGAATGGTCCTGGTGTGTTTGTTCAACAAGTTGTGCAGAACTATCAAACAAGGTGGAACTTTAAAATGAGTACCAGTATACCTCTTGATGTCAAAGGGAGCCATACCAGCATATGGATGAGTTTGAATAGGGAAGAATAATTGGTTTCCAGCAAGTGAGTTTGTCATATTGTGACACACTGGCTTGTACAGGACATGCTGCTGTGACAATGACACATGTAAGGATGCAGTTAACAGAAAAAGGATGTATGCAGTGAACAGCAGGTACTGGACTACACAAGATGACTGCAGCACAGGATGACCACCATCTTGTCTGCACAGCACAGCTTCGTCTACAGTGTTGACTCAACACAAGCTCTGAATCTGAATCTGTCTGCATTGGCATTTCGTTGCCATCTGCTGCAAATTGGATTGGTTGCACACATGTCATTATATCAGCTTCCATTGACTAGAACTGCAAACACTTCCAACTGCAATGGGCAAGCGAATGCAGTCACTGGTGTGCTGAGTGGCAAAACGTGATCTTTTCTGATGAGTCCTTCTTCAACCTGTGCTACAGTGATGACCGCAGACATGTCCAATTTTACCATGATGAGCACAATCTGGAAGCCTGCATTGTTGAATGGCATAGCTGATAAACATCAGGTGTGATGGTTTGGCATGCCATTGGTTACAACTACTAATTCTCAACTCCTACTACATGACGGCACTTTGAACAGCAACCAGTACCTCAAGCAGACTGTTCAGTCTGAAGTACTTCCCCTGTCTCAGGCATCTCCACAAGGGATATTTCAGCAGGAAAATGCACAGCCACATATTACAAGGAATATACAAGCCTTCTTCGAAGGGCAATGGGCACCATTGCTTGCTTTGCCTAAACATACACCTGACGTATCATCCATCAAATATGTCTGGGATATGGTTGATCAGCAGCTTGTTCATCACAGTCCTCCTGTAAACAGTGTCATGGATTTGTGGGCTCACATACCTGCAATGAGGGAAATTCCCCAAGAACACATTCAGAATCTTTTTGATTCTATGCCATTGCATATAGAAGCTCTAATTGCAGTTTGAGAAGGCTACATCACACACTGAATGTTCAGGTTCAGAAGTAATGTACAGATATCAAAAATTAATAATTTGCTATGAGTAAGGACTATGATACAATGAAGCACAAAATTATATTAGCTAATAATTTGTTTGTCATGTACCTAGTCTGTGGCATTAAATGCATGCATTTTCTTCTTGATGCTGCAATTTTCAGGTTTTCAGTAAGAATTAAATGAACTCAACATTATGGTAAATACTCTTTTCTGTGTAATTACAGCTATTGGATGGACAGAATGAAATGTAGTTGTTGCTAATTAGTTTCAATTAATGATGGAAAGTAATAGATGTGATAGAACAACTCGCAAGATGGCGGCCAGTAGTATGACGCTTCGTAGTAATGCCTCAAATAATGCGCAAAATTCCAACGGATATAACAAAAATACGCAAAATATCAACAGAAAAAGCCTAAACAAATGTAAAACAAGCGCTACAAATGAAGGGAAAAGAGAGCAACAGAAGAATCTTTTGAAATCTGCAGTTACAGATGAGGCCTGTACATTGACGACGCGGTGCAAGAGCGAATGCATCAAATCCCTGCACATGGTAATAGAGATATTGAACAAAGAACTAGGTGAAGCACGATCAGAAATAATAAAACTAACGGCAGATAATGTGCAACTAAAAAGCCAGATACAATCAGAAGAAGGATGGAAGCAAAATATCAAGGCCAGAAAATCGAAGAACGGCGATACACAGCACGTGCTCGTAACGGAGAACAAATTCGCCGCCTTGGCAACAAATGAAGAAGAGGGTGTACAAACAGTAATGGAAGAAGTTCAAAAAAAATCTACCACAAAAAGTAAATCGACTAAAAAAAAGAGCAGGAAAGTCACAATCTACGGAGACAGTCATGCAAGAGGACTCGCGCAGAAAATACGCGAAAATGTTAGTGATAGTGAAGTTATAGGTTATGTGAAACCTAACGCAAATTTCAAGGATGCTACATCAAACATGGGTGAGAAAAGTGAAAAAAACGCAGTGAAAATTGTGGTGGCTGGTGCAAATGACGTTTATAAAAATGAAGCAAACAGGGCTATAGACGCGCTAAATCAAGTGCTGCAAACAGAGGAAATCAACGAAACCCAAGTAATAGTGGTGAACATTCCAAACAGGTATGATTTAAACTACAATTCTTGTGTTAACAAGGAAATTCGGAAAACAAACAAAAAGGTGAAATTGGTGTGTTCAGTGTTTCCAAATGTAGATGTAGTGGACATAAGCAACCTAAAACGTGAGTATCATACTAGACATGGCTTACATTTAAATAGTAAGGGAAAGAGCTACTTAAGTTCACTCCTCTCAGAAAAAATTAATACCATTGTGGGTAAAAAACCTCTTGTACTTAACTCAGATGGGAGAGTAGATAGTATGCAATGACAAAATGTAAATTCGTGTTCATCCTATGCCAATAAAATCAGTCCACACAGTAACTCTACCCTTAGAGTATATCACCAAAATACATAGTATGTTTCCAACAAAGCTGAAGTATTAGAAACGGTTTTAGATGACATAAACCCACAGGTTATCATACTTACAGAACATGGCTTAAGGAAGGAGCAAGTACATTTTGTAAAATTTGTAAATTACGATTTAGTTTCCCAATATTGCCGTATAAATCACAGAAGTGGAGGAGTCTTGCTGTTTGCAAGTAAAGATATTATTGTAAATAGGGTAGAGTGGGTAGAAAATGGGAGTGAAGAGATGATTTTCGAAGTAGCTGCTGTTGAACTCAGTACAGAATTAGGGCAAGTACTCATTATTGGCATTTATAGATCCCCTAACTCAAGTGTACATGATTTTCTAATCCATCTAGAAAAAATGCTCTGCAAAATTACATTTAACCAAAATATAATAATCCTCGGTGACTTTAATATAGATGTAGATAATGTAAATCTTAAGGATATCCTCAATAGCTTCAACTTAAAAATTGTTTCTCAGGGCCCCACTAGAATAACAGAGCACTCAATCAGTACAATAGACCACATTATAACGAACCTGAATAACAGTAGATTTTGTACAATAAATAATGAATTTCATGTGTCGGACCATAGGGGTCAAAATATTGATATCTACAATTGTTTCAGCCAAATTAAGGAAAGTGTATATAGGTATGTTAGAGATACGAGAAAACATAACCTAGAAAAACTAAAGGATATTCTGGCAAAAGAGGAATGGACAGAGGTGTACAATGCTAGTGATACACATGAAAAATGGAAGGCTTTCATAAATGCATTTACTCTCCACTTCAATGAAAGTTGCCCTCAGTCCAAAAGAGCACTTAAACATGAAGTAATTAACAAATTAACTCTGCCACCTGAACTTACACATTTAAAAAATAAAATGAAAGCAATGTATGAATTTTTTCAAATGACTAAATTAAATTCTTACTCAGATGCCTATAATAAATATAAAAAACAATACAGGAAAGCGCTGATTAAATTAAAGGCAAAACAAATAGGGAAAAAAATAATTAATTCTGATAATACCACAAAAACAGTATGGGATATTATAAACAAGCGACTCAAGTCCCAAATAGGAGAACATTCAAATTTAAGTCTGAACAAGGATGGACAAGTAGTACATGACCCCTCTGAAATCTGTAAATTATTTAACAGCTTCTTTCTAAACGTTGGTGACAATACTACAGTTGACATAGGTAGTAAAGAAAAAACTATTATAAACAGCATGTACTTGCATGAGACGGATGCTGAAGAAATAGACAAAGTAATTAGTAGCTTTAAAAACCAACAGTCCTCTGGGTGGGATGGCGCATCACCTATAATACTAAAACATTGTAAACAAGAATTGCTGACTATACTGGTGCACTTAATAAATTACTCAATGAACGAGGGCATATTTCCAGAGGTATTAAAGATTAGTGTGGTACGACCAATTCATAAGAAAGGTTCATATGCAGATGTTAACAATTTCAGACCAATAACTCTAACTTCAGTATTCAGCAAAACGTATGAGAAAGTCTTAATAGCTAGAATAAATAGTTTCTTAATTGCTAATAAAATTCTTAATCATTTTCAGCATGGATACAGAAATAAATTATCGACCATCACAGCTATAGCGGAATATATTCACAAATTGTTGGAACTAAAAGATAAACACAAAAACACAGCTGGAATTTACTTAGACCTCTCCAAAGCTTTTGACTCTGTATCCCATGATCATCTCATCTCAAAATTAGAGTACTATGGCTTCAGAGGACAAATTAATAAACTATTAACATCATATCTTAAAAATCGTTTGCAATGTACAGAAATAACTTGGAAAAAAGGGGATGTTATAAGCCACATTAAATCAGAATATAACTTAGTGAAATCTGGTGTACCACAGGGATCAGTACTAGGACCTATACTTTTTTTTATTTATATTAATGACTTACCTGAACCAGTAAACAGCAAGGTCATCTCATATGCAGATGATACATCTATAATATGTTGGAGTGAAGGAGAAGAAAGCTTAGAAGAAAAAACAACAAATGCAATTGGCGAAATATCTCGGTACTTTCTAAACAATGGACTAAAGTTAAATATAGGAAAAACAAAATTTATGACATTTCAAAGCGATGATCTAAATATAAACATTAACAATATACCTTTGGAACGGGTAAGAAAATTTAAATTTTTGGGCGTTCATATAGAAGATACTCTAACCTACAGTACAAACGTAGACATGGTTTGTAATAAAATGAACTCGAGACTCTACCTATTACGACAACTAGCAAAATATGGGAATATGAATACTCTTAAAACTGCGTATTATGGCATTATCTTCCCACACTTAACATATGGTATTGAAATTTGGGGGGCAACAAGTAAAACCAATATGGACAGACTATTAAAAGTACAAAAGAAATGCATACGAACCATGTACAACCTTCGTTTTCAACAAACATGTCGGGATACATTTAAATCACAAAACATCCTAACAGTAGTATCACTCTATGTATTCAAAACCATTATACTTGTAAAAGACCGAAAGCAACATAACATCCTCAATAAAGATTGCCATACATATGATACGAGGAGAGCAACTGATTACCATAGGGTGAGCACGAATAAAACTCAAACTAATAAAGATCCATTTAAAATAGGAGCCATATTGTATAATAAATTGCCATCTGTAATTAAGAATACTTCTGACTCAAAATTTAAACTGGTCTTAAAATCATACCTAATTCAAAAATGTTTGTATAGTATAAATGAACTGTAATATATATGTATGTATGTAGTATAAATGAGTTGTATACCTATGTATACAATAAGGTTTGTACGTAATTTAGGCATTTTGATCTTTTTAAATAACTTATACTTTTGTAAACAACTCTATATTTTGTAAATAACTTATGTATTTTGATCATTTTGTATTTTGACTGTATAGAGATAATTGACAGTGTCAGATGCTCTTGTAAGAGTCTATTGGCCGCAATAAATTAAATTAAATTAAACTACTGTTACTCATTTTGTGGTAAAACGAAAAATGTTTGTGTGACTCAGTTGGTTAGAGGCTGGCCTAGTGATCCCAATGTTGTGGGTTCAAACCAGGCTCAGACTGATGGCTTTTAGGAGATTGTCAACAGATTTACTGGCATATAAAAGAAACTCTGCATGACAAAACAGGTATCAGGCATGATATGATTCTAGCAACTGAAAGCACTATTAACAAAAAGATTTTTATTTTTTGGAAAATAAGTGTAGTAACAACTGACTTCTCAGTAAAGGGATGTAATTATTGCTCGTGTACATAGGGAATTCCATTATACAAGTATGCAACTATCACTGTAATCAATATGCAATGATCAACTGCAAGCACCAGCAAAATATTTAATTGCACAGCTTTGTTCGTTCAACACATGCTACAGTAAGGAGAAACTGAAACTATCAACCATTTTATTTGTGGCAAATAATACATGAAAGAGCAGGAATAGCCAAGAGCAAATTTATTTTTCACTGAACAACTGAAAAATGCTTTAACTAGTTGAGGACTGTAATATTATCAAATTATGTAAAAACAATTTCTGTAAATAAGGAAACTTAGAAACAGGGAGAACAGATTTGTGGTGTAAAATCCAATTAGCATATAGAAAACTCCACTTATTTCCTATGAGTCCTGCAACAGTTATGCACAGAGATGAAAATAATTTCTACAATTTTTATGTACTAATTACCAAATCATGGCAGTATTTGTATATTTCATTTGATCATGTGAGCAATGTAGTTCAACTAGTGATTCTTGATATTTTTGCTAAAATACTGTTCTTCAATTTGGCACCACCTTGGTGTCAAAATAATCAAAAGCTTATATTGTAAATATAATTTATTGCTTAGTTGTTACTACATTTGAAATGTATTCCTTTTTAGTCTCTTAATTTTTAATGGCTACTAATACATTATTTTACATTCTAGTATTTACTTAAAAAATGCAGTATGTGCTATGCTTGGTATTAACAATTACTACACTTTATTCTCTCCACTGTTAGTTTTAGCAGTATATCAGTTGTGTTTGTGAGGTATTTACTTGGAAAATGCAGTAGCAGCTTAACATTAACAATTACTATATTTTATTCTGTTAGTTCTAGCAGTATACATGTTACATTTGTACAGCATATGAGCCCTGAAATACATTATAGCTTGTAGGTATAATCCTATGCTCCACTTCAAAGAAATTATACAATGTAATCAATATAAGTTCAGGAAGAAATACCTTACACCCAACATCCCATCCTGGAAAAATGCCACAAGCATAATGTATAGCAAAATAAATGATTCCCAAAAGAGAAAAGCACCTTCCCTCATAAGTTAACACCTACACATACAGGATGTAAGGGGTAGATGTGCAGATACCTTGATAATTGATGCTTTAATATATATATATATAAATTTCACTGGTTAGTTCTCTTTTGCCTCATCTGTTTTCCCAAAAACCAATCGCTTAGTTCACTACCTGGAGTTTTTTTTTTTTTTTTTTCTGCATGGTCTTTAACTATAGAGCAAAATGAAAGCCTTTCAGTATAGACTATCTATGTTGCCTCCATGTATTCATATGTTCTGTTAGCCCAGCCAATGCACAGTCACTGGCCTCATAGAAAGTTAATTCATTACTATGAGGCTTGCATTATGTCTTGTGCTCCATCTTCTCTGGAAAAACGAACATATATAATGTATTGTGGGCCACATTTACTTTGAATTACTAACTTGAAAACATAATACTTTTAATAAGTAAAACTAGAAGCATGCATTTGATATAACATTGTTCATTATAATCAATTGTCCTCAATTATCAATACAAATATCTACACTTATAGCCCTAACAGCCTCTATAGGAATGTGCATAATGATCTTGGAGATGAAAAGCTATCTCTGATAACTTGAAAGTTCACCAAAGGTTTTAGACCCTTTAAGCAATTATTTTAGGTTTAAAATGTTTGTAATTATGCTGTATTATTTCCAAGTTGCAATGAAGTAATAAGCAGATTCCCCTCTTTAACGCTTGTGCACAACTAGTGTATCTAGTCTACATTATTATTCCATTTTAAAAGAAAGATAGGAAGGATAGTGAGAATGAATAAACAGTTAAATGAAAAAAAAAAAATTATTCCACATGCAAGAAAAACAAGCAAATGAACAATTTAGCTGCTTAGCAAAAGTCTATGCATAATCAGAAAAGTGCAGTTATATCAACAATTTAATTTAATTCTCTCACCTGCAGTGAGTATCGACGACAATTTTTGCCAGGTGTAGGGGGACCTGGTCTCATATATGTTGTCTGAAAATCAAATCCTTCTTCTTTAACATAAACCAAATTAATATGGAAGATAAAATTTTGTATTACAATTTGCTGCTAATTATAGCAGAGAATTACAGAATCTAATTCATATGATAATTATCTTTTAAAGAGAGTACAGTGAAAGTTAAGTGGCTGTACACAAATACTTAGATGACAATTTTGAGTATCACTGCTGACATGTTCTCAGACAGAATTTCCAGTTCTATCTTATTTCACTGTATAAGATTAGAAGTAGCTATGTATGCGATTTTTTCCCCTTAAAGTTTTGGACCACCAATTATCTAATACAACTTTGATGATATTACTGTTCTTATCGAAAAGCAATAAATATATGATTATTAAACTTGCAATTAACACCCCTTAAGTTAGTTAAAAGAGGATTAACTCAATACTAAGTTCTTAAAGGATCTAAGCACTAATACTTATTCAAGGGATAAGCTCAATCTCAAAATGCGATTAACTATTATCCTCTCATTAGAAACCTTCAATCCTGTTGGATTATGAATTATATGTATGTGTTAACTAATGTATTAAAATAATTTAATTATTCTTGCAATAATTGTATATAGGGCCAGCTGCAGTTTTGTTGCATCATGCAATTTATTGAAAGTATTCACACCTCCCAACACAAAGTTTTATCCGCTGTGGCAGACCTCCATACTTATTCTCAACCTATGCATATTTCCAGGGGTAATCTAAATAGAACTCAAGAAGACATATACATATATGAACAACAAAATTGTTCTGGTCACAGAATAAAACTGTTCAATATTTTGGATTTATTCTTTCACCAGGAGATTAAATGATGAACACGCACAAAATGAAAACAAACGACAGCTTGCTTCACTGGTACATAATCCACAAGATATTTGGCTTTGTTTCCCATTTAAGTATCACGGATTAAAAAGTTCTTATTTCATTGTAATGTTACATACCATACTATACGAGTGAGCTACTCTACCATTTTGTACTTTAATGTTACTGTTAGTTATATATTTGAAATCATATATGGAACATTGTCCATAACATTAATAAATACTAGATGTTAAGGAGTGGCAGATCCTTAAACCATCTGTAAAAATGGTCAGAGTTGTCTTCCCGTAATCTCCAGAACTTCTCAAATTGAACAGCAATGTGTTGCCTTAAACACTTAGATTCTAGCATAGGCAATAATCAAGTTCACGTTTCAGCCAAATATATTAAATCCCTCAAATTCTTATCTTGTAAACTTAAAAATAATACTAAAATTAGGCAAGTGAGTCAACCTTGTATATACTTTTCTCCACTTACAAGTTTTTTATGAAGACTAGTTTACATTCCATCCAAAATACTTCAAAAAATTTTAAAAGATATTTAAGAGCTTCAACATAAAATTAGCCCCTCAAAACAAACACAACATCCGCAAGTTACTAGACCACCCTCTAAAAAATAGCACACCGAAAACTCAATTATCAGGCATTTACCAAATGAGTTGCCAGGATTTTGACAAGATATACATTGGTAAGACCAAAAGGAATCTAGGAACAAGAATGAAAGAACACTTCAGAAATATTGAATTCAAACAAATGGACAAGTCGGCCGTAGCACATCACTTTTGGTCTGAGAATCACAACATAAAACAAGAAATAGAACTGATCAAACAGGCAAAGAAACCTCTGGAACTACAGATTTGGGAAAACATATTTATTACGAAAAAACAGGACCTCTTGATGAATTTTGAAATTACCGCGGTAGATGACGTCATAAAACTTACCAGGACGTTAGATGTCAGCACAACACCAAGCCAGATGCAGACACCGGATGCATCATCAGTCAACCACAGAGCTGACGATAGGGGAGAAGTCCCCAGAAACTAGTCTTCATAAAAAACTTGTAAGTGGAGAAAAGTATATACAAGGTTGACTCACTTGCCTAATTTTAGTAACAATGGCACTCCACTTTCTGAAATACTTCTTTTTATTCTATATATTAAAAATAATATTTTAGCTACAATATTGGCTCTCTCAAATATTTTTCTCTCATTTATTGTCTTATGCTTGAATCTGAGATCATGGAGGATCTTGTTCAAAGAGCTAAGACTTTCCTGAAATAGCTCTGCTTCTTTAAGGAAAGAGATAAGTTTTCATGTCGTAGGATGCTATTTCAGAAGTAGTAGTCATAGATATGCTTTAAAATTTCAAAACATTTTAGTCAAACTAGTACTCAATGCTCCATATATTGTAGTGTTTGCCTAGAACACGTTTCATTAGGACCTTCCTAATATTCTCAGCTAATGTCTACTCAAGCTGTCAACATTAGGTCCTAATGAAATGTGTTCTAGGTAACATTACAATATATGAGCATTGAGTACTAGTTTGACTTAAAATTATATTAATCTTGTGCTTCACGGTATCATAGTCTTTCTCATAGGAATAATGTTTTATTTTATTTAATTCAAAGTTGCCTAAATAAGTTTTTTTTTTTTTTTAGGTGTTAAAAGGTAGCTGCTAACAAAGTAGGCCAAAACAATAACTGAAGACATGAACAAGTGACTTCCAGGATATCATTAGGATGAGAACTGATCTGAAAGGTTTTTGAGTCACCAATACAAGAGGGATGGAGGAAGGAAAAAAAAATATAATTATAATAATAATAATAATAATAATAATAATAATAATAATAATAATAATAATAATAATAATAATAATAATAATAATAATAATAAATAATAATAATAATAAATGCCAGTGGCTTGAAACCTTCTGCTTATAAATATGATGTTTATTAACTGAAAAAGAAATTTGTTGTAGGTTTATTGACACTTTGTCACTTACATTTTTATATTATCAAGGGACTAATTTTTGAGCCATCGCTTCCATCCTCAATCTTTCGTCAACATTTATGTCAGTTGATACACAGGTACTTGATTTTGGATATTTCATTTTTAACTCAGTATCTGATTGCAACTAGATATCAATCAAGTACATGAAAATACAAACCCACTGTTAACTACAAGGAGCAGTTCTTAATACTGCACAATCATATCAAAGGCCAGAACTCCTCTCCACCCCCCCCCCCCCCCCCCGCAAACCAGTGCTGTATTTGCAGTCATATTATCTATGCTTAACATAACTATACTAACATTTATTTTCTATTATATTGCAAGTAGGTAATAATACAAGGATTACTTATTAACAATTCTTTTATTTATTCTTTTTGTAACAAATCCTTGTATACGTATATCCTCTAATGTATCAATCGATAGCGGAAGTTTCCCAGTTCCATGATACATACGGGTAATCACTAAAAACCTTAATCATATATACTTTGAAGCAATTCAGTAAAATGATTTCATTTCATTTCTTATGTAGTCCCCTTGATGTTCACTTCTTCGACTGCTTATGAAACACATGTAACCTACTGGTAAAGGTTCAACTCAGAAAGCCTGATGCAGAAGTTCCACTGGAGGTGAGATTCACTTATTTATTTTAGTTATACTGCTCCACAGTCGCAGTTGCTGCTTCTTCTACATTCATATGGGAAGGGGTGAAAGCTCTTATTCATAGGAATGCATTAATGGACAACTTTCTACTTATTCTGATTTCAAAATATACTTTTCACAATGAATTAACATTTTTCTTCATTCCTTGAACAAAAGAAATGTATGCTGCCAAATGCACTCATATCACTATTGAATCACTGTCTGTTTCTATAAATGCCTCTATAAATGGTCAAACAAATGATACCTGCAGGAGGATAAATTTGGAGGATTTATAAGGAGGATCTGGATATATAGTATCAGACTGAAAAATACAATGTCTTGGCCGAGATTTGAACCATGGATCTCCCAGTTTCCGTCCGGTTGCCCTTAACCATTGAGCTACCATGGCTAACGTGCCGTCATAACATTGAATTCTCCAACTGACTCCTATTTTCCCCAGTAAACCCCTAGTGGTTCTCATGTACAATGAAATATGCACCTTTTATGGAAACTTACTATGCTGTAAGTACTTAAATCCCAGGTTTTATAGTTACCACTATTAGGTTAATTGATGGAAATTTAATCATTTTTCCACACTAGCCTCATGGAAGGTGTGTATCTCATTGTACATGAGAAACCCTAGTGATTTACCTGGAAACATACAAGTCAGTTGGAGAATTTAATGTCATACTAGCACGTTGACCATAGTATCTCAATGGTGAAGAGCAATTCGACAGAAACCAGGAGATCCGTGGTTCAAATCCTGGCCAATGCATTGAATTCTTCAGTCTGATTGTATCTATCCAAATCTAAGCCTACACATATCTAGTGTGGAAGAAGATTAAATTTCTATAAGGAGAATGTTTGAAAATTGTAGTGAAACTCTTATCTGCTTCTCACATGTTAAATTAGCTGTGCATTTTCTTGCTTTGTGATGAAGAAAAATTGACATTGCAATGGCCTGCCAATATTGCTATGTTAAGCGCTCAAGCCTCAACCATAAACCTGCAGTAGGAGGCAGCATTTTTGTTGTTTTTTCATGAAGAATCTTGGTAGGGTCATTTTTGACAGCTTCCCATCCCAATAAACAATTTTTGAACACCAGTTCACTTGATTGAACCTTCAAGAGAGTTTTCATTTCATTTCATTTGTGATTGCAATATTCTCAAACCTTGGATTCCTCTACATCACCCTGGGTGAAAAATTGTATTAAACATTGCAAAGGACGTATGTACCTTATGCTCCCTCATTATGCTCAACAGAGAGATAAAAAATATTGTTTGCTCACAGTCTGAACAACTAAGGGAAATTTCTGGTTTATATATCTCCTCTTATTTATAAATGCTTTTTGTTCAGGTGAGCTTGAAAAGCTCTATAATTTACCTTTTTATCTCTGAATGCGAAACTATGTTACAGTGCATTCTTTTGAAGGCATTACTCATTCTTTTAGGCAAAAACTTAAAGATATAAATCACATTACAATTAATTTTTATAGCTTTATCTGAACTCTGCAATGTGAAAGCTTCTCACAATTATTTGACTGATCTATAAATTCTTCCATAGAAAGTTAGTTTGCAGCAACTCCTTCAAAAGCCAATCTGTTGCTCTGTTTTACACAATAAGGAAAAGCACTTGGCTTATTTGTGCTTAGCGCTGTGCTTATTAGTCATAATTTCTCATTACAAAACTTTGTTAATGATTATATGCAGTTTTTATATTCAAGTGATAGTATTGTAGTCTTTCCCACATAAAGCGCACATGCAGGGTAGTTGAGTTCATAAAAATTCTTGGTGCAATGTATATTGAAATGGAATTAGTTTAGTTTATATCAATATTATGTAACTAGGGTGTACCAAAACTTATGCACAACTGTTTGAAGATACAATAGCTAGCTAATGGGTTTAACTTGCACAATAAATGCCACATACTGAATGTGCTAATGAAACTCTGCTATATTACTGTTCTTGGGAATACAGTAATTTCTAAAATGCCCACAGATAAACTTGGTTCATTTGAATAGTAAACTCTCACATAGGTATGTTTAATGGCTTTTGAACAAATATGGAAAAGTTTTTACATTACCTGTCCTATATCCTTTTTATGGTGTTTTTCTCCAGGAAGCAATAAACTGGTGCTTAAGCTATGTAAGTTTTCTACATCCACTGCACAACCCAACTACAAATGCAAACAAGCTAAATTAACTATGCTGCTACAAGTTAATCAATACATTAATGTATATATAGTAGTTTAGAGTAACATACTTTATGAAAGTACACAAAATTTACATACACAGTGACTGCCAAGAATATTCAGATTGTCTTTTAAAATATTTATACCTTATGAAACACAACATAGAACAAGCATTGCAATTTCCTGCATGCATCATTATGAAGGCTCAAAATTTGAAAAGCTAAGGTCTTCATTCCATACAGTTATTGGAATACATGACTTTTACTCTGGCCAGATCAAACTTATGTATATAATCTCTCTTGCTCTCTCATATACAGTGCAGTGCCTTATTTTTCAATGGTGGCCAGCCGGCAGGAGGTAGCTGCATGCACAGAGTGCTTCTCACCATTAATGGCACCTGCCTTTCGCCCTATCAGTGCATGTTTGGGTGTTGTTAGGGTGGGTTCTTCTTCTGATATTTGTGATCAAATTGGATTAGTTCTTGATGTGTGTTTGGAGGAATTTAGTAACAGTGACGTCAAAATTAATATAAAAATTATTTGTGGTTGGTTTATTGACACTCGTCACTTACTTTTTCATATATTTATGAGAGACTAGTTTCAAAGGCCCTGGCCTCCATTTTCAATCTCTTCCCAACCAACTTGGGAAGAGATTGAAAATGGAGGCCAGGGCCTTTGAAACTAGTCTCTCATAAATATATGAAAAAGTAAGTGACGAGTGTCAATAAACCAACCACAAATAATTTTTATATGGATTAGTTCTGTTATAATGCAAAGAAGCGAGTATACTTTAGCATGCCACATATTCATACATGATTCCTAGGTTCCAATAGAATCTTGTAGAGAAGTGACAGGGCTATTTGTAGATCGATTTCCTAGTATTCCTGCACCTCACAGAAAGATAGTTCATAAAATTGTAAAGAAATTCAGAGAAACTGGTTCTGTTCTTGATAAGAAATCCTAAAGAACTCACCATGTGTTTAAGAAGAAAAACTTGATGAGATAGAACAAAAGTTGGAATGCAGCCCAAGAAAATCTATGAGTAGGCTATCACAGGAAATGGGTGTTTCACAATTCTTGGCTTGGAAAGCCACTAAACTTTTGAAAGTAAAACCATATTAGATAACCATAATTCAGGAACTGCAATCACATGATACTGTGAGTAGAGTAAATTTATGCAATTGGGTGGTGGGTAAAGTTAATGGTGACTCTATAGACTCAAAGTTAATTTTTTTCACAAACGAAGCATGGTTTTCGTTACATGGTCAACAACAGATATTGGGATGCAGAATAAACTGATATGGTACATGCAATGCCACTGCATGACAAGAAAATTGGTGTTTGGTGTGCTGTGAATGTGTAATGAATTGAGGAAACCAGTTAATGAACAGAGGTAGAGGGATGCAATAATCAAAACCATTCCTGGAATATTTATGTGACATTACAAAGACATTTTCAACAAGACTGCTGCAGGACATACAGCTGATCTACTTTTGCAATTAATTAGGGAAATTTTTGGAGATAGGTTCATCAGTAAAGGACTATGACCAACACAATCCCCTTACAGTATGCGATATTTATTTATGGAGGAACTTCAGAAATAAATTGTATCGGAACCCACATACATTGGAAGAACTGAAAGAGAATATCAGGAGAGAAATTACTGCAATTTTGGAAGATGAATTAATGCGTGCCAACAGAAATTTTCTTCAAAGGTGTGAGACATGTGTGGCAGCACAAGGACATCATTTCCAACACCTCTGATAAAGGCATGTGATTATTGTAATTATAGGTTACATGATACATGTAAGTGCTAGAATTTCAATATTCAATGTGCCAGCAGCAAGCCTACTGCGGTAGTAGTGTGCCTTCTGCTGCAGCACTAACTGCCTGCCAACAGCCACCAGTTAAAAATAAGGCACTATGTATGAGAGTACATTTTTCCCTCTCTCCCTCACTTCTTGATACCAGAGTTATAACATGACTGTACAAAGAGTGTCAGATACTGCTGCTGCTATTCCTACCAGGGAAGGGGAACTAAGTGGTAAGAGAGATGTTTGCAAAGTTGGGAATGATTGCACATGGTATTAATGCAATGGTGCTAGAGCATAAAGTGCTAGAGCATTAAGATGGGCCGGTGATAACATGTAGTTAAATAGAAAGGGTGTTAGGAAATATAGCGACTGGTTTGATGAGGAGTGTAAGAATCTGAAAGAAGTGTTAAAGGAAGCTGTCATTAACTGGAGAGGAATGTGAAAGAAGAGAGATCAATACTTTTGGACTTGTGAGCTCAGTATAGCGAGTTATTGAAAGAGAAAAAGTTGAAATGGGGTCAGAGAAAGGCAAGGAAATTGAAAGGAAAATTAGTTCAGGAAAGGCTCATTAGATTTGGGAGGTTATTAGAAGTTGCTCTCGAGGTCATGTGGGATCAGTGCAAGTTGCACCAGGAGTACGAGTTGAGCATTTTAAAAAATTGAGATGAAAGCAGAGAGGATGTATAAATGGAGTTTTGGAATTGAAAATCAGTATATTGAGGAATTGGATATGCACAGAAGAGAAAGTGTTAAGACAAGTAAGAAATCTAAAGAAAGGGAAAGCGGTGGGCTGCGATGGGTTACTGTCAGAATTCATATCTAGGTAGAGAAAACAGATAGGCTTCACTGTTTATCTAGACTGTTGAATGAAATTAAGGAGAGTAATGGTATACCGAAAAGCTGGCAAGAAGCTGTTGTACACCCAATACACGGTGTTCATTTTTATTCGTTATTTCCCACCCTCCAATTGAGCAAGAATAACGTCATAGTTAACTGGTGAGTCTATCTTGAAATCATAGTGCTCTCTACGGAGAAGCAGTAATTTTTGCAGAACAGTAACTTATACAATCAGCTTCCCCTGGATATGAACACATAACACTGCATCTTCATGGATGAATGCTACTTTCGAACCGGCGTTAAAATTGGTGCGACATATAAATATAATTTAAACCGCTGCATAGAGGAGTTTATGCAATGCTATCCAGCATTCAGACAAGTCTCTTGAAGCGTAATGTTAAAAGTGTCCAAGTATAGTCAAATTGACATACTTTTGTTTGCAACATAAACGTCTTATGTTTTATCAATATACGATATAAACTTTTTATCATTCTCATACTTAATTAAAATATCTATTAATGCTGGTATCCTTATGTCTTTTAAAACCAATAGGTGCATCAAACATTTCCAAGATACAGGATCAGTTACTCCTGAAGACACTGGATGCTAAAAGTGACTGGTTCCAATCCAGAAGCAATAAATAAAGTTATGACAGGAAGGCCTCAAGCATACCTTCTCACAATATAGTGTTTAAGGGGAAGAGAAAAAGGAAATATAAGAAAATGGACACATAAGACTATGTACTAGAGATATTTTCTGGTTTAGACTTGGATATAAGCTTTGTACATATAACACTAATTTATTTTTCATTCCTAGAAAATCTTCTGCTAATTTTCTGGTTTATAATGAAGTTATATTGCGAGGAAACTGTGGGTGATAGAAAAGAATTGAGATCAAATTGAAATATTTCTATTTTATGTGACAGATTTACAATATGCATATATGTCTACTATAACAGAAAAACAGATGTTCATTGTGAAATAAGTTTTCATTGACTTATCACTTCATATATTCTTCATGGTATACTTTTATGGCTGCATAATTAGCTTTGCAGTGCACTGCATTGCAGTATATAGCTTTTTAAAAACAGTAGTATCTATGCACCAGGCAAAATTACGCGCCTTTATATTACGCGGGTAGACCCATCTCTCAAATAGTATACTTATCTGCTGGAAGAGGGAGACCTAAAAACTGCTGTCAGCGCATCAAATACGATCACAAGCCACTAGGGGAATCGTATATAAACTCACTCCATCAGCGATGATATTGATGACGTCAAATTGTGCGGTAAAATCACCGATAAAAATGAAGACTGTGTATATAAAAGAAAGGGGAAATGGATAATCCCAATAGTTATAGGGGGATTGCACTGTTGGCTAACTGTGGGAACATATTTACTGGTATCCTTTCTGAGAGAATTGAAACCTGGTCAAAAATGCATAATTTAGTGTCTCCATATAAGTCAGGATTTAGGAAGGGCAGGAGAACAGATTTTGATTTTGAACACAATGGTGGATAAATATGCAAGTAAGAAATGTGCTATATACAATGTTTGTGGACTTAGAGAAAGCTTATAATAGTATAATTAGAGAATCATTATGATATAAATTGTTAAAGAAGGGATAAAGTGTAGGGGTTGTGAGGATTTTAAAGGAATTATATATTATAAAATTCATTTTGTATCAAAGTGCAGTTGGGAGAAGTTACAGAGGAGGTGGAACAAGATAGAGGCTTTCGGCAGGTTGTAAATTGAGCCCTAAATTGTTTAATTTATAGATGTATTAGAGAGAGTGAAGGTAGTTAATACCCATATGCCCACAATTAAAAATAGAGAAATTCCAGGGTTATTATATGCAGATGATTTGTTGGTGAGTTCCTAAACAGTGACAGGTCTAAGAAACTCGATAAATGAGATTGAAAGATATTGTGATGAGTGGGGAATTGAGGTCAATATAGATAAGACCAAAATTATTATATTTAAACAAGGTAGCAAATTAAAAAAAATGAGCGATGGCTATTTAAAGGTAAGGAAATTCAAATTGTGAGGGGTTTTATTTGAGTATAAAGCTTAATAGCACAGGAAGCATAAAGAAAGAAGAGAAAATTGACTTTGAAGATGGTTAGTAAATATTTGCACATAGCACCAATAATGAATGTAACATGGTTGTAGCACATGTATAAAGCTTTAGTGGAGGCAAGATTGATGTATGGTATTGAGATCTAGGGTACAGAGGAAGGTTGGGAAAATATGGATAGGTTACTGAGAATGTTTTTGTAAGATGATCTTAAGAGTTCCATATAATTAGGACGGGGAAAGAGCTATGTCAGAATTAGGTAAGCTGCTTTACAAAGGTTGATTATGGGAAAAGTGCTTAAATATTGGTTTAGAATTAATAACTTAACGCAGGGGCATATTCCAAAGGTGCATTCACCCAAAGAACTGAATGGGCCGAATAAGGCATCAGCTTACAGTTAATGGTATGGTGGATGTATACTATGTCAGAGAGAATAAAGTACCGTATCACTCTGCATCCACATGCATTCGGAAGACAGAACTGTTACCACTTCGTTAAGTGTAATATTAATATGTATTAATAATATGAATATGCATTTTCAACCCAAAAATATGTATTTATTCAAGCCAACCGCTTAATTGCTTCGTTAAGTATAATATTAATATAAATTTTAAACATTAAAGGCACATTTTTCGAGCTAAGTATCACATAGCACACTATTAATATCCATGAAAATTAACTGCTACTTATGTATTTTTCATACTCTTTAGCACAAGACTTGACCATTGCCAGCAATTTTGACTTAACATGACCCTCGTGGAACATTATATTTTTACTCTATAGCCATGTTATGTCACTTGTTGTTTGGTATATGTTCTAACCTCACACTGTGGTAGGGGGTATTGTCCATCACAATAATGCTATTTGGTTGTAATTTGGGGAATTGATGAACTTTTCCGTGGATTGCTGACCTCACAAACCCATCAGAGACAACATCCAACACTGATCTGCCACGTGGTCTCTTCTTCCCGGGAGTTGAAACTTCATTGAATGTGGCTTTTTGCTTGCGTGCACTATAAATGCTGGAAACCTTCACACTGGTAAACTCAAATGTTAACTTCACCACTTCATCGATAACAAGTTCTGGAAATTTTTCATTGAACTTGTTAAATACATTCAATATTATTATCTTTTCACCACTTCGTAAAGGCTTTCCACGTGCATGTGTAACAGTACTCGCCAGTTCCGCCATGATTCACAACTGGATATGCCTGTCAGCTTCAATATGCGCATGCAGCATGATTTACTTTAATTACAAACTAACTTAACTATCTTTTAGTATATGCTTTTTATAGTTGAAATATGCTTAGTACACACTTGTTGTGCGCTTTAGCAAAATGAACTCAAGACTCCACATCTCAGTAGCAGTACTTTTTCAAGGGACTATTTACACGGTGGAGGCATCATGGAAATTGTGAAGAAGGTGAGTTACGATCAACAGTCATGTGGTTTTGTTTACATCTACTTTATTCTCCCGCTGCAAGCAGTACAGGGATAGGAAGAGAGAATACGATGGAAAGTTACTTAGATGACAATTGGAAAAAATGGATAGGCAAATTTTATGGGCCATGGTGGAGAAAAGAAGTTCATTAAAATGTTATAAGGAATTTGGAAGTAATCTGGGGAAGAACATGTATATTGAAAGGTGTAGTAAGGAGCAAAGAGAAGGTATTCCATAGTTTAAACTAGGAGTTTGGAGACTGAAACGTTTTCGAGGAAGGATAGAGTAAGGTGTATGTCCTAAATGCAAAGACAGGAAGGATGCAAGCCATATTTTATTAGAATGTACAGGTACAGACATATGGAAGTGAGAGTTTATTCAGAGTAGAAAGTTAAAACTGGCAAAATCATTAGTAATAAGAAAAATATATTGTAATGGATTCCAGATTAGGAATTTATGTGAATTTTTGTTTAGAGTGAAGAAGAAATGGGTTATGATCAGTTAAGTGAATAGGAGTATGAGATAGATATTAGTTGAGATCTTTAATAGAGAGATCGGGTGGTAGGAAGTATGTATTGACTATCGTTTGTCTGTTGATTGTATCAATTATTGTATAGTGTTTGTAATTGGATATGACTGTATATTTATTGTATATGGATGTAATTGGATATGGCTGGCAAAGAGCCTGGGTTGAATGTCCAGTTATGTCCATGATTGTAATTGCTTAGCACTAATAAATAGAAGACTGCAGAAAACTACCCCCCCCCCCCCCAAAAAAAAACCTTTTAAGTTGGTTTATATCATACCTAAATGAAAGAAAACAAAGTGTTGAAGTTACTGGTGACATTGGTTATGAAAAATAAACTTCAAATTAGAAAATAGTGACACATGGAGTATCCTAAGGTTCAGTGTTAGGTCCTTTACTATTTCAGATCTATATAAAAAACCTCTCACTTTAAATAAAGGACACTGCAAGCACAGTTTACTTTTGCTCATATTGGTATCCTGATGATAAGTACAAATTTAAATAAGTGAATAATTAAATTTAATTATGTTTTGAATTATGTGTCATGTTGGTTTAAAGCAAACAAATTATCTGTGAATCTAGACAAAACAAAATTTGTTAAATTTATAACTCATCATATCACACACTCCAATAGAAATTGGGATTAATGTTACATTATTAGAAGAAATTGATGGCATCAAATTTCTGGGCCTTAAAGTAGACAAATATTTAGATTGAAAGTATATCTAACCTTAACACAGCTCTGCTTGCTATGCTATCTGAGCACTGGCTAATGCAACTTTTATTGATACACTTAAATTAGCATATTATACATATTTCAACTCTAACATTGAATACAGAGTATTATTTTGGGACAACTCAGTAGAAAGTAAAACAATATTTCTTATGCAAAAGATGGGTTATAACAATCATTCCTAACAACCATAGCAGACACTCTTGCAAAGGTATTTTCAAAAGATCGAAGATATTGTGACTTTGTGGGTTCGTGAAATGAAAAGTCCAATTACACCACTCCAAAATGTGCTTTATTTCCACCGACTTACAGTTTAACACTTGCCAATTACACAGAATTACTTGCTGCACACAGTTACAATTCACCAGTCCGTCCGTTACAATTCCACTGTACTCGCGGTTACGTAAGCTCCGGTACACATTCAAAGTTACGTACAGTCTTCCGTTGCACAATCCTTTCGTTCATTAACACGTCACTGACTAACTCTTACACCAAGAACTGCGACTGTCTCCTCACTCACTGACAAAACCAACTCACTGACTGACTAAACCAAAACCAACTCAACTCCGTCTGTCTGTAACCCTCTTTATATCGGAATATCCCGCCTTCTGGTGTTTACAGGATTGTTCTAGTAACAGAAAGATCGAGAAACAGGTGTAGAGAAAACAGGCGACACAGTCATGTTTTTTCCCTGACCACAGTCTGTCACCACCACAAGACAAACGAGGAGGAGGTGTGGCTAACCGAACCTCCCCTGTCTCCCGCTGCCAGCTGCTTTCACAGGGTGTTCCAGCGCTCCCGTTACAATATTAACTCTTACTGTGCTTCATTGTATCATAGTCCTTACTCATATGAATATTAACCCTTCCTTGCATGTATATATTCTCGATCCTAAAATTCTTTGTATGCAATTGGACCTCATTTAATACAAATAATGTAATTCATAGAACAAACACAGTAATATCCATCATCCCAGTGTTAAACTTTAATATTTCCAAAGGTGTGTATTATGATCTTAAGGGAAAATTGATAATTTTAGTACCTTTAAAAATGCTGTTAGAGAGTACGTATGCTCATAATCATTTTATTTTGTACAAGGTTCTCTGAATGACAAATTATCTAATAATGTTTATGTAGCTCTGTAAGAGAATCCAACTGTTCAAATGACATATCATTGCCAATTTATCTTTGATGCTTGTTCAAAAACTATTTAAATATATGTATATTGAAGAACTGACAATAGGTGCTATCCATTTTAAATCTAATATAACAAAATGTTGAGATGTACTTGCATGCAATGAAAGTTTCAAAAATAAAACTGTCAAATTGTATATGTACATTTCCTAGTCTTCAAACTGCAAGGAAGTATGTATTCTAGGCCAAAAGTAGCAGCAGCAACAGAAGAGGAAAAGAAGAAAGATATGTTATTGGGTTGTTTGTTGTATATGTGAAATGTATATTGTTCTGTATGTGGAATATATTGTATATTGATAGTTTATTTAGCATAAAATATGTAACTATTGTTAACCATGAAATAACTTGGAATAAGAATTGTAAGAAAAACTTGTATTTCAAACGGTGACAGTCGAAGCGGTATTTGTGAAATTGTGAAACAGAAAGGATGTTTGTAGAACAAGCAAATGATTACTGTGTGGACCAGCAAACAAACTGTTAGCATACAGGCAAAGAGAAAGTGCCCCCATTTGCAAGGGCGAGTACAAGCTCCAGTTTAGTGGACTTTAAAAGTAAATAATAATGAAAGGAGTCACGTAGACATTGCTCTTTTGATCAGCGGATATAAACCCCGATGTTGGGAACCTCGGCGCGGATTCTTCTGGAAACAGTATGCCATAGTACACGGCAGTTCGACAGTTGTCATAGTAGATATGACCATACGGTCTTACCGCACATCATTATAACATCTGTTCACACTTAAACATCTTCTTCAGCCCCAGTAGACTGACTGGAACCAAAGGTTCATCATATTTAATGTACGGTTTACCTAATGCTCCACAATAAACTACCATTTTCACCTGACTGCTGTTGGTTTTGTTAACAAAGGCTTAACGCCCTTCCCATTTATCGTCGGCTTCCGCTCGGCCAAGTTGTGGTCTCACCCTGGGATACAACATGTTTCATAAAATGTTCAACATGACTATTGTGTGCTGCCACCGCCACAGTCACCACTACCAAGATTAAAATAAATGTCTTAGAATTTAAGGAAAACTTCCATAGAATGTGGCAAGATAACAGTTAATTATTTCAGCATGTCTTCCAAGTAAGGAAGGTTTAAGATTTTGTTTGTTTGAATACTTATGTCAGTCTCTGCATATATGAAATATGTATAAATATAAGTTACATCATAATACTAGAATTACACTACTCAATGGTTCATAATAGAATGATATCATTCATCTCAAAATACAATATTCTTTCAGAGGCCCAAAACGGGTTTAGAAAAAACAGATCTACCATATCAGCCATGGGCAGTTTAATAAATAAAATTCAAGAAGCTATTGATAAAAAATTAGCAGTTGTGGGTTTATTTTTAGACTTAACGAAAGCATACGACGTTTTAGAGCATGAAATACTACTCAGGAAATTAGATAAATATGGTTTTAGGGGTATTATGAATAATTGGGTTAAATCCTATTTAAGCAATAGAAAACAGTTTGTAGAACTTCAGTTTGAAGATAAAGGAAAATTAAATACAGTTCGGTCCAAAGTGAGAGAAGTTAGGCGAGGAGTTCCCCAAGGATCAGTCCTGGGCCCCTTGTTATTTTTGTTGTACATAAATGATTTGCCAATTGCCATTAATTCCACAGATGTTATTTTATTTGCAGATGACACTAACATCTTAATAAAAGGAGACAATCAAGTAAGTGTACAGACCAAGCTCAAGGAAGCTCTAGGTAAACTGCACACATGGTTTCAGACAAATGAACTAATCATAAATAAGGATAAGACTATTGCCATTTCATTCCATACTTGTCAAAATAGAAATGTGGTGAAACCTCCGCAGTAATTGATAAAACAACCATTAGCTACAATAATGAAACAAAATTTCTGGGATTACATATAAATGAGAACATGAAATGGACCACGCATATTCAAGATTTAATAAATAAACTGAGTTCCATTTTATAAATCCTTTCATAGAAGTGTTGAAAACAGTGTTGTTGTATAAATTAAGTTAATTGGGAGTCGATTAATAACACAAAACAACACTCACTTTTAATATAAAAATTATTTGTGGTTGGTTTATTGACACTCGTCACTTACTTTTTCATATATTTATGAGAGACTAGTTTCAAAGGCCCTGGCCTCCATTTTCAATCTCTTCCCAACTGGCAACTGTTGTTATCTGCTCTCTCTGGTGGTGGAATTGTGAAAAATGCTACATAGGTCAAACAAAAAGAAATTTAAAAACCAGAGTCAAAGAACACTTTAGAAACATCAGATTGAAACAAGAAGACAAGTCAGCAGTAGCATTTCATTTTTGGAATGAAAACCATGACATTGATCCAAATCCAAAATTATTAAAAGGAGTGATAAACCAAAATAGATTGACAACATGGGAGAACATATTCATCTGGAAAAATAAGGATCGCGTAATGAACTTTGAAATCCCGCCAGCAGATAATTTGACAAAAAAGTTCATAGTTCCACCACCAGAGAGAGCAGATAAAAACAGTTGCCAGTTGGGAAGAGATTGAAAATGGAGGCCAGGGCCTTTGAAACTAGTCTCTCATAAATATATGAAAAAGTAAGTGACGAGTGTCAATAAACCAACCACAAATAATTTTTATATTAATTTTGACGTCACTGTTACTAAATTCCTCCAAACACACACTCACTTTTAAATTTTCCCGGAACCGGTTTCTGAGCCCTTCCCTCTATCTTCAGCCGGACATCGACTAGTTCTCATTGGTGTAGCTGGCAATATTTTGTCTTCGGTCTCCTCTGGTGGCGGTTCGAGGAACTTGCTGAACAAATCTTTCTGGGGGATGTCGAAATTGAATACTTTGTTCCTATTTTTTGAAATAAAGATTTGTTCCCATGTGGACAGTTCTTCTTTTCCTGTTGTATGTTTTAGTAATTTTGGTTCTGGATTTATGTTGTGGTTTTTTTCCCAAAAATGCGTGGCAACTGCTGATTTTTCTAATTGTTTGTATTTTATGTTCCTAAAGTGTTCCTTTGCTCTTGTTTCTAAATTTCTTTTGGTTTTTCCAATATAAATTTGACTACAGTCACAGCATTCAATTTGATATATACCAGATTTTTTGTTAGATGGAATGGCATCTTTGATGTTTGAGCAAATTAGGTTTTTTAAGGAGTAATGGTTCACTGGAGCTAGTTGAATGTTTTGTTTTTTGAAGACTTTTTTGAATTTATCAAAGGCCCATGGATGGTAAGTGAATTTTTTGAAGATCATTTTAGTTTCTGTAGCTGAGAGGGTTGTGGTTTCCTTTAGTAGTTTCTTCTTTTTTGCTAAGTTCACTTTTTTGTCTACTAGTGATTTGCGAAAGTCATTTTTCTGTGCTATTTCAATAATTTTGTTGTATTCTATTTTGTATTCTTCTGCTGTGAGAGGGATGTTGACCAGTCTGTGTGCTAAACTAATAAAGATTGCCTGTTTGTGGGATCTTGGATTGTAGCCATTAGCTTTTATGTAGTTGTCTGTCTGTGTTGGTTTTCTGTAAATGCCAAAGTTTATTCTATTTTTATTTCTGATTATTTTTAGATCTAAAAATGGTAAATACTCGTCTTTTTCAACTTCTACAGTGAACTTGATGCTTTTTTCTTGAATATTTAAAAGTTTTAGTGCATCACTGATGTGTTTTTTTGGCACTATGGCAAATATGTCATCTACATATCTTTGCCAGAGTTTGAACATCCATGGGAAACCTTTAGTGATCCTTATTTCTAGTGCACTCATGTACAGATCGGCCGGGAAGGGTGATAAGGGGTTGCCCATTGCTAAACCAGAAGTTTGATGGAAATATTTTGTTTGAAACTGGAAGAAATTCTGTTCTATGCATAATTTGGTAAGTTCAATGTAATCTGAAATTTCAAGTGATGACATTCCAAGTGATTTGAGCCATTTTTCTATCAATGTTGGGAGTTGTTTAACTGGTATGCTGGGAAACAGTGATTTAACGTCAAATGAGACTAGTGTGTCTTCTTCATTTAGTTCAGTATCCTTAATGTGTTCTATAAGTTCATAGGTGTTTTTGATGCTTAGGCTATCGAATTTTGGAAATGAGTTGAATTTGTTTGTTAGCCATTTTGCAAGTTTGTATGTTGGTGAATTTATACTGCTAACTATAGGTCTCATTGTTATGGATGGTTTGTGTATTTTGGGTAAGCCATAAAGTCTAGGTAAGGTTGGGTTATCTGGTTTGACTGCATATTTGTTTGATATTATACTTGATTTTGCTATTGTTTTTTCAAATGATTTTATGCAAGCTGTTAATGGATTTTTGTTAATGGTTTCATATTCACTGTTAGTTAGCATTTCTTCCATTTTTTCAAGGTAATCAGATTTATCCATTATGACTATTTTGTTACCTTTGTCTGCCTTGGTGTATATGACGTTTTTTTGTTTCAATGAATGGATAATATTTTGTTTGCTCTTCTGAACGGATCTGGTTTTTATTTCTTCCAAAATATTTTCACATTGGCTTTTAAGTGGGTTTTGTTTTGATACTGGTAGACACTGTGCCGAAATGTTTATATCTGCAATGTAGTCCTCAATTTCGTTTGAAAAACTTACGCAAGTTTTTAATCCTTTGTTTAGAAGACCTAATTCTTTTGTGGAGAAATTTTGATTTGATAGATTTACAACGTTTTCAAAGTTTTGCGTGTTTGTTTTTTCGTTTACGCTACTTGTTGCTGTTTTGCATTTAGCGTGTGGACTAATTGCTGCAGGACTCAAGTTTCTATTTCCGATGTGTCTCTTATTCTTAAACTTTTTTTCGGTATGGTTTCAATGTGAAGAAATGTTCATCAAATTGGTCAATTTGTACTTTAGTTTTTCGGTTTTTGTTTTCATTTTCTTGCTTAGCATTGCCAAATAGTTTTGTTCGAAGTTGTCCCACATTGTGTTTCCCAGTGTTTTCGTTAAAACTGAATGAAGTTTATAAAGTTTCAATTCCGTTTCTTCCAAATTTTTATAATGTTTATTGATTTCTAGCTGTAAAACTTTTCTCTCAGCCGCTCTGTGTTGATTCCCGTAGCCTGGTTTTACTATCCTCCGGACAAATCGGGGTGTCACTTTATTTCGTAAACATACCTTTATGAATTTTATGTTTGCAAAAAGATTTCTTTTCTTTTCATGCAGAAAAACCAAAAGAAATTTAGAAACAAGAGCAAAGGAACACTTTAGGAACATAAAATACAAACAATTAGAAAAATCAGCAGTTGCCACGCATTTTTGGGAAAAAAACCACAACATAAATCCAGAACCAAAATTACTAAAACATACAACAGGAAAAGAAGAACTGTCCACATGGGAACAAATCTTTATTTCAAAAAATAGGAACAAAGTATTCAATTTCGACATCCCCCAGAAAGATTTGTTCAGCAAGTTCCTCGAACCGCCACCAGAGGAGACCGAAGACAAAATATTGCCAGCTACACCAATGAGAACTAGTCGATGTCCGGCTGAAGATAGAGGGAAGGCCTCAGAAACCGGTTCCGGGAAAATTTAAAAGTGAGTGTTGTTTTGTGTTATTAATCGACTCCCAATTAACTTAATGAGTTCCATTTGTTATTTGCTTAAACATTTAAAAAGCTTAATTAATTTAGCTGCATTGAGAAATATATATTATGGTTATTTTCACAGCCAACTACAATATGGGATAGTGTTCTGGGGGGAAAAGGCAGATAGAGTCTTTAAACTTCAAAAAAGAGCAATAAGGATACTAAGTGGAGTACATAACAGGACATCTTGCAGGCCATTATTCAGAAAACATCAAACATTACCTCTAGCATGTATGTTTATTTTGGAATTAGTGGTCCATGTAAAACAAAATAATCTACAAATACAAAATCACAAAAATGCAGATATTCACAAATATAATACACGTCAAAAAGATGACTTTCACATTCAAAGTTGTAGAACGGAAATCTTCAGGTCTAATGCTTTCAATAAAGGTATAAGATTATACAACAGACTACCAGAAAATATTAAACAAGTGAAGAGTGTTATACATTTTAAAAAGGGAGTAAAACTCTTTTTACTGCAACATTCATTTTATTCTGTAAATGAATTTTTAAATGTTAATTAGTTTTAAGTGATTGTAAATAATGCAAATATGTAACTGATATACTATGACGTGTCTGATATCAATGTATGATCAACAGGACAAAAATAAATTGAATTGAATTGAATAATACATAATAATAATACATAATAGCAGCTAGTTGCAACTTTAATGTACTGTACTATTTTAATAAACAAAATATTCTCTAATAAAGCACATATTGAATATTATTGTCCATTCAATGTGAAAATGAATAAAGATAATGGGTTACTTTTTATTCAACACTGAAATAAAACCCTAAGAATGCAACTCAAAATTAAGACTGCTCTCTATGAAATGTCCAAATTAGTTTACCTTCCAAAGACACTAGTGAACCAATAGAATTCCAGTCCTTTAAAAACTAAAAAATTAAATGTGCATCATGATCATAGTGAGTAATTTGCTATAGTGTTTTTAATAAACAGAAAACATGGGTATTATTGTAAGAAATCCTTAATCACATGGTAAAAGTAAAAAGTGTTGAGTGAGAAGAGTAAAATTTTTAATAAAAGAAGAAAATCCTTTGTTTCTGAAGCTTATTCAGTATAAAACTAGTGTTATAAGTATCTTAAAACATATATTTCAATTTGCTTCAGTTCCATTTCAGATTATAACATTTGTAGACGTGTGAAACAAATGAGCCACTGATCAATGAGTGCTAGACGTGAAGCTCCCAACATTTTCCCACACATTTAAAAAAATGCATATGAATGATTCCTGCGCAGGTTGTGTATCAAGATTAGAAAGAAATTACTGCAATTATTCCTGAAGTTGCAAAAACTGAAGGGAAGGGTGGGAAGAACATGAATGAATGAGAGCTACTAAAGATTTTGAAGTTAAAACTAGGATGATGATGATGATGATGATGATGATGATGATGATGATGATGATGATGATGATGATGATGATGATGATGATGATGACGACGATGATATGTGTATAAGGGCGCTCAACTGCAGCGGTCATCAGTGCCCTTACAAAAAATTAATTCATGGCAATAGCCAGATATAAATTATTCAAAATTTTAAAAACAGATCAAAACAAAATGACAATAAAATAAATAAGCCCAAATGGGTAAAAAAAAAAAAACAATATAAAAACCTTAAGTACCAATAAAACACCAAAAAGCATAAAAATTACTACTTCCAATATCAACTTGCTATGACAAAAGCTACCTGCCCAGTGGTGCTCGAACCAATTTGTTTCTTTTCTTTGGGGCTGGGCTAGCACTTTCAGCAGGTTTTTCTTGCCTTTTGCTCACTGTCGTTTGGACAGTGAGGACAGGATCCACCCGCTCCACATTGTCAATGGAAGAGGACGGCTTCTGCACTGGTAACTTCGAATACGATCTCTCGACAGGATCGGAAACTGCGACTGGCAAAGATGAAAGTCGCTGATCGGCATCCTCTCCAGATGATTCCTCAGATGTTGACGGGGATGTTTGCGGACTTTTGTGATGGCTAGCTTGCCTTTCACTGGTCTTACTATTTTCCTTGAGGAAGTCCGTTCTGTCATAGGAGGTCTTAAATTTCCTTGGCAATACATTATATATTACCGGTTCACTTGTTCTTGAAGTAGATGCTTTCGGCGGTGACTTGGCTGAAACCTTCTTCTTAGGACTGGACTTGGTCGGCGCACTCACTGTTGTTCGTGTTGGTGTTTGTTGCTTTGGCTGTGATCCTGGTGTATCTTTCGGATACCACTTCCCCTTTTACTTCACTGGTTTGTGTTGCGATTTCACATCTAGGTACCGGCTTAACTGCAACTGCACTATAAGTAACAGTCCTAGGTACAGAAGGCTGGCGAATACGTAAGAGTTTCCGGGCTTCCACGAAGGACACCCTCTCTCTTACCCGGATCTCTTGGATCACCTTCTCCTCCATAAAACGGGGATATTCTCTGGAGTTTGATGAATGATTACCACTGCAGTTAACACATGTTGCAGGTGAAGTGCATGCATTTATTGTCATGCTTGACTTCCCCGCAGGCAACACAAGTGGCAACTCCATTACAAGAATCACTTGTGTGGCCAAAGTGCTGGCATTTATAACACTTCAGTGGATTGGGTATATACTGCCTCACTTCAATAGCTTCATACCCTACCTTAATCCTTTTTGGGAGTTCTACCAGATCAAAGGTAAGAAACAGGGTACGAGTTGGCACTAGTTCACCCCGTACTTTGCGGTGAACTCGATATACATTAATCACACCTTGTTCCTGAATCTCCTGATTGGACATACCATCCAATATGCTGGTGTTTACAACACCACGCTAGGAGTTCAGAGTCCTATGCAATTCAACGCGCACCAGATGGCTTGCAAGCATATTGGCTTTCAAGAATTTAGCTTCCTGTGTCGAAGAAACTGCTTCGACCAGGAATGTGCCATTGCGAGATCTAGTACATGCCTTCACAGCACCAGCAATACTATCTAAGCCCTTCTGAATAACGAAAGGGTTCACGGTACTAAACTTCCGACCTTCCTCATTTCTATAAATAACTAAATAGCAAGGACCACTACACTCGGCTATTTTCTTTCCACTTTTGCTAATAAATTTATTAATATTTTGTTTTACCATAATAAATGGAATAAATTTCATTCCCCAGTGCCCCCCATCCACCACGGAGTCCAACAAGGGGTCATGCCACTGGAATGACAGGGCTACACAAGGGATATAGCAGGCTCACCACCCCCCTCACCGGTACAAGACCTAGTTCTGGCCGATTGATTAGGGGTGGGTTAGTCCCTAACCTCCCGTTTAGGCGAAGCAAAAACCAAGGTAGTGTATTGGAAATGCGCACCCTCCCCAAATTCAGAAGAACACTGGTACAAGCTCAGATACGCATCCCTCAACCACCACGACAAACCTTTCCACCGACATGGGTCACCACGCACGGCCTACACGTGGATGGGTGTTTTGTCTGACCCCTCATCACTAAGAGGAACCCACATCGAGGGTGTCAGTTTGACTCGGGAGCCCAGGATCGCCAATTCCCATACCTACTCTGTAGGCCCCTTGGGGATTAAAACTAGGATTTACTCACATTACATCATGGACAAATTTTCTGGAAATGATATAATAAATATTACAACTTCCATTAAATCCAATTTGTTCAGTTTGGAATTATGGTTTCCTCCAAAATATGTGCTGGAATGCTTATTTTTATTTTGTACCATACTGAATGTAACTTACAAATTATAAACCATTTAAATAACTGTTTCCATCATAAAACGGCTAAGCAAAATTTTGCTTTCTTCAGTTAACAATTCATATCTAGAAAACAACTTATTTCAATAACGTATGATTTTTATTTTATCCTTTCCAAACTTATGTCTGACGTGTGATATCTCTGGTATGTCAGAAAATATTCCTTTTTAAAGAGTGACTTGGAAAAATTATAGGATACACACAGATTTGCTTATTTTTGTAAATTATGCAGGTAATGACATCTAGTTTTTTACTTTGTTTCTTAAGCACATGTTTTCACATCTCAGCTGGAGATCTATCTATAGGACCTAGAATTTTAATTTTATCAGGATTTGGTATAATTTCTCATGTTATTCTCTCTCTCTCTCTCTCTGTCTCTCTCTCTCTCTAAAACAAAAAAAAAAAAAGGAAAAGAAAAAGAAAGAAAGAAAACATTTGTAAATTAGATATGTGGTGTGAGTTGGCAGTTGACTGCATCTTTACTGGGCTCTGAAGTATACAACACATTTCAAAGAAGCTGTTGGAAAAAGGTAAAAGAGGAATGAATTCTGGTGCTTTTAATTTTCATTTTGTAAAGCAAATTAAATTAAATATGGGATTATTTTTTTATTTCATACCACTGTATGGTTTGTTATGATGTGAAAGAAATGAACTATGATCAAGTTGTGAAGAAAACTTTTGATTTATTAATGAATATGGAATAAGGATCAAGCCATCTCTATTACTAATATATAAAGAAGCACTAAAATATATTTGATGAAACAATCTCACAGCTTCTACATCTAAAAGAATTTATTAATGTTTGGAAATAAAGTCTTGCTAAACTGCACATTTGCATCATCCTACAAATATGCTTGAAATTAAAAAATGCTTATTTGCATAACCTGTTTTCAATATACTTATGTAAGTGCATGCACACATTTGTTTTCTTAAACATTAATAAAATATTAACCAACCTTAAGATCCTCATCCTTATAATCCCTTGGATCATAAAACTGAGTTTCAGCTGGATAGCTTGACTTTAAATGAGGTGGGCAAAGTGAATTACGAAACTGCAGTTCACTCAACCGTCCTTTTCTACCTCCTTCTACTGCTAGTGGTTGACATCGTCCTGCCTTTAAATCTGCCAAATTTGTTGTATTGAATTCTTCGCCCTCTTCATCTTCAGCATTGAATAGCATGCCTGTAAGTTCAAATAAAGCATGGATTCACTCATTATATAAAGTATATACAGTGTTAGGAATTATGAGTGCATGATCGCAGTTTAAATTATGATACAATAAAATTTGTCTACCATAAACTTAATGTGATGACTGAACATCAAATAAATGTAATTTTGAGTCAAACTAGTACTCAATGCTCCATTTATTGCTAGTGTTATTGCTATGTATTGCTAGTGCTCCATTTCATTGCTAGACTACTGAATTTTGGTTTAGTAAACTCCTTGGAGGCAATAGGGGATGCAACCTCTCAAATGCAAGTTAACACAGCAGTGATGCACTAAAACTTTTAAATATCCAAGTAAAAGCATCAAGTTCACTGTAGAAATAAAAAAAGATGAGCATTTACCATTTTTGGATCTAAAAATAATCAGAAATAAAAACAGAATAAACTTTGGCATTTACAGAAAACCAACACAGACAGACAACCACATAAAAGCTAATGGCTACAATCCAAGATCCCACAACAGGCAATCTTCAATAGTTTTAACACACAGACTGGTCAACATCACTCTCACAGCAGAAGAATACAAAACAGAATACAACAAAATTATTGAAATAGCACAAAAAAATTACTTTCCCAAATCATTAGTACACAAAAAAGTGAACTTAGCAAAAAAGAAACTACTAAAGGAAACCACAACCCTCGCAGCTACAGAAACTAGAATGATCTTCAAAAAATTCACTTACCATCCATGGGCCTTTGATAAATTCAAAAAAGTCTTCAAAAAGCAAAACTTTCAACTAGCACCAGTCAACCATTACTCCTTAAAAATCCTAATATGCTCAAACATCCATAATGCCATTCCATCTAACAAAAAATCTGGTATATATCAAATTGAATGCTGTGACTGTAGTCAAATTTATATTGGAAAAACCAAAATAAACTTAGAAACAAGAGCCTAGGAACACTTTAGGAACATAAATACAAACAATTAGAAAAATCAGCAGTTGCCATGCATTTTTGGGGAAAAAACCACAACATAAATCCAGAACCAAAACTACTAAACCATACATCAGGAAAATAAGAACTGTCCACATGGAACAAATCTTCATTTCAAAAAATAGGAACAAAGTATTCAATTTCAACATCCCCCAGAAAGATTTGTTCAGCAAGTTCCTCAAACTGTCACCAGAGCAGATCTTGACAAAATATCGCCAGCTACACCACCGAGAACTAGTCGATGTCTGGTTGACAATGGAGCAAAATAGCCTTTGAAACATGTTCTGGAAACATTATTTGAAGCAAAGATTCTCACCAAGATTCTAACTTGGGACCTCTTGAACGTGACGAAGACCTGCTACCATCTAAGCTACAGTGGCAAGCAGGGTTTCAGTTGTCCTTTTAAATTAACAGTTCTAGATTTCCATTCCCTTTTATTGCAAATTATTAAAGCCAGCAAGTAATGCAGCCGAACTCGATGTTTGGGAAAAGTTGCTAATTATAAAAAACAAACAGTATACTTTAAATTTCGAATTGCCGCCTGAAAACTCTCTTTGACAACCAGCTCACTTCAGGAAACCACGGATCCAACCAGTCGGATAACTGCTGACGATGGGGACAAACTGCTCTCCGAAACATGTCCAAGTAAGGATAATTTAAGTGATGTTTGTGTTTGAATTACCGACTCATTACTTTCAAATGTTCTGGGAAATTTAAAATTAACTGTTGTTTAGTGTCATTAATCGACTCCCTTTAAATTTAACACAGCAAGCCTCACTCGATAGGTTGACAGTATATAAGTTTAGGTAATGTTGGTCATTTTGAATACTTGAGAACTATTATGAAATTGCCTATCTTATAAAAGAACAGCATGAAATTTCCATCATTTTTACTTCACTTTTGAATAACTTTTACAATTTCTTTTAACGTTTTTGTTTAGTGTTTTTTTATTATGATTTTACATCTTCTAACATTAAGTTATATCAGCAAATGAATGAAATGGGTGAAATGATGCTCTAATGAGTCCAGGGTCCATAGACCTTAGAGTTACCCAACTTCACCTTTTATGATAAGGGAAAAACAAAACCTTATCCAGGTAACTCACCAAGATTCTAGCTTGGGACCTCTTGAACATGACGAAGACATGCTATTATCTAAGCTACAGTGGTAAGCAGAGTTTCAGTTGTCCTTTTAAAATAACAGCTCTAGATTTCCATTCCCTTTCATTGCAAAACACTTGTTTTGTTTATTTTTCCTTTCTTAACACTGCAATTTGGCCCTTAATTTCTTATTATTAAATGAAAGGAAGCCAAAAAATACCATATAAACTGTGGCACAAAAGTGTTGTAAGTAGATAGCGGTCAGGTGAGATGAATCCATCAAACTGTTTGCTAATTCCATAATGATCATTACTATTATATAAAAATGCTAGTATGAAGGTCAATGAAAGCTAATAGCCGACCTCAAACAACAAAACTCATTTTCAGATTAATCAAAACTAAAAAATAGCATGTAATAATTTAAGCCATTCACATACAAGAGCTAATGCATTAGTGCATCTCTAAGGCAAACAGTTTTATATTTTTGTTTTACATGTTAAGATACCAATGTTATGAGTGCTAAAGATAACTAAATATTACTTACCTGATGGTAAAGATTTATAAATACTTTGGCGTCTTGAGTAAGTAAAAGATTCATCTATTACATCCATTGAGTGTACAACGGACAGGTTCATCTTCTTCTGCCATTCTTGGCTGCCAACATAGAGAATGTTCCAGGAAAAATTTAAAAGTGTTGTTTTTTCAAAAAAGTCTTCAAAAAACAAAACATTAAACTAGCACCAGTCAACCATTTCTTCTTAAAAAAAAAAAAAAAAAAAAAAAAAAAAAACCTAATTTGCTCAAACATCAAAGATGCCATTCCATCTAACAAAAAAATCTGGTATATATAAAATTGAATGCAGTGACTGTAGTCAAATTTATATTGAAAAAACCAAAAGAAATTTAGAAACAAGAGCAAAGGAACACTTTAGAAACATAAAATATAAACAATTAGAAAAATCAGCAGTTGCCACGTATTTTTGGAAAAAAAAAAACCACAACATAAATCCAGAACCAAAACTACTAAAACATACATCAGGAAAACAAGAACTATCCACATGGGAACAAATCTTCATTTCAAAAAATAGGAACAAAGTATTCAATTTCAACATCCCCCAGAAAGATTAGTTCAGCAAGTTCCTTGAACCGTGACCAGAGGAGACCTATGACAAAATATCGTCAACTACACCAATGAGAACCAGTCGATGGCTGGTTGAGGATGGAGGCAAAGTCTCTGAAACATGTTCCGGAAAAATTTAAAAGTATTGTTTAGTGTCATTAATCGACTCCCTTTAAATTTAATTTATTATAACAACCCTGTTTTCAACACTTCCAAGAAAGGAATTGTATAGACAATGTGTTTATAATCATGACGTTAATTGATAAATATTTGAGCAGGAAAAGGGGGAGATTGTATATGTTATTTTGTGGATTTTGAGAAAGCTTTCGATACGATAAATAGGGAGGCTTTAAAATGGAAATTAAGAAGAAAAGGGGTGAGTGAGAAGTTTATAAATGAAATTGATAAAATTTACAGTAGGGTGAAATTCAGAATAAGATGTGGGCTGAATGTACTATCGGAAGAGGCTGTACAGAAGTTAGTCTTGAGACAGGGGTGCAAATTGAGTCCTATACTATTCAATATATTTATAGATGACAAAATAGAGAGGGTTAAGCAAAGCAATGCCCATTGCCCAATATTAATTAACAAAGAGATTCCTGGTTTATTGTATGTGGATGATTTAACGGTAGGAGCAATTTCTGTAATAGGTCTACAAAAATCAATTGAGGCAATTCATAGGTTTTACACTGATTGGGGATTAAGAATAAACAGCAAAAAATAAAAAAAAAATAAAAAATAAAGAAAATGGTATTTAAAAGAGGATCAATACTGAGGAAAGGAGAGGAATGGTTCATAGGAGATTAAAAGATGACTATTTAAAGGAATATTTAGGTGTAAGGATGTGTAGCAGTGGAGGGTGGGCTGCACAAGCCAGAAAAGTGATAACTAATGGCAGGGCAGCAATGACAGGGGTAAGAATATGTAAACATAAACTGGAGATGTCAGTTAGATGGTTAGAAAGAATGTATTAAGCGGTCGTTCAATCCAGAACAATGTATGCACTGGAGGTATGGGGCACATCAGAGATAGGAAGACAATTAGAGTAGATGTATTGTCTGTTTTGCAAAGAACTTCTAGGGCTGCCAAAATCGGCACCAAGAGAAGTGGCATTATTAGAGTTGGGTAATACAAAAAGGAGGGGAATAATAATAGAAAGAATACTGAAATTCTGGTATAAATGTATTATAGGGCAGAAAGGAGAACTATTGAATCTGTGCATGAAGCAACAGAAAAGCATTAAGAACACAAATAGATGGTGGTCGGAATTGGAAAGAACGGTATCAAAGATAGGCATGGGAGATTTATGGAGAGCAGAGGAGTCAAATCATTGCGGTTTTTGGAAGGAAGTGAGAACCAGGGTACAAGACATAGATAGGAAAGTATAGAAAGTATAGAAAGAAAGGTATAGAAAGTATAGAAGAAAATAAATCTTTGAAATTTTATAAGCAATTAAAGACAGAATGGGATAGGGAAAAATATATAGATCAATGTGACAAAATTGGAAGAGAAGGCATAGCATGGATGAGAGTAGGAATACTATATCTAAAAGGGCTGAGAAGTAATGAGGTAGGCATATGTGAATTTTGTGGAGATGAAGAGAGCACCTGATAGAATGTAAGGAATTAACAAATTGCAGGAGAAAAATATGGGATAAGAAGTGGGACAGCGTGAGCAAAGATGTAGTGACATTATGCATGTATAGGAGAATTCTTGTATAGGTTAAGAGAAAAGTGGATTAGGGTAAAATAAGCAAAGGTCCGGAAGAAATGACAACAAGCTGCTCAGGAAAACCAAAGGCTTATGACCAGGGGACCTGAGTCAGCGAGTATATCTTAGGTCAGCAATTTCATGTATTTGTACAGGATGTATAATAGTGGTTGTTAGATATCAAAGTCATTGTAGAGAAAATGTAATGGAAACTGTACAAATAAATATCAATATCAAATACCTAAGAGCAAAGCTCCAAGATCAGACAAAATTCATCCAGAATTCATAAAACATTTAGTGAAAAACTAGAAGCATATTACTCTTCTTCTACAATTATGTTTGGAAATCTTCTGTTCAATCCAATTGGAGAAAATTATTCCAATACTCAAACCAGGTAAATCAGCAGGTGATATAAATAACTATAAAACCAATATCATTAACCAGTGTGCCCGCCTCGGTAGCGTAGATGGGAGCATATCTGCCTCACTACAAGAGGACCCCAGTTCGAATCTCGGTCAGGGTGAGTTACCTGGATAAGTTTTTTCCAGGGTTTTTCCTTATACTTAAAGACGAATGTCAGGTAGCTCTAAGCTCCATGGACTCAGGGCACATTTGAGCATCATTTCACCCATTTCATTCACCGTCCGATATGACTTAATGTTGGGGGATATAAAATTACAAAAATACAGTGTTCTACCAGAAATTATGAACGGAGGTCAGTTTAAGCACCTTCTTTCATAAAGCAGTTAAGTAAAGCCTTTAAAAGTAGTTTTAAAAATGCTGTATGGTTTCATCCATACCTTTCTATGATGGCAGTCAGCAATGAGCACCGAGGATGTGAAAAGACAAAACATGTACCGCCATTCAAAGTATAAAAATTGAAAGAAGCATAGAGATAGTGAAGCACAAGATAAAATAAAAGTGAATCGAGAAGATATTGACACACTGCTTAACTTACAATGTTTATCACAGGACATGTTTCAAGAGCTGTTGCTCCCATCTTCAGCTGAGTGTACAGCCAGTTCAGAGGTTTTTTCTCCCGTTATTTAGCTTAATGACATGCAACATAAGATTAATTAGCATACCATTCTAAGTTAAGCTATTAAAAGTTGTAAGAAATGAATTGTGTCGAATAGTTTAAAAAACTAATGCAGTAGATAACTATAGTGAACAACATTATAGCAGTATTTCCATGTGAACATTGCATTTGCACACCAAGAAGTAAGGAAAAAAGGAGCACTGCAATAACTAAGGAATGAAAGAAACAAACTTAACTCAATATTAGAAAAAGAGATGACTTTAAAGAATCCACTACTGATAAGAAATTGCCAATGTTAGCCAAGATCTTAAACTGTTAAATTAATTGGGAGTCGATTAATAACAAAACACTCACTTTTAAACTTTCCCGGAACATGTTTCTGAGGCCTTCCCTCTATCTTCAGCCGGACATAGAGGGAAGGCCTCAGAAACATGTTCCGGGAAAGTTTAAAAGTGAGTGTTGTTTTGTGTTATTAATCGACTCCCAATTCATTTAATTTATACAACAACACTGTTTTCAACACTTCCATGAAAGGATTTATCTTAAACTGTGTCAACAATGATCCAATATTGCTTTCTTTTAAGTGATAAACTTTTTCATTGATTGCTAGAAATTGAGAAGAAGATATTGTTGATGTAGAACCTGATTTTACATTCTCTTTTGAATAGTGAAGCAGCTATGATTAAAGTTTCATTTCAACAATGTTGTAGTTAATGTCAACTCAGTTATTTTGATTTTTTAAGTTAGTTCCTCACACTTTACATGAATTCAAGACTAACAGGGAAGAATACAAAATGATTTGTTCATATAAATCCCAGTTAAAAAAAAAATCATGTTTTATTACTAGGATGATATACCACTGTTGTGCCAGAATTTCTTCCTGCAGGTCTTTTACATGCCAATAAATCTACCGATATTGGGCTATTACATTAACACTTAAAAACTATTGATCTGGGACAGGTTTGAACTTGTTAACTTTGGAAACAATAGGCCAGTGCTTAATCAACCTAGCCACCCAGACTGACTTCCAGTTCAAAGGTTGGAGTGATTGTACTGTTATGAAATGTCAGAGAAAGCTACTGGAATTTCATTTCAACAGATCTCAAGATTCCCAGAAATATGAATTTCAATGCAATTTTGGCCCACTGTCAACATAGGAGTACCCAATGAGTGTAAAGATTTCTCATACCAAAATGTTGTATAAAATGTAATGAACATGGTTTATTGACCTCTTTGCAATGCCAATCAACTTGTGTACCTTCAATAAAGATCCAATGAAATGAAATTGTAAATTAGGAATGTGACAGTTATAACAGTTGCAGTACATTAACAATTACATGTAACAGTTATCAGCAATGATTAAGTCTGTTCAGATACAAAAAATCGGCGATAGTGTTGATGAAAATCAATTAAGGATAAAAATTAAATAAAATAACACAAATACTTCTCACTTTTTAAATTTCCTAGCAAAACTGTGAAAACAACTATTTCACAAACATAAGTAGAAAATATCTAAAAAATTAAAATTAATTTAAATTTTTTAATATAGAATTCAACAACAACAAAAAATAATAATACCAGAGAACATATATAATGCTATATATTCTTTGAATTCATAATACCACAAAAATATGCAGTTAAACTAGACTAAACTACTTTCTACACTACCAAAAATCCATAAACCTAATATAACCATGACACCTATAATCTATAGTATTGACTCACCAACCTAAATTTGACAAAATGGCTAACCAAGAAACTTAACACTCTTCCAATAGCCTCAGCATCAGAAACTGTTTTGAACTTGTAGCATCCAAGATTTAAAAGACAATATAGTGTCAGTGTAAAATCTTTACTTCCAAGTATACCGCTGAACATACCACAATCATTAAGAATTGGCTTAAATCAATTGAAATGTCTGCAAGAGCAAAATTATAATACACCGAACTAATCAATAAATCCACTCTACAGTTCTGAATGTATGGATTGATGCAAATCTGAAATGGAGTACATATGTTGAAATTCTGGCTTTTAAGTTAAGTTAGTTTTATTTTATATTTCTATCAAAGATATTACAAATTTAAGTACTTTCAGAAACCTGAAAGTATATTAACATTTGATGTGAAAATTTAATGATAACTAAACAAAACAAAAAATGAATGAATAAAAATAAAATAATAAATCTGATTCATGTTTTTCCAGGTAAACCACTAGGAGTCCTCATAAACACATGAGACAACTATCTTAATGGTGACTTACTATGCTGCAAGTACTTTTAAGGCCCAGGCTTTATAGTTTGGACCACTAGGTCAATTAATGGAAAATAATTGTTCTTTCACACCAGCTATGTATAGGATACCTATACCATTGAATCTTTCAGTCCGACTCTTACCTTTCCATATTTCAACCTACACACGGCTGGTGTGAAATAACATTAATTTCCATTAATTGTATAATTTCCTTGTTTATAGGCATCAAAAATGGTGACTTTTGGAAAACACTTCTGAGCTGTGAAACACATAACTATGACAGAAGTAATAGGAATAAACTGTGCATAATTAGAAATGTTACTTCACTATACAGTAAAAGCATAAAACATTCTGGAATTATATTACACATATAACAAGCTTTCTGACAATGTTAAATTTACCACCTAAGAAACTACATATAAACAAGAAGCGTTTCTTCAATTGAATTTGTAAATACTTTTTAATAGTTAAGTTTGTATGCAGGGTGTACAATTTAACTTATACTAAATATGTATGTAAATTTATTTACTTTCATTTTGTTCTTATATTTAAGATTTCTGATGGTAACATGACTTTTTTATAACTCTTAGAGTCGACAATAAACTAATTCAATCAGAAAAATTACTTTACCAGCATCCTCCAGGGGGAATTTTTGCACTTTCAAGTCTCACATTAAATCTCAGGCATATTTAGACATCCTGTTAATATCTACAGCAAGCTCATAATGATGTAGATATGCATCTCCATTCATTTCGACTTCATGTCAGAGTCAATAAATTTGCTGATATCAAAATTCTGCTAATTACTGATTTGCAAAGTGAATTTTTGTTTGGTTTCATCATTTTAAGATTAACATTTTTAAAATCAGGTGCATGAATAGATAAAAGCTGGAAAGGGAACAGGTAGAAAACAGAAACCAGATTGCTTTAATTTACATCAAGGTAAAGTATACAAATTGAAAGAAGCATAGAGACAGTGAAGCACAAGTTAAAATAAAAGTGAATCGAGAAGATACTGACACATTGCTTCACTAACATTGTTTATCACAGGACATGTTTCAAGAGCTATTGCTCCCATCATCAGCTGATTCTCGAGTCAAGAACCAGCTGATGGGATCTCTTGAAACAGCTCTTGAAACATGTCCTGTGATAAACAAGTGTTAGTCAAGCAATGTGTCAATATCCTCTCGATTCACTTTTATTTTACATCAAGGTTAATTATTCAGTCTTCATGAACATTTAAAGATAGTCAAAACTAATTAGAAACTACAGTCACAGCATATTGAGCTAGAAGTTTCATTTTATAATAATACTCTCTAAGGCATCTCCGCTATGCACGGAGTACCTTTCATCGCAAGACTTTATCGCACTACAGCCAAGGGTACAGAGAAGTAGGAAAGGGGTAGTGAAGCCCAACATTTCAACTCTCCTGATACAAGGATACTATTTGATTGTTTAGGGATGCCACCTTTCCATAAGTATAGCTACTCAGTTGGCTCACAATTATCTAGCTTCAGACCAGACCTCCCAGAGGAAAAAATGCACACTGGTACCACGGATTTAATTTTTTTTTTTAATTTGTAATTTGTAATTTCAGGAATTGTGAAGCAACTTTAATTTTATTTAGCTGTGAGATAAAATTTCTTACCTAAAAGACATACTCTGTTTTCTCTCTGCAATATTTTCCTGAAACAAAAATGCAAATTGCTATTAAAAGAATATTAATATTCTACAGTTTGTTTTCTGACATCTCAATTTGTGTTCTATAGAAAGAAGCTGTGGGAAGAAGGCATTACAAATCCAATGATACAATCTTTATGTAAGCTTTAATTTAAAATTATTTTAATAAGCTACATTTTAAAGAAATTTTCAAACTGGACAAGTAAATACAATCAGCAATTTGCATGAAGAGTGGTATATGTTATAATAGTTAAAAAGTTAACAATTTCTTTTTAAAAATTTATTTGCTTGTATGTGCATGTGCTCACTAGAGTTTTATGCAAGAATAGTCTCACCAATTTTTCTGAGGTCGAACTTAGTAAATGTAATATACAGCATTTTAATTATTTTTCCCAAAGGTCACAAAGAAGCACGCACGCACGCACGCACACACACACAAGGTGAGTTAACTGCCCCTATTTATTTTTAATTTATGCAACGTGCTAAGTCACATGTGGATTATCCCTTTCTTGAAAGCCTTCTAATGGATGATTTGCAGAACAGATTATAGAGTAGATAAACCAGCGCATAAGTGCTGTATGGGACAGAACGCAATCACTATATGTGTCAATTCCAAAAGTATCATACCAGACACAGAACTGCAGTAGCAATTTTAGATGAGCTTGCAAACTTTTATTCATTAACACACATTCATACACATCTTTAAACATGCCCTTGAAGGAACAATCACAATGGGAGACTGAGAGAGAGTCAGTTGACAATAACATTGGATCAAAAAATGGCAGATCTACACAGTGGGACCAATTGGATTTAAATCTTCAGCCAACAGTGTTTTTGTTGTACAGCCAAGTCAAAAAATGCTAAGAATTAGGTAGATGTGTTCGCTTTTATCACAAATTAAAACAGTTTTTAGCTCATACAGTAATTTTAATTTCAGATGCAGTTCTTTTATTTATGTTGAAACTACCAAAACGAGCTCTAAAAACTGTATGATGCTATAAAAAGCATGTAAAAATCTGAGGTGGAGGTCTAAGGTTTGCAATTACTTATTCGTATAGAAACTTCTGCTTGCAAGGTAGCATTGGCTAAATTGTATTATACGGAACTGCAGATTTGGGAAAACATTCATTAGTGAAAAACAGAATCTCCTGATGAATTTTGAAATTTCAGCCATGGATGACGTCATCAAACTTCCCAGATTATCAGATGACAGCACAACACCAAGCCAGAAGCAGACACCGGTTGCACCATCAGTCAACCACAGAACTGAGGATAGGGAAGAAGTTCCCAGAAACAAGTCCTCATAAAAAAACTTGTAAGTGTAGAAAAGTGTATACAAGGTTGTCTCATTTGTCTAATTTTAATAATCATTGCCATATCGAGATTTAACTCTATTGGAACACCACAGTGAAGCAAAATAATTATTAATTTATAGATGAATTGTATACGTTGTAATTAATATAACTCATTTATAAATTAATAATCATTGCCATGTTTTCCACTGGCAGATAGATATAAATTTATAGTTTGTAGTAGATATTTTATTATGGTTAGTATTGTGCTTGATCCATTCAACCAAGTTTCAAACACTTCACAAATACAAAGTGGCTTTAGCTATTTGCGCCTGTGTCAATGCTTGGCATGAATGAACACTCCATATCTAGAAATTAAGTATTTAAAACCTTTTGCTGTCATTTTGAACATTTACTGTGTTGAGTAATGTTTGTGTTTGAATTACTGACTCATTACTTTAAAAAATTCACTGTGTTATTAATCAAGACTGTGTACATGTATCAGAGGAGTTATACGTAATTGTGAGTGTGGAGTGGACCTGTGACAGACGAACTGGTGGATTGTAATTGTGTGCGCTACGTAATTCTATGTAATCGGCAAGTGTTCCAACTGCATCTCGGTGGAAATAAAGATATTTATAGTTTGTGCAATTGGACTTTTAATTTCACGAACCCACAAAGTCACAATATACACTATGTGTCAATGACCTGCGAAAAGTCCAAGACCAAAGTCATAACCAACAAGACAAAAGACAAAAATAAGGAACAGTGCATCTTGTTACAGAGAATGAAACTTCCAAACATGCTTATTTGACATAAAAAACTACTCATTAACTGCATTTTCAGCTGAATTTAAAAAATGAAATGTCAGTTCTACAAAAAAATCACCAGTATTTCAATGCTCTTTTCACCACCTTGCTTTTATAGCTTAATTTTCCTTGTTCCATTAAAGATTTTATAAGTGGAAATATAGGCAGGCTTACAAAATACAAACAAGCCTACAAAATACTCTTTAACACGTTTATTTCCATTCTTCATCTGGTCCCCAAATTTCTACTCATAGCAATTTTTCTTCTGTTAATGACTTTCTCTTATGAAAATTCCACTTTCTATCACTCGATAATCCAAGTCCCAGCTAACCTATTTTCTTGACAATCTCAATTTCTGAATATTTTCTTCACAGCCGCCACCACCACCTTTCTTCTTTATTAGTTGTAATCTTTCTTCACCACAATAATATTAGATTTAGTTTTAACTATCTTAGACTGCATTCTTCAAAAACCATCCCCATTCTAAACAGTCTCTTTAATCCTAAGCTTGTAATGGAGGCTGTTACTAAGTCATCTGCAAAATGCAAATTTATTTCTCTGTTTATGTTAACAAATATATACTATTGTTAATTATTTCCTACAAAATATCATCTATAAATAAATTAAACAGCATTCTTGTCTAAGGCTTACATTGCTGTTTTATGTTATCTTCACTCTGTTATACTTTATTCTGAATACACTTTCCTTAAACTATTTGAATTATCTTTATGAAGTTCTCATGCACTTCTTTTTTCTAAGTTTAATTCAAAGCATTTCCCTAAGATTGTATCAAAAGCTTTTTTTTATGTCCAAAAACAATAAATATGATCTACTGTTTAATGGTAAGAAATTTGTTTACTGTTCCAATTATGAAAATATTACCAACTGCTCTAATACTTTTTCTAATTAAACCTGATTGAAATGGTGAAAATTTCCCTTTTTATTGCCCTTTTTTGCAATCTTTAGCTAATACTCTCATTTAGACTTTCTGATTGAGAGCAAACTAATTCTTTTATTATATGCTGAGTTTCTAATATATCTTTACCTATGTATGTTGAAGTTACAATTTCTATTCTACAATTTTTTGATACTATGCTGTCCTCAAATACTAAGTTTGCTGAAAAAAACTATTTGTCATTGGCTTTTAACACTCTGTGACTTACATTTTTATATTATTGAGGAACTTGTTTCGGAAGCTGTTGCTTCCATTTTCAACCTCAATGTCCGACTATTGTCTGTTGTTTGCTATCTTCTCTCTGGTGGTGGAACTTGAACTTCTTTATCAAATTATCGACTGGTGGAATTTCAAAGTTCAATATTTGGTCCTTATTTTTCCATTAATATTAACATAATTATGTTCTCCACATTGTCATTTGTTTAGGATAATTTGGATTTGGATCAAGTTCACAAGTTTTCTTTTTCAATTAATTTGGACGTCATTGTTACTAAATCCCTCCAATCACGTAAAAGTAATTCACTATTTGCATTAACTTTTTGTTATTATTCTCATATTTTGATTCTCTGGCCATATTTTCCAAAATTCTGTTAGGATTCCATTTATAGCAAATGCTTTTCCATTTTTAACTTAAATTTGTTCTAGTATTTCAAAGTGAGTTTACTGCTAACATATCCATTGTCCATGGATTGTGATTGATCAAGTTATCTGGAGCAATCCAAGTTTTTACCCACAAAAACCCTTGAAAGAATTTACACATTGAAATTACCTTGTTTTCTTCCTTTTTCAAAAATTGTCTTGAACTGGGTGGTTCCTGAAAATAAGGAAATGATGAGAAAACTAAAGGCAAAAGCACACTCAATATCATTTAAAGACTAATAAAGTTGGCAAAAATTCAAATACACAGAGTGGTGCAAAAATTAGTTTCCTATTCATCAATTCAGTTCTTTGCAGCTAAGTCTCTAGGATATGAGGGAATAAAATTAATTACAAGGTATTGTCGGCAACACTGTATACACATTCAGTTGTTTGTTAGTCTTCTGTTTTTGGTTATTTTTGGTGTGTTGAATATTATTCGCAATGGGCAGGTGAATCACCATAATTGTGTTTATTGGCTTGACACAAACCCCCATGAGGTAACAGAGAAAGATCTCAAAGTTTCAGGTGTTATATCTGGGGAGGAGTTTTAAGTATTGGATTAATAGGACCTAATTTTTCTCAGCTTATTTAGAAATAAATGCAGCAAAACTTTGCAGTACCCAAGATGTAAAACAACCCGTTCTGAATTTCATTTGGCAACAAGATGGAGCACCATACCATTTTGGACTGAATGTTTGAAATTGTTTAAATTCAGAGAATGGATTGGATGCCATGGTACTTTTGCTTGGCCCCCACATTCCTATGATTTGATGCCATGTGATATCAGACTGTGGGGGCTTATCGCCACAGAATTTAGATGAACTGACAATGTCCATTCAAAATGCATTTCATCCCGTCAGTGAATCAGTTATAAGGCGCTGTATTAATTTTTAGATGAGTTGTATTTATTACACATCTGCTTCACTTTCGTACCTACTCAAAATAGGTACGAAAGTGAAGCAGATGTGTAATAAATACGACTCATCTAAAAATTAATAATTATTTCGCTTCACTGTGGTGTTCCAATACAGTTAAATCTCGATATAAAAATGAATGTGTTTATGTGTTGCCAAAAACTAAAAATTATATCTCTTTATTATATGTTCATGGAAAAAAAGGTATCCTTGTTATGTCTTAATGTATGGGGTATCTGATTTTTGCACCACCCTGTATATTAGGGGTTGAATCAGACTTGAAAAATTCAATGCTACAGCTTGGACTAGACAAGAGATATTTTGTTCTCCATGCTGATGCTCTTACTGGTGAGCTTCCATTACAATATGTTTATATAACATTTTCTCATCTGATTTAAGTATATTTGAAAAGTTTCAAGGCGATCTGAAAATGCAAGATATCATTCTACAAATGCTAAACATTAGATAAAGTAGCTCAAGCAGAAACAGCATTGGTCCAGGAAGTGAAGCCATAGTTTGAGTCCCAATTATAGCATTTAAATTTTGCACTTTCTGATTCAACTTTCTAATTTACTGCCTAAAATGGTTAGTATTAAGCAAAAACCATCAAATTAAAATGTATTTATTCAGCAAAAACTGAATAGGGTGTACTCATTTCTAAATTAAAACTTATTACAGAACACCCTCAAAATTAAAACTAATGTGTACAGCAAACATCACTATAGTGACCAACAGTTAAGTTTGCAGGTGAGGCACAATGTACAGTTTTTTGTTGTTCCATTTATACCCCGCCTTTAACTCCAATGGTCATATCGGTGGTCGTTCTCCTTTGGAACATACCAAAGGTGTTAACTCGTGTTCGTTGGTTTTTAATCATTAGATCACACACACATTTACACTCTCATTCAAACTTCCAGACTCTGGGGGAGATGGGGAATTAACTTGGTCGGAGAAAAATCCCCACCCCCATCGCCGGGAATCGAACCCGGGACCCCTAGCACGGCAGGCAGGTGCTCTACCAACTGAGCTACGGTGCCAGCAAATGTACAGTTTTGTTTACTGATAACTTAAGCCATGTTCACCAATGGCAATTAATATACTGTTGGCTGTAGTATAGGGAAGATTGTGTTCACTGATTAGTTTTTTTAGATAGCACAGTGATAGTGTATTAAAATTAATTGTTAAATAGAACTTCATGTAGGTAATAGAGGAAAAGAAAAAACAGCTGGTTTTTACACTAGTAGGAGGGATATGATACATAAATTGCATTCCTTAAAAGAGAGGTGTTCATTAGCAGGTCATTATGTAGCATGTGGTATAGGTCGTAGAACTGTGCAAAAAATTGTTCAAGAGGTCACATTATCAGAACAAGCTTCTGTTAACCCAATGTTTCATTCCCCTGGCCAAAATAAGTAAAGGAAGAAACCTGCATCTAAAGCGGACGAATTTGGGCTAAGTATACTCTTTTAAAGTTTTAATTTTTTTACAAGAGAGGGGAATTTCCTACAGCAAAAAAGTTAGTATCAGAAATGTATGAAGTAACAGGGTATAATGGAAGTGAATCATAGTGTTAAGGATTGTGAGGTCTCTGGAATTTAAATATAGCAAATGTAACAATGACAGTGGGCCTTGATGAACTTCACATTAGCTAGTCAAATGTGAAGGTCTGAGTAAAGCTAACAAAGTTGCTCTGCCAGAAATAGAAAATTGAATAACATATGCTCAGTATGAGAGCAGCAAATGAGATCACTGGTTATCCCAGTGCATTTTCACTTCAAATGTTAATTTTATATTACACTCTGCTATTGTATGGATGGTTTTCAGATATATGAATGAATCTGCTTTCTCACTAGATCTTAGTTTTGAAATTACCAATCCATTTGATGGCAAAATCAGAAAGTAATCAATCTAAATCAAGTAAATCCTAAGCAGCAATGTGTGAAATAGCCAATTTTCTTAAAACTTGCAAGAATACAATACTGCAGGGAACTTAACTGTATACATATAATGTATTTCAGGGAATGAGCATGTTCTGCATTTATAAGAAAATAAGTGACTTTCTCCTTAGTCCCAGCTCAAATCCTTACAGCAGAGAAGCAATAGACATTTGCCAGCTGAGTGAGAGAAGTGTTTTGTCAGAACCTAAAGGAAGAAATCAAGTAGAGCTTCTCCAGAGAAGAAGTTACTCAATAATATGGACACCACACCACCCTTGCCTGACAAGTTTGTAGATTGGTCTTGTTACGGATTCCAGGCAAAATAATGACTGGCCCAACTATATAATATGGTTTTTTGAAAATGAGAGGCTAAATAGAAGAGGCTGACTTTCCAGCACAACTCTATCTTTTTATTTAGTGAATTATCTTCATTTTGTTTATACTTGCAAATAACCATAACATGATGGATTTTTGACTATGAGAAGCTAAATACAAGAGGCTGACTTTCTATCTTTGTATTTAATGAATTATCTTCATTTTTTTATATTTGCATTTTGTATAATTGTATAGAGTTCTCTTAAATTCTAATTTCTTCAATGTATGGCTTATGTTAATCACACCAAGATATATCTTTGCTTTCAATTTTCACAACATTTTTTAACTCAATTTCCATAGACAGCCATTTTTGCCACAAAGTAAAAGCACCTACTGGGATGTACCAACTGTTTAACTTTTAAATATACTTGCAGTAGCTTCAAGTATTCAAAATTATTCAGATTCCAGATTTGATTACTTGTAATGCTTTTTTTTTTATGTAATGAAAATCATTCAGAATATATCTGAACTCACCATTCTGTTCTCTCCAAATAGTTCTTCAGCAGGAATGACAGCCGCATTTTGCTTTGAGGCTTTTATGATATCTTCAAATCTCTTATTCTCTTCCTTTGCAACCAGGTATCTATCCCCAATTTCCCATTCCTGTGACTGCAGTATCTTCATATTTTCCTCATAACTTGCAATCTGGCAAATATAAGCATGAACATCTTAAAAAAATATTTTTATTTCAATGATATATTACTCTAAGTAGCATTAACATCTGATTTATGTAAGCTCAATAAGCACAAATATTACAATTTTATGGGTGTAATTAACATATATGCATACTTTTTAACATTTAAAAATAGAAACATGGAGCCAACTGACATATTTAATGAAATAGCTTATCTTCAAGCTAAACTGATAATTTGGTGGAAACAGTTGATTTATAAGAGTAGAATTTATTTATATAACTTGCTATTTGCAGTATGTTATGCACATTACATACATATTTTCTTAGCCTAATTGTATAAACTGCTTGGTGCCATCTTTTACCCTAGGTAGCTCAGCCTGCTTGGCACCCACACCTTCTAGCATTGCTGAGCAGCATAGTCACTCTTCCATCATCTATTATAGTTTGCTATGTGTTTCCCCTTTTGTCCCAGCACTTTTTCTTTTCCAATCTTGACTTTTCTCATCAATTTCTCTTTAGCTTTCCAAAACAGGTTCCCCATATTTCTATTTCACTTTCATTTTATAGCTATCAACTCACTTTGCATTTTTTCTCATTTCTTCTCCCATACTTTCTGTATCCATACTGCTAGTTCTTTGCACTGTCAGAATGTGTACTGTGCTTTCTGGTTCTCCATAAAATTCACATATTTCTACCCTGCTACTTCTTAGTCCCCTTTAAGAACAATGATCCTGTTCTATAATCCAAGCCATTCCTTCCCTCTCCCTGTTACATTGGTCCACATATTTTTCTCTTCCCCAATCTTTCTTTATCGACATATAAAACTTTAATGATTTTCTGTTTTCTAACCCTCCCCATATTTCCTGTCTTTATATATAGTTAATATACTTTATTCTGATTCTGACTATTTTCCAAAAACTTGCTACTTTCCTATTTTCTAGTCTCCATAAATCCCCCATTCCCATTTCTTCCACAGTTATTTCTGCCTCTGACCACCAGCTTTTTTAACTTCCCATTTTCTTTTGTTGATTCATACTTATGATTTCCTTATCATCATCTTTTATCAAGCATTTATACCAAATTTCTAAGACTCTTTCAATTATTATACCTTTTTTTTTTCTTTTCTTTACGTTTTCTCTTTAGCAAATTGTTTGTATAACTGGTCTATTTTATTAGTTACTTTTGACATTCCCCATATTTCTGCAACATAAAACGTCCTTGACTCTACCAATGTTTCATACATTCTCTCTAACCAATTACTTCACATATTGTTTCGCTTTGCATATCCTTATTCCTGTCATTGCTGCCTTTCCTTTGGCTACCACCTTCCTGCCATGCACTTCCCATTCTAGATTATTATTCAACCCAACCCCTAAGTACACAAATTCTTTCACAACTTCTAATGTTTGTCCCTATAAAAGCCATTGTTTCTCTTTCTTCAACTTTGTTCCTCTTTTGAAAACCACAACTTTTGACTTTTTTGTATTCACTTTAATTCCTCAATCTTCACAGAACTTTTGAATTTCATTTGTAATCCTATTAATGTTATTGCTACTACCCTCACCTCATCTGCATATAACAAACCTAGTATCTTTTTTTCTATTATCGAACAATGTTGATTTCTGTCTTTCACTCTATCCACTATATCATTTATAAACAAAGTGAATAAAACGGGGCTTAGTTTACAGCCTTGTCTTAAGCCTAACTGCTGTTTTATAAAATATTAAGCAATTCAAACATTACTGGTAAAATAATGCTTTACTCATTTTACCAAAACCTTTCATTCAGTATAATATATAATGAACACAGCAGTTATAACATAAAATATTGCCTTATGGATGTGCATTCATTGATATTTCTCATCTTGAATTACAATGCAGTTACAGTCCAAATATTTTCTATACCTTTTTATAACAGGAGCCAATAGTGCAGTTGGTGGAGAACCTGCAAGGAGTACCTATCAGTTTCAATTTTCATATGAACAAGACATTTTTTTGTAACCAAAGGGCTTCTTAGTATCCTGAGTCTGATATGTGAAGGGCATTAGAGTTAAGAAAGATTAGAAGAAAGAAAAAAAAACTTTTAAGTGGTAGGTATGGAGTCTAAGTAGTATCAAACTGAGTCTGTTTAACACAGAAATAAGTGTCCATTTAGAATGAAAAGCATCATCAAGCCAAGGAATGTAACACAGTGTTGCGTATGCTTTGGTGAGGTGAAGGAACTTGATTTATTTTAGGAATTTATTTGAAATCTTCATAGCATGAGGTTTCTTTATACAATTGAAATTATTTATTTGTGGAAGTAAAGATGTAGAAACCTCATAGCGGAACATTAGAAGTTAAACCCGTAGTTTGCTAAATTTTCGGAGCATTAACCAAGTAGGAATGCTAAATGCAGCAACCCTAGATGTTGAACCCAGTAGTTAAAAATCGGTGAGCAGCAGGTCATTGGGTTTAAACCAACATGGCGGATGGAATGCTAATGGAAAAAATCCCTAGGTTCAACTTGTGTTGGCCCCCTCCTCTTGGGTTTGGCTGTTAATACAAATAGCCTAGGTTGCCGGGGCACAAGAGAGTCTAAAGTGTATTTTTGCGGCTGGAGGCCATGTCAGATCTTTACCTCATCAAACCACCGAAATATCCTCGGAATAAAGCGCCACCAAAGGTTATGTCTCTGTTATAATCTTTTGTGCAATGCCTCTTCAAGGCTTTTGTGTGGGTTCTGTACGAAACAGTAGTGATTAAAACCCGGTTTATTAACATGTGAGGGAACTAAGAGTTGTCTCTTATACCCTTCTTTCCACTAACCCATCCTCGCTCTACCTTCTGAACTTCCCGCTACGTACCCCAGTCACTACTCCAATCCTGGGGTGTAAAATAGTTATGATGCAAATTTCAAACTTGCAGTTGTGTGTTATGTCAAAACCACTACCAGCAGAGAGGCTGACAGAAAGTAGGGTATGGACAAATCTAATGTGCAATGTTGGGTTGCTTTAGAAGAAAAATGGAAGAAAGCAATTGCAACAAGAAAATCGTTTAGGGGCCCGAAATGTGTTAATCTGGAACTTGAAGCGAAGGTTCTTTCCTACATGCAAGATAAGAGGAAAGATGGGATGCTTATCTCATGAGAAATAATCCAACTGAAGGCCATGGAATTTGCAAAAGTCTCAGACATACCACAATTGGAATTCTGTGCGAGTATGGATTAGTACAGTAAGTTTATGCAGAGAAATGACCTTGCTCTTCGAAAAATATTACACTAGCACAGAGGATGCCAGCAGGTTTTTAGAAGAAACTGCATAACCTTCAGCAGTATGTCATTGAAATGCCACTATGTCACTCATATACTTTTTGTCAGGTCGGCAACACAGACGAAACACCTATATATTTTGACATGATAAGGAATACAACAGTAGACATAAAAGGGGTGAAAAGAATCCCATTAATAGGAACCAGTAATGAGAAGGGTAGAACAACTGTGATTTAGCTGTTGCAACTAATGGCAGAAAGTTACCCTATTATTTGATTCACAAGCGAAAAACTATGCCTGGAAAACTTTCCTGAGAGCAAGTGATTCGTTGCCAGGATAAAGGTTGGATGACAACTGAGCTGATGGTCAACTGGCTGACTACTGCATGATATTGCAGACTGGAGCACTGCTTACTAAGCAAACCATACTAGTTTTGGATGCTCTTAAAGGACATCTAAGTATTGATGTAAAAAAGAAACTTGATCTAAAAAAGACAGATATTATCATAATACCGGAGGCATGACTTCAAAGCTACAGATGCTAGATGTAGTAAACAAACCTTTCAAATAGTCAACATGAAAAACTCAATGCCACGGCCGGGATTTGAACCACAGATCTCCTGGTTTCCATCCAGTTGCTCTTACCCATTGAGCTACCATGGCCAAAGTGCCGTAGTGACATTAAATTCTCCAATTGACTCATATATACATATATATCCCAGTAAACCACTAGGGGCTCTCGTATCCGAGATACACCATTTGTGGCGACTTACTATCATAAGAGCGACTGGATGGAAACCAGGAGTTCCGTGGTTCAAATCCCGGTCGTGGCATTGAATTTTTCATGTTGACTATCAAAAACCTTAGCCTATATATAGCTAATGTGAAGAAATGATTAATTTCCATCAATTAAACCTTTGAAAGTCTTTTTTGAGTTTGATTTATGAGTCACTATGTTTACACTCAACTTCACTTACTATGTTGTTGTATAACTGAAACGTTTCAATTATACTACATACTAAGTAAAGTTGAGTGTAAACATAGTGACTCATAAATCAAACTCAAAAATGAAGAATACTTCACTGTTAATAATGCTTCTGCTTTTAATATTTCTTTCAAAGTCTGTCTGCGAAAAGGGTATTCAAATTGACTCCTGGCTCTGGTAAGATTAAGAAGCCTTCAGTTACCCTTCTGTGCAAAAGAGTCTTGCTTCATGGTTTACCATATCATCAGAGTCCATTCATTATCAAGAGGTTCAAAGAAATACTGCATATCAAATGCACTGGATGGCAATGAGGATGATGTATTGTTGGAAGAGGATGAAGAAAATATGGAGTGATATTGAAGAAGTGAATACTCGTAGTGATGACAGTGAATACTGGTAGTGATAAGAGTGAATAATTGAGCAATAATGGTTTTTGTTACATGACTTTGCTATAGCACACATTAGGAACAGACATTTAAAGGATGATAAATGCAAGAAAATAAATGTTTCTTCCCTAAATCTCGATGAGGCTTATTTTCAAGCATAAATCTTTTTTGTCCATTTTCCCTCTTAAATATAAGGTGTGGCTTATATGTGGGGATGGCTTATTTTCGGGCCAATACGATACAGTAGCTAGTTGGACTTTGTGAGCAAAACATAGCTCATTGTTATTTATAGATGAGCCGTATTTATTACACATCGGCTTCACTTACGTACCTATTTTGAGGACATGTTTCGCAAACCATTGTTTGCATCGTCAGCTCTTATGCGACTAAAGCTTGATCCAGTGGTGTGGGTAATTCTGGAGTTACTGCTGCCATCTGTTGATTTAGTGATGAACTTAAATGTGGGATTCTCTTCTGGTGGGATTTTAAAGTTCATTAATTGGTTTTTATGTTTTTCTGTGTATATTCTCTCCCATATGATGAGCTTGGTATGTTTTTGTACATATTTTAGTAATTCTCTGCTATCTTCAATTTCATGATTTTCAGACCAGAAATGAGCTGCTATTGCAGACTTATCAATATTTTTGTATCTTAAGTGCCTGAAGTTCTTTCTTTCTAGTGCCTATGTTTCTTTTTGTCCTCCCTATGTAAATTTTTTCACAGTCTTTTACATTTAATCTTGTAAATGCCTGACTTTTCTTATGGTTTTATCTTATCAGTATTATTACTGTTAAGTACGTTGTTAATGTTGTAATTGTTTTTGTGCCAATGTTATATTGTATTTCTTGAATATTTTTTGGAACTAGGACTAGCTATGGGAAGCTTGCTATCACCATTTTTGGCCAACTTATTACATGAACTTTTTCGAAACACATATAACTAAAGCCTTCCTTCATATTTTTAAAACATGGTACAGATACGTAGACGACATCTTTGCAAAAGTGCACTACAAACAAATAGAAGATGCTTTGAAACTACTCAACCTTCAAGAATCCAGCATGCAATTTACAGTAGAAAGTGAAGAGGTATGTACTCTACCTTTTTTTGGACCTTAAAATAACAAAAAGCAATGAAAATCTAGAACTTGGTATTCATAGAAAAGCAACACACACATATAATTACATCAAAACAAATAGTTTCAACCCAATTCCACACAAACATGCCACCATCAACAGTCTTGCACACAGATTAATAAATCTACCCCTCAGCCTGCAAGAATATCAAAAAGATTACCATCAAATCTTAAAAACTGCAATTAAAAATGGATATGGAAAAAACCTTGTAGATAAAAACTAAAATCATTCAAACTTCAAAATATATTAAAACAGATCACAGCTCTCACACCAATAAAACAAGAGATTAGATTTGCTAAATTTACTTACCACCCCTGGGCCACAAAAAAGTTCCAAAAAATATTCAAGAAATGCAATATAACATTGGCACCAAAAAACAATTACATTAAAAACCTACTTGACAGTAATAATACTGATAAGATAAAACCAGAAGAAAAGTCAGGCATTTACAAGATAAAGTGTAAAGACTGTGAAAAAATTTACATAGGGAGGACAAAAAGAAACATAGGCACTAGAAAGAAAGAACACTTCAGGCACTTAAGATACAAAAATATTGATAAGTCCACAATAGCAGCTCATTTCTGGTCTGAAAATCATGAAATTGAAGATAGCACTGAATTTCTAAAATGCGTACAAAAACATAGTGAACTCATCATATGGGAGAGAATATACATAGAAAAACATAAAAACCAACTAATGAACTTTGAAATCCCGCCAGAAGAGAATCCCACAGTTAAGTTCATCACTAAATCAACAGATGGCAGCAGTAACTCCAGAATTACCCACACCACTGGATCAAGCTTTAGTCGCATAAGAGCTGACGATGCAAACGATGGTTTGCGAAACATGTCCTCAAAATAGGTACGCAAGTGAAGCCGATGTGTAATAAATACGACTCATCTATAAATTAATAATTATTTCGCTTCACTGTGGTGTTCCAATACAGTTAAATCTCGATATAGCTCATTGTGTTTATTGTAATGCATAAATATCATTCTAAATAAAATAAAGTATGAAATTATAACAAAACTCTCTGCAAGGAAACTTACTGTGCCAATGAAGATGTCTACCGCAGTAGTGGACGAAACGTTTGGACGTTCTTATGCCAACAGACCATGACAAAACAGCCCGGAAATAATTAATTGTAATACTGGTCACTTACTTTTATATATTATTGAGGGACTAGTTTCAAACACAGTGGTGGTGGAGAAGAGAGAGGAGAGCAGACAACAGATGCTAGTTGGAGAGAGATTGAAAATGGAGGCAACAGCCTTTGAAACTAGTCCCTCAATAATATATAAAAGTAAGTGACGAGTGTCAATAAACCAACTACAAATAGTTTTTACGATTAATTTTGATATCACTGTTACTAAATTCCTCCAAACACACATAACCAAAATTAGTATTTAGGTTCAGCATCTTCCAAGGATAAAAAATGTCTTTCAACAAAGTTACTCAACTCCAGAAAACCTCTTACATGGAACATTAAAAAACATTGGTTTTCTCAAAAATGACTCAAACAATTTTTATTAAAATACCATATGTTTAAAATATTTGCCTGATACATGAAATGTTTATCTTGAATTTTCTGCAAATATCCTCATAAATTCTCTTCATTCTAAATCACTTTTGCATAAATGATGAACATAACAGATTAATGAAATCTTGCCATACATAAATGTAGAGCTTGTTAACAAATGGGAAGTCATTCATTTATTTACCCTTAGCCATGCAAAGAGAACAGAATTTCACAGCCATCACATAACAAGCAGTTTAAAAAGATTTGACTATTGCTTAATCCATTAATGCCCAGACCACAATGTGTATTATCTATTTACTTACTTTACAGGCCATGTCATGGCTGAGTGGTTAGACACTCCAATCTCACCAAGGTAGCCTGGATTTGATCCCAGGCAATGGCAAAGTGAGATTTGTGGTGGGCAACATGGCGCTGGGGCGGGTTTTCTCCAGGATCTCTAGTTTCCCCTGCCATCTCAACGGGTACTCCATCTTCATCACATGTATCATTAGAGTGCCACATGTAAAAGTGGGCATTAAACACTGCACATGCACTTTACATGAATTCTCACTATGTATGTCATCACTGAAGATCTGATTATGTGAACACATTACTATCTTTTAAAACTTTGCATATTGCGTAGTTTATTCATTTACAACAATAAGGTGCTAACGACTGCACTGTGTGTGAAAGTACACTATTGCATTTTCCTTGTTACGTTTCCCTCCCAGATTTCTCTAATACCATAAACTGTCGATAAAAGCAATTCCTTTCTTGGAAGTGTTCAAAACAGTGTTGTTATGATAAATTAAATTTAAATTTAATGTCGATAAAAGGCTTGTATTATTGCATCACACAAAGAATCAGCAGCTGTAAACAATTCTAATGCTGAGAACATAGCTGAAAAGTCAAGCAATCTCTTTATAGACTGGGTGATTTTGGGATCCTGGACAAATAGAAAGGCAAAGAAAATATATTGGTGATATTCTGTATGCTGAAGTAATACACTCCAGATTTTTTTTTTTTTTTCCAATTTTTTAAAAGATAAATTTGAGTGTTAATGGGTTAAAGCTTACGCATTCCCATATTCCTCTTACAGTTACAAGAAAATTAGCAATAAAAATATTTATCTATAAGATAATGTAGCTAGAGGTATAAGTTAGCAAAAGAGTGCATAACGTCTCATTGAGTGCAGCATATAAGATTTTATGTGCATATGTTCCTTCCAGGGTTTGCAAGACCAAACATAAACGAACTGCCAGCAATATGAACAAATCCATCAACAGTGGAAATGTTATGCTTGAGGTTATAGGTGGAGGGGATGATGGAGTGTTGGGTGGTACTGACAATCATTTCATACGTGCAAAGGTGCTGGACATGAATTTCAGTGAAATATTTTATGTTACAAGTTATGATACAATGATTATAATGATTATTGAAATAGAGAAACAGATCATACAAGCTCTTTAAATTCCAAAAGCAAAGCCAAGTTAACATTAAATTATTTGTACTTACCTTTTCCTTATACTGCTTATTAACAGCTTGCAATTTACTAACTTCTTCTTTCAGTTTTCTTGTTTTATTTTCCAACTCTTCTTCAAACATATTTTTCTGCAAAAGGAGAAATATATCTTGAAGATCACCAAAACGCTTGGATGATTCAGGCAACACATCTCTTGAATTCTTAACACACATTACTTCTAGTGGCAATAGTAATATGGCTTAAGGATATACATCAGAAAGTTATTAGCACTCAGACTACAAAATTATCTACACTGAAAGACAAAATAAAATTATTCCTGTCAGACCATTAGAAATAAGTAAATAAGAAATAAATTTGGGGCCAATGTATGAGAGCTGGCTGATTTAAAAAAAAAGGACCTAAAAAGAAAAATGAAAAGCATGACTACCTTAAAAAAACACAGGGGAAAACATTGGGAATATAAAAAATGAACCAACCACCCTGGCATTTTTAAAAAATTTGAAATCTTTAATAAATTTAATATAAAACTTGCTCCAAAAAAAAAATATACAACTTGAAAAATTTACGAAACAAAATGTTAAATTTGAAGTCTGGAGTACATCAAATAAATTGCGAAAACTGTGATAAATTTTACATAGGGAAAACCATCAGAAATCTAAGAACTAGGTTAAAGGAACATCAGAGAAATTGTATTTTTGATGGAGCACTATACTTCTTCTGTTTGTTATGCTCTTACAAAATTACAATTCTAAGGGGAGTATTTGCCATAAAGTATCCTATAAGTAATTGTACATTTCATAGAATAGTACTAGAGGAGGGTTAAACTAATTAGGTTGTCATTCGGAAATTTAAAAGCTATCTGAGTAATGTTGAGTAGTTAGCTAATGTCAGGTATTTGACTTTGTCTACAGTGATTACATTTAACTGAATGCCAAAACAATCTATAAATAATCAAAACAATTTGAATATGAATATTTCTTTCTTAATATTTATATGTATTATTACTATATAATGTTTATTAGTATACTATAAGTGAGAATCCCAAATGCTGCTAAAATAAATTATTTATTCATTTTATTTGCAGCCCTGCCCCCCCCCCCCCCCCTATGCTTACAAGCTTTCATAGCCTTTAAGAAAATATTTTTGTCTAACATTTTCTTTTGCTCATTCCATCCTCCATTACTGTAAACTTATTTAATCTTGTGCTTAGGTATAAAATTTATTAACCTCTTCTTTGCCAAAATACCTTCTTATCTTTCCTTAACTTGTTACCTCAAATACCACATTTTTTTATCCAAATTCTTAAAATTCCAACAAAACTTATTTGGTACTTCAAATGTGTTTTTTTTTCTTTCCATTAACCTAACACAGATCATTATTATTGATCCTACAACAAGACTAGCAACAATTATAAACCAAATAATATGCATAGTTACTGCCCATACAGTATCATGAATGAACACATGAAAGCTACAGAACTTGTTTCACTGTCTTGCCTGAACCCTATATTATTTTGAATAGGTTTTAGCCACTTTATTATTTGAAAGCTTTTTGCAAAAATAGTTAATGATGGGTATATACTCTTTCTGGCACACTTTTATGAACTTATTGCATATTTAATTTCACTAATTTGGTTCAGTGCTTCATAATTTGTGTGAACAGTCTTTTCAAAATCCATAAATATTCATATCTCATAAGTAATATTGGTTTTAAGCAAAACTTTATTTACATGTCTTTTTTTTTTTTTTTTAATTTACGTTCTTTAGCTTTTTAAATCATATCGGACGATGAATGGAATGTTTGAAATGATGCCCAGGGTCCATGGAGCTTAGGGTTACCCGACATTCGTCTTTTTTTTTAGGATAAGGGAAAAACCCCGAAAAACCTTATCCAGGTAACTCACCCAGACCGAGATTCGAACTCGGGACCTCTTGAGCTTGAGGCAGACATGCTACCATCTGTGCTACCGAGGCGGGCTTTACATGTGTTGTTACATGCATGGGAAGACAGAGGATGAAGGATAATTATTACCAGATTTATAACTCAAACTATGTATGAAGTATTCCATTGTTTAAGGACTATGATACAATGAAGCACAAAATTAATACAATTTTGAGTCGAACTAATACTCAATGAGTTCACTGAACCGGCATCCATTAGTCGACAACAGCTGATGATGTTAGGAAGATCCTAACAAAACGCGTTCTAGGTAAATACTAGCAATAAATGGAGCATTGAGTATTAGTTTGACTCAAAATTGTATTAATTATGTATGAAGTGTTGAATGAAACTAGAATGTTAAAAGATACGTATTTATTAAAAGAGATCTATTGGCTGAGCAACGTGAATGAAGTTCCAACTGGTATAACAAATGAAAGAGAGAGAGCAGAGGGAAGACAAGCGAATAATTGTAATTTCCAGATTTGGGTTGATGGAAGACCAGCCAGTGAGAAGAAGATAAAGACTAAGGGACAATCTTGCTAGAGAAGAGGAAATGAATTGGTGAATTGTAGGAATGGCGAGGAAAGCAACTTTCAGAAGATTGAGTGGACAGTACTAGGGTAGCAATAATAATGAAGAAGTAAACGAAACCAATTAACATATGCCAGCCAGAGAGGAAGAAGAAAGCCGCCAAATCAGCAGCTGATCAAGCAGATGATGTCAACACAAAGGGGAATCCCAGCTGTCGGAAAGATGATGCAATAAGCGAGATAGCTGGCACATCAAGATATCAAGGAAGATGACTCCAATAGTCAGCAAAACATTATCAGAACACCCTGCAGAAGTTTGAAATTGAGAGCGCATTGCTGATTCAAAATGAGAGCTGGGATGGAAATAGAAGAGAACTATAAAGAAAAGAGAGTGTGAATAATGGTATTATCCTTAGAAGCCAGCGGAAACTGAAGGATTCAGACATCAGTTGAGTTCCCATTACCAGATAGACAGGAGAGGGAGGAGACAGCAAAGATAGTGTTTTGGAACTATGAGGGTCTGCTGAGAAGGGTGGGCATTTCAGAAGCTAATGCAGGACAAAATGTTAGCCATTGCTGAAATATGGGTGGCAGAAATAGTGCAAGTAAATGTGGCAGATTTCATATTTATTAATAAAGCAAGGAGAAGCAAGGGAAAAGGAAGAGTATCACAGGCCCTTGGAACATTCATAAGGAATGATGTAAAAATTAAAGAGAGAAATTTAAAGATATGATAGGAGTAATGTTACCGTTTGTAAAGCAACGGGACATGTAGCTAGGTAATATGTTTCTAATTTTGGCATATATTTCCTTTGCCATAATTTTATTTAATACATTCAACAAAATTATGTCTTGAATTTCACAAACTAGTGGTTTAAGAATAGCTAGCCTAGTTAATGTTGATTAACTGGAAATTGCTAATAGTTCACAGTCCAATTAAAACTTAAAACCAGTGTTCGCTGAAAGGAAAAGTAAGCTTAGCGGAGTTTTCACTTATTTGTTAATTTTGATAAGAAAATTAGACATGATTAACAGCTGGATTATAAATCAAAATATTACAGTGTATTAAGTACTGGTAGTAAAGATATTTACTACAGCATAGAGGAATTACACTGTGTGATATAAACCTTTATAATACACTTAAAAGCTATTGCAGTATTAGTGATACTGCAAGACTGTGGAACAAAATATAAGGGAGGGGGTAAATAAAAAAGGTTGCAGTTTAACACAAAAGTGTCTTGATTACACAGAAAATGAAGCTAGTTACAGTGGAATAATAAATATTATACAAATATTTGCTAATTAACATCCACTTATCTTAAGAAGTTGATGTTAATACTTCTTTCTTCTTTTCAAAAATCGATTTCATGGGCATTTGCCCATATCTTCAGTCAACATACTTCGTCGTCCAGGAAGTGTGTTGACTGAAGATGTGGGCAAATGTCCATGAAATCGATTTTTGAAAAGAAGAAAGAAGTATTAACATCAACTTCTTAAGATAAGTGGATGTTAATTGGCAAATATTTTTATTTGTATAACAAAAGTTCTTGTCTATTGTACTACAGGATTTCATTATTTTTGTATTTTGCAATTATATATTTGATTTGAAATTTGAGATTTTCCCTTTTTATTTCATTATGCTCTCATCATTTGCTAATAAAGGCAGTACAACTGCCTCAGAATAACATATGGGTGAAGGAGATTATTTTCTTTCTTTGTATTTGTTATTAATACTAAAATACAAACATATTTAGACATTTATCCATTATTAAGTTTATAAACAGAGAGATTTGACTATATTATAACACAGACTTACTGTTCCCTGATTATCAGTACAGTGTTGCTGTATTGTGCAGAATTTTCTTATGTAGGAAGCATGTCTGAACTGCATGTATTGAATTGCGGTGCTATACCAGACAAAAATATACAACTGAAAGCTGAGATCAAAACACTTTTTTCAACCAATTCTCGAACTGTAAAAACACTTAAGCTCCACTTACTTTTGAAATTAGGACATGTTTCAAGGACTCCACGTTCGCATCATCAGCCATTGTTCTACAGTAGAACATCTACAGTAGAACATCAGCTGATGATGGGGACGCGGAGTCCTTGAAACCTGTCCTAATTTCAAAAGTAAGTGGAGCTTAAGTGTTTTTACAGTTCGAGAATTGGTTAAAAAAAGTGTTTTGATTGATGAAGCTCCACTGTTTATAAATACTTCTATTTATAGTTTTTATGAAAGCTGAGAATTTAAAATAAAGCTGATAATGTTAGTTAAACTGTGTTAAGAGTTTATACATGAACAACACCCACTATGTTATTCTCTTCTGTTTCTGAAAAGAAGTTTAGTTAATCTGGATAAATACTCACCATTCTTAGTTTAAGCTTCTCCAATTTTTCCTCATAAGCAACTCGTACTTTGGTTATCCTTTGAGAAATATCTTCCTCGGTGTATTTGTGATTCCTTCCACTCTGCATATTGTTGTTTTTAGCCAATTGAGATTTAAGTTCATCACACTTGAGATTAAGTGTTTTACAGACTTCTTTTAGTCTACTTGCTTCAGTACGATAAGAATTCATTTCTGACAATTCTAACTCCAAAGTTGATATTCTCTCCTGTAACTTAGTTTTTATCGACAGGGCAGCTTCTTTTTCATTTGTTATTGTCCTCTTTGAGTCTTCTAACTCAGTCAAGTTTCTCTTAAGCTCTGCATTTGACTTTTGTTCTTCTTGTAAAAACAAATTTAGAGATTCATTTTGTTTCTTCAGAAGACCAATTTCTTGATTTAGCTGTCTTAATTCCTTTCTCACCCTGATATTGAAAGCAGTCTTTCTTTGTATATTTAATTTAACTGTTGGGGAGGGGAATAATGTACAACTTGTAACTTCTTGTGGTGTGTCACGAGTGTTGTCTATATTCCATCCATCATCATCACTACCTGTAGCCAACTCTGTATCTTCTTTTCCGATACATTCTTTAATATTTTTCATATATCTTGACATGGTTTCACTTGTGAGATTTCTAACACTCCCATATGAGGAACCCAATGGAAGAAGTGATTCTCTTCTATGCAGTGATTGACATTTCGACACCAGAGTATTGCATTTCTTGCAAACTTTTTCCAAAACAGAAATTACATCACTCATTTCATTTTTTAAATCCTTAGTGCTTGCATGAACATTCATCTTCAGATCTTCATATTTTAATAATTCTTTGTATGAAATGCATTTTGTCGGAAGTAAATCATTTTCTGGGACTGTTGTGTTCATAATACACATACTTTTACTGTGCAATTCAGCATAGTCTGCTACTCTTTCAAAAGTTGCAAATTTGACATCTCTTATTTTCTGCAATATCTGTGCATATGTTGTCTGTATTATGTTAAAAATCTCTTCTAATTCTGTTTGTTGATACTGCATAGCTAAGAGTTCTGAGTATCCAATTGATGCATCAGATGCCAAGGCTTCCACATTAAGTGCAAGCTCATCTAAGCTTTTGCAAAGCTCTCTTCTACTATCACCCAGTTTATCTTCCATTAAAGCAATACTTGTAAAACACTCCTTTATATGGGAAGTTTCTTGTGAAAACTTAACACACATTCCTTCATAATTCAAATGCTGCACTCTGTGTTCTCTAATATTCCCTTTCAATTTTTCCAAATCTTCTTCATACTGCTTGAGTGACATTTTCAGTTCCATATTTGAGGCTTCAAGGTTTAATTTACTTTCCTCTGCACTTTTCTTTAATTCTAATGTTGATATCAACTTCATTTTTACTTCCTTTAATGAGCGGTTTAAGTCCTCCACATCTTTACATTTTTCAATCAGCTCTTTGTTTTGTTTCTCTAATGCTTTGATTTCCCTTAAGAGGACATTCCTCTCTTCTTTTATTTCATCCATACTCCTTTGTAGGGTTTTCAATTCCTCATCCTTCTCTCTCCGTAACACTTCTATTTCTTTATCTTTTTGTTCTTTTACTTGCTCAGATTCCAATCTAACAGTTTCTAGCGCTTGTTTTAACAAAGGCAACTCCCTATTAAGTTCATTAGCTTGCTGAAAACAAGATTCTTTTATTTCAATTAGCTCATCTATAATACCTTGCTTTTCCAAAATATCTTGCTTAGACTTTTTCAGACTTTCTTTCACTCTTTCAAATTTTGCTTTTACTTCTATTAATTCTTCAATTTTCATGTGATTTTCCCGAGTTAAAGACTCCACATTCTTTCCCAACTCAGCTATTTTCTCCTTACTGCATTTATCCTCTGCTTCCTTAATACTTAGAATGTCTTCCAGTTTGCTTTCCAAGGATTTTCTCTCTTTTTCTAAAAAGGTTATTTTCACATTACAATCAGCAATCCTATTATTAAGTTGTTCTTCTAATGCATCTTTACTTCTCTTAACTTCTTCAAACAGTTTCTTGGTAACTTCCAAATCAACCTTGGTCTGGAGATTGTCATTTTCTGTATTGCGTAGGTGTAGCCTTACAGATTCAATTTCAGATGTCATATTCAGAATTTGTTCACTATATTTGCAATTCTGGTTACTTAATTCATTTCTTTCATTAATTAAGAGCTGTGTCTCTTTCTTCAATAAAGCAGTATCTGTTTCTAATTGTAGTTTCATTTTTTCCAAGTTACTGTTCAGGCACTGCAGACTGGATATATCATTTAATGCTTTTGCAAGCTCTTTCTCATGTTGCTGTTTTAACTCTATCATGTTACTTTCCAAAGAATTTTGCTTCAACGTCAAATCATTTATACAGCTTTCAAATTCCAAATTGCCTGATTCCAGCACCTTTTTCTCTTCTTCAAGTATACTGACCTGCTTTTCCAAATCTTCTAGCTTTTCAAGCAACAGGGACTGCTTTCTATTTTCAGCTTTGAGATCTGTAAGCTGCAAGAATAATGTATCTTTCTCCTGCTGAATTTCTAACAGTGTTGTTTTATTCTCTTCCAATTGTTCTTTCAAATGTTCTATTTCTGATTTCAAATTGGTTTGCTCTAGTATTAGATTACTCTGCTTAGCATATAAGCTTTCTATTTCTTTACGTTGGGCTGCAGATCTTTCTTCTATATTTTGATATGCTGATTTCAGTTCTAAAATTTCTTTATCTCGGTTGCTAACTTTGTTTCTCAAAGTATGCAAAATAGTATTCAACTTTTCAACACATTCCTCCAAATTTAGATGGTCATACGCTTCCTCTATTTCTGAATTCTCCAAGCACTCAGCTGCTGCTGCAAATACAACAGTTTTTATCTGCATGTTTAGTTCCTTTTCCACAAATTCTATTCTTTTTTTGGCTTTTAAGCTTTCCTGAAGCAATGTCAGACATTCATGTGACTTTTGTTCTAACTGAGCAGTTGTTTCTTCAGCATCACTTTTAAGCTTGCACAGGTCTGCAGTTTGAGTATCAAAGGTACATTGTAATACCTGATACTTTTGCTGAAGGTTTTCAAATACTTCTTTCATCTTATCCAAAGCACAAATATTCTCTTTAAGCTCCACATCCTTGTTGGTGAGCTGAGATTCCAAATCAGCACATTGTTCTTCAATCACAGTCAATTTTTCAACCTGTAAAAGAAAAGAATTATAAATAAAATAAGAATAGAGAAAAAATAGGAAGAAAAGAGTTTTGCATTTGAATTAAAGCAGAAACTTAAAACATCAGCTAAAAAATATGACAATATATCCATTGGAATTTTATTTCCTTTTTAGAAGAGATCAGTTATTTTTACCACTTACACAACCCTCCAAACAAATACTCGGTAATGCTACCACCAGCTCCTAAGTTAAAAAGCAATGAGGCACATGATATTGATGGGTTACCAGAGAAATTCTGGAAAGAATGGGGCAAAAACAATTATAGGCTGAGGTTAATAGCAAAATTGTTCAATGCAATACATGAAATGGGTAGAGTACCAGAAAACTGGAAAAATGGAATAGTAGTACCAATTTATAAGGCAAAGGAGATATAGAGGATCCAACAAATTACAGAGGTATTACCTTCCTATCTGTGATAGGCAAAGTATACACAGAATACTTGCCAATAAAATGCACAGATGGGCAGAGAAAGAAGTAAAGCTATCATAACTCCAAGCAGGATTTAAGAAAGAAAGGAGAACAACAGATAATGCATTAAACATAAACACAATTATGGTGCAATATTTAAGCATTAATAGGGCTAAAGCGTGTATGATTTTTATTGATATAGAGAAGGATTTAATAATATTAATAGGGAGGTACTTCGAGAGGCACTAATTAAGAAAGGTATGGGTGAATCGTTTATAAGGAATATAAAGGACTTACATGCAAATAATGAGTTGTGTGAAAATAGCTATGGGAAGAAATACTCAAGGGAACAAGAATAATTCTTAGCTTATACAGGGGTACAAACATAGTCCAGTGTTATTTAATCTATTTATAGATGATATATAAGAATAGATAAATGTAATAAGCTTTCATCAGGCATTAATAATTGGGTAATACAAAAGCCTCTTTTGTCAATGACCTATTGGCAGTTTCTATTTCAGTTTAAGTAAAGATATTGATGCAATCAGTAAATTCTGTAAAGATTGGGGGCTGAAAATAAACAAAAATACAAAATTATGATTTTTAAGAAAAGATTTTGCTAAGTAAATGCGAAAAATGGTATTGGAAAGCAACAGTGAGGAAAACAAGGTGAATGGGATAAAAGGTGAGATAAACCATAACAAACTGACAACATGGGAGGACATCTTAATATGGAAATATAAAGACAGAGTAATAAACTTTGAAATCCCACCACTCAATAATTTGATAAAGAAGTTCATGTTCCACCACCAGAGACAAGACAATAGGCAACAACAGATGACAGTCAGGCCTTCAAGGTTGAAAATGGAAACTCCGAAACTAGTCCCTAAAAAAAGCTAAAATTTAAATGACAGTGTGCTAAAAACCAAACTAAAAATACTTTTATGAATTAATTTGGATGTCACTGTTACTAAATTCCTCCAAATATCACATAACTATAAAAATGACTTCCCCCTCCCCCCGCCAATTTATATACCCTGCCTTTAACTGCAATGGTCATATCTGCGGCCATTTTCCTTTTTGTAACATATCACTATTGGTGATGGTGTTAACTCGTAAACGTTGGGTTTCAGGTACTTTGCATTTTAATCATTACATCATGCACCCATTTTCACTCTCATTCATACTTCCAGACCCTGAGGAAGATGGGGAATCATTTTAGTTAGAGAAAAATCCCCACCCCAGCAGGCAGGTGCTCTACTGACTGAGCTACCGGGCCAGCCACTTTGTTTTTTGTTGGATAAATGTTGCGGAATTTTGCTGAAGCCCATAATTTAATTAAGATCCTACACAGAACATGAAAAGTTGGTGAAAATTGACATACTACTTGGAAGATACATCTTTAGTGCTGCAAATGCATCTACTACTCCTGTTGTGCATAGTGAGTACAGGTTATTTGAATGTAAACACAACAGTGCCACCAGTGCATTTACTATATATATATCTTTAATTTATACACGAACTGCTGCAGTTCTTCATGAAATAACTGAGCTTGCTAAGCACATAGCTTAAGTCTAACCTAACTTTCAACTAACCCAACCTTTAACTATCTACCAGCATTTACAAGCCCATGGTGTATAGAATGAAGCTATATTATATGCTGGCTTTTCATGATATGCATAGGATCTTCACAAGATGTCAGATTTTAGCACTATAAGGAAAATTTACACAGATTTCTGTGCGGTAATGAAGTACACATCTGCCTGCCAAGTACAAGGAGTTCAAATTTTGGTGGTGAAGTTGTCTGAATATTTTCATCCAGATTTTCCGTTTTCTAAGAAAACTCATTTCATATAAACTCATTAATCACTTTAACTATACTTTTCATATCTGCAAGCAACAAATCCCCTTCATCACTAAATTCACTTCTTAAAACTAAATTACTAATTTAAATCTGGACTTTACATAAGAACACAAATTTTAGCAAGGTTATTCTGGCAGTCTATTGGTTTTGCCGAATGACAGTAAAAGACATTAGAACTCACACCTCAAATATATTATGATATATTTACAACAGAGAATAGGGCCGCGCCGTGTCTCAGTGGTTAGACCGCTTGGCTTTCACCAAGGCGGCCCGGGTTCGATCCCAGGCGACCGCAAAGTGAGATTTGTGGTAGACAACACGGCGCTGGGGCAGGTTTTCTCCGGGACCTCCGGTTTCCCCTGTCATCTCATTCCACCGTTGCTCCATCATCTCATATATCATCAGTGTCACCGCCTGCAGTGCCATATGTAGTAAAAGCGGGCGTTAAACACTACACATTTCACAACAGAGAATGATCTACAGACTGAACTTCATCTTAGTAAATGTAAGTTATACTGGACAGCATGAATTTGAATACGCATACAGTAAATATGATTTTGCTATGATGTCTGTAATAGAAGTTGCAACATTTAACAATGATTTCAATTAAATCCTTTCATGGAAGTGTTGAAAACAGTGTTGTTGTATAAATTAAATTAATTGGGAGTCGATTAATAACACAAAACAACACTCACTTTTAAATTTTCCCGGAACCGGTTTCTGAGGCCTTCCCTCTAAAACACTTTAGGAACATAAAATACAAACAATTAGAAAAATCAGCAGTTACCACGCATTTTTGGGAAAAAAACCATAACATAAATCCAGAACCAAAATTACTAAAACATACAACAGGAAAAGAAGAACTGTCCACATGGGAACAAATCTTTATTTCAAAAAATAGGAACAAAGTATTCAATTTCGACATCCCCCAGAAAGATTTGTTCAGCAAGTTCCTCGAACTGCCACCAGAGGAGACCGATGACAAAATATTGCCAGCTACACCAATGAGAACAAGTCGATGTCCGGCTGAAGATAGAGGGAAGGCCTCAGAAACCGGTTCCGGGAAAATTTAAAAGTGAGTGTTGTTTTGTGTTATTAATCGACTCCCAATTAATTTAATGATTTCAATTGTTACATTTTTTGCTCTGTTTTAACTATGCACACAAAGATTCTACTGTATGAATTAAAAAACTAGGAAAAGTGAACTTATACGTTTTCTTATCATCATGGCTATTAGTAGTTTCGTATTCTAAAGTATTAAATTGAGACAAAGGAAAAACTTTGTATTCTAACAGTCTCTATTTCTAAATATTTTAAGAATTACACACAGCTCACCTTTTTCATCAAATCACAATTTTCTGTTTTTAGTAGTGATAGCTCCATTTCTGCATGTTTAATCTGTTCCTGAAGATTCTGCACCTCTTTACGTAAATCTTGTTCCTTAATTACATAGCTTTGTACTTCATTCCTTAAAGTTGCATTTTCTTCTTCCTTTTCCTGAAGCTGAAGATCAACTACTGTTCCCAAATTTTCTGCACTTGTACATCCTGTTATAAATTATTAAGACATTTTTATATAAATGAAATTACAACCTTTGAAAGAATTAAACACAACTATATTGAGCCTTTTGAGTATACTTAATATTGATGCAAAAATGTACTTTAAGGTCTGTAAAATTATTTACATATTAAAATTGTATTTTAAAATCTAATTGTTTCCCTTCATATCTAATGTGGCACAAAATTACATATAAATTATAGTGTCATTAATCAATTCAAATATAACTAGCATAAATAGGGGCTGGAAAATCTCTTGGCAGCAAATTCTGTAAACTGTAAAAAATTAATTTTTACTTTAAATTGGATTTATACTGCATATTCTGGAGTTTAACTATAAAACAAACTTAAATAAATAACAAATTTGATATGAAATTGCAAAATGTTAATCTTTCTGCAAAATAATTATGTGCAGTTACTAACTTGCTAGGTCCCTGGAGCACTGCGCAACTCCCCTCCCAACAATCACAGCTAGCACCACTGCACACATTTAAACCATCTAAAACCTTCACAACAGCATAAACATGAAGCATCTCGCACGAAACATATGGTGTCACCTCATTACCATGCATTGTGAAATTTAAATATTTTCGCTGATAACAGTTTATATAAGTCTCAAAAAATGACCCCTATACATAATTTGATTCGCATTCAGGCAATTATATAAAGAACAATAGTTTCAATTCCTTAACACACAAACATGCAGTACTAAGCAGCTTAACACACAGACTGGTGTACACTCCCCTGAACAAACATGGGCGCTAATGACCTCAACTGTTGTGCGCCCTTAAACCCTACTATTACTTCTACTACTGAACAAACGAAAATATCATCTACAATATGTACATATAATAAACACAGCAAAAAATGTCTTCAACAGAGTAACAATCGACAAGAAAATTGCAAAATATAAATGACAGAAACATATAAAAGATAACACAAATCTGTCTAAGAACACAAACAATTGAAATTTAAGAAATGCATTTATCATCCAAAAACACCTTACAAATTTAAGAAGATTTTCAGGAAGCACAACAATCCAGCCCTACAAAACAAATTTAGTATAGGGAGATTCCTTTGTAATAGATTAAAAGGACTCATACCACAAGACAAAAAAGTTGGGTTTTACAAAACCAATTGTTTGAACTGTAATAAAGTATATACAGGCAAGACACAAAAAACTAGGAACCACACTAAAGGAACATTTGAGATGCTCAAAATACAAACAGATGGACAAATATGTACTTTCACAACATTTGTGGATGACAACCATTAACATCAAATTGAACATTACAGTAATCTAGCCGACTGACCAGTCATACAGAACTGGACTCATGAGAGATGATCAATTTGAAACACAAATGTATGTTAATGAATTTTGATTTGCTTCCACCCACTCTGGAAGTACATTTCACCACCACATCCTGCCATGATAGATGACCATAACATGGGCCAGTTGGAGGCATTCTGAAGATGGGAACATATGTTCCTGAAACATGTAGATAGTGAGTAAAATAAATGATGTTAGTGTTACTACTTCAGACTCATCTTCAAGTAAATTAAAATTTGGTTTATTTCTTATAGAATTGTCCTAAGGTTTTGATATGAATTGTATATTATAAATAAATTACAACAATTTGTCACAAACTTCAACTGATGAATCCTCCAGGACTATACTGGTTGCCAAACTAGAATGTGATTGACAGTTAGTAAGCACATGGAAGAATGCTTTAAATAAATGGGAGGGGATGAGTACGTCATAACAGTTGTCATAGTAATGATTAAAAGGAACAATTAGAGTCAAGACATTTCCATGATGTTAGATGCTAAGTCTTGGTTGACAATATTCTAACACGTGCTTAGCATGAATGCAGGCAAGCGAGTTATGCAAATGCCGCAGTAAACACAATACCTTGGTGTTTGTTTCTCACTGATAACCCTGCATAAACAGAATGCCTTCATGTATATGTTATTGTTCTTATTTTTTATACAACAGTTAGAGATCCTGTACTGGCAAGTTCCTTTGTATTTTATTTGCAATTTGTCTTGGTTTACATGTGTCTGAGTCTGTGTATCTGTGCATGTGTTGTGATCATTTGCAATTGTGTTTTAATGTATGTTTAATTATGTCTAAAAATAGTGACAAGCGAAAATCTGAGTGTGTTCGGGAATCAAATAAAACTATATTTGGTAAAGGTATTCCTATTAAAGGACAGGCACGGGAAATAATATACACTTGAGAGTATCCTTCGAAGTGGAGAAATTGAAAGGGAAGCCTATTATTCCATTCTCTAAGGTGCTTGATAAGACAACGTACTGTACATATCAGTAAGAACATTGTGGTTAAGATAGGGAAAAAAAGTATTTTAAAGAAGTTAAGCATTGGTGCTAAATTGGAAACTCCCAGAAAAGAAAAAGTATGTAAGTGGCATTCCCCCACTTCAATAAGCATCAAAATGTCACAGGTATGCTCTCTTTTGTTACAATGATCTTTACATTAATGTGTTCTTGCATGTTCTAGCGTTTGCATGTAGATCCATGACTTTACTATTGTCTTTGTGTATAGTATTACAAATTAATAATAATAATAATAATAATAATAATAATAATAATAATAATAATAATAATAATAATAATAATAATAATAATAATAATAATAATAACAATAATAATAACAATAATAATAATAACAATAATAATAATAACAATAATAATAATAACAATAATAACAATAATAACAATAATAATAATAATAATAATAGTAATAATAGTAGTAATAATAATAATAATAATAATAATAATAATAATAATAATAATAATAATAATAATAATAATAATAATAATAATAATAATAATAATAATAATAATAATAATAATAATAATAATGTCACCCGAATGTCGCAACTCTCTATAGAACCGGCCGGCAGTAGGGCCAGAGGGGAAGTATTGAGACCACGCCTACCCATTTGTCTCGTGTCACTAACTGAAGCGATGATTAGGTAAACGGCGGGAGCCCTGTACCGTCTCTTTCCCCTCCCAACAGACGTCTCGAAACCTCGGGATAATTGTGCGCGCCGCGAAGTTTCCAGAAACGGCGACCTGGAACGAAAGGCCGACAGCAGCGTCAAGTCCCTGAACGCCATGGTGGAGGACGTCGTCGGCAGGAGGTTGAAGGATTTAAAGGTCAACGCGCCGGGACGCGACACAACATCTGCACGCGTCAAACCTCCTAAATACGATGGCGCGAACACTTTCGAAGTCTTCCGCCGCCAATTCGACGCAGTGGCCAAGCACAACAAATGGTCACCAGAGGAGGAGGCCACACAGTTAATAGCTAGCCTCCAGGGAAGGGCCGCGGAAGTCCTGAACGCGGTACAGACAACGGCGCTCCCAAGGACATCTGAGAGGTCCTGGGGAATCGTTTTGGAAACCACCGCTTAGCCAGCTAAAGGAAAGGTCACAGCAGCCAGGGGAGACACTGCAGAAGTTCGCCCTGGTAGTTGAACAACTGGCTAGCAAGGCCCTAGTCGACCTCCCACCAGAGTTCGTATCCCGGGAAGCTGCCTACACATTCGTTGACGGGGTACAAGACAAGGAGATTCATATAAAAATTATTTGTGGTTGGTTTATTGACACTCGTCACTTACTTTTTCATATATTTATGAGAGACTAGTTTCAATGGCCCGGTCTCTCATAAATATATGAAAAAGTAAGTGACGAGTGTCAATAAACCAACCACAAATAATTTTTATATTAATTTTGACGTCACTGTTACTAAATTCCTCCAAACACACAACAAGGAGATTCGTCAGCGTCTAATGCTCGGCGATTATAAAACCATCCACGAGGCGCTAACGGCAGCATTAACGATGGAGGCGGCCAAGGTAACAGCTATCCCGACGCCAACGAGGACTGTCCGCTAAACCGGAGACAGAAGACCAGCCGAGGGACGCCGGCGAAGACCTAGTGCCTGTGTTGGAGGTGTGGACAGCCGAGAAACCTAGAGAGAGAGAATGCCGACACAAGGAAGGGCAGCCGGAAGAACGAGAAAGGCCCGGCGTGGCAAGGAGCACGTCGGCGCCGTCTACACCATCTCCTCGAGTGACAATGCGCGCCGTCATCCGGCGGATTGATGACAGCCTCATCGCGGACGGCTGGGTAAGAGGAAAACCGTGCCGCGTGCTGGTGGACACCGGGGCGGCCGTGACCATCAGACATGACGTGGCGAAGGACTTGCAGACGAGGAAGCCGAGCAGACCATACCAGCTTGAGACGGCATCGGGCGATACCTTGCCTGTGGAGAAGGAGGCCCTGCTAAAGTTGACCTTGGGAAGGAGTACCGTACGTCTGTGGGTGTTCGTCGCAAAAGTGGTTGAGAAGGTGATACTGGGATTGGATGCCCTCAGGAGCCACGAGGCGACGGTCGACGTCGGCAAGAAGGACCTGCGGCTCAACGGAGAAGAGGTTATACTCCGTCAACCAGAAGAGCACCTTGGAATTTTCAGGGTCGTCTTGAAAGAAGACGTGGTTGTCCCCGCGAGGAGCGAGGTGGTGGTGACGGCGCGACTTTAAGGCAAGAGAACCAGGAATATGATGCTGGACCAGAAGACGCCTGTACAAGGACTGTGTGTAGCCAGGGCATTGCTGCCGTGCCGAGAGGAGGTGCCAGTGAGACTGCTTAATCCAACAGACACCGACCACGACATCCAGGCCGGAACGGAGTTGGGAACGTGCGAGCCCGTGGCAAGCGTAACAGCAATCGAAAAGACACAGGAGCCGGTGCCGACGCAACACCTGGGGCCCCGGCTAGAAGGCTTACTGGAGAGGGCGGTCGACCACCTGACCACAGAACTGGAGAAAGTTCGACAACTGATGAGGTGATACCAGCGCGTCTTCAGCCAAGGCGACAGTTACTACGGCCGCACGGACAGAGTGCTTCACCGTATCGACACCGAGGACGCCTGGCCTATTCGGCAACCACAAAAACGCGTTCTGCTGGCAAAGAAATGGGCGGTACGACACATGCTGGAGGACATGAGATCCAGGGGAGTGACTGAAGAGTCTGACAGCCCTTGGTGTTTCCCTGTAGTCTTGGTGACAAAGAACGGCGAGCTACGCTTCTGCGTAGACTACAGGAAGTTGAACGCTGTCACCCGGAAGGACTGTTTCCCCTTACCCCGGATTGACGACACCCTGGACACGCTAGCTGGTGCACAGTGGTTCTCGACCCTGGACCTGAAGTCGGGCTACTGGCAGGTAGCCCTAGACCCGAGAGACCAGGAGAAGACCGCATTCTCGACAGGCCAAGGGCTCTGGCAGTTCACAATTATGCCCTTTGGCCTCTGCAACGCATCAGCTACCTTCCAACACCTCATGGAGTCAGCGATGAGAGGGCTGACTTATGACGCCTGCCTGCTATACCTGGACGACATCATCATCGTCGGGAAGACTTTTGAAGACCATCTCGAGAACCTGAGTAAGGTGCTACAGAGACTGCAGACGACCAACTTGAAGCTGAACGTGAAGAAGTGCCAACTCTTCCGCAAGGAAGTTAACTACTTGGGCCACATAGTCTCAGCAACCGGAGTGGCTACAGACCCGGAGAAGACACAGGCTGTGAGAGATTGGCCTCACCCAAAGGATAAGAAAGAGTTGCGCAGTTTCCTGGGGCTGTGCAGTTATTACCGACGCTTAATAAAGGGGTTCTCCAACATCGCCAAACCCCTCAGCCACCTGACAGAGGAACACCGGCCTTATGTGTGGACGGAGGATGCCGAAGACGCTTTCCAGCACCTGAAGAAGACCCTGTGCAGTGCTCCAATTTTGGGATTTCCACAACCGGGTGGCGCCTTCATTGTGGACACCAACGCCCACGACCATTGCATTGGAGGTGTCGTATCGCAGATCCAGGACGGCCACGAGCGTGATAGCCTACTACAGCAAGACGCTATCCAAGGCAGAGAAGAACCACTGCGTCACCCGACGAGAGTTACCGGCGGTAGTAAAGACCTTGGAGCACTTCAACAAGTACCTCTACGGTCAGCCATTCCACCTGAGAACTGACCATTGCGCCCTAACGTGGCTATTGAGCTTTAGGAACCTGGAAGGCCAGACATCACGTTGGGTCCAGAGGCTGCAGGAGTACGACTTAACCTCGGAACATCGTAGAGGAAAGAGTAACGGAAACGCTGACGCCAAGTCCCGAAGACCCTGTCCAGAAGAGTGCGGCCAGTGCACAAGAGTGGAAGAGAAGGAGCGTGCCACAGCAGTCCGAGTAGTCACGGCAGTGCCTGCGGATGGCTGGGATAGCGCAGGCCTGAGGAGGGAGTAGCTGGCGGACGCAGACTTGGGGCAACTCTTGAGGGAAGTGGAGGCAGGGACGAGACCAACCTGGGAGGACATCGCACCGAGGAGCGCCACCTACAAGTCGTACTGGGCCCAATGGGACTCTTTGAAGACCAGAGAGGGCGTGCTGTTCCGGGTATGGGAATCGCCTGATGGGAAGACGCATAGAGAACAGTTGGTACTTCCCCGGAGTAAGGTCCCGGAAGTCTTGGAGGCAGTGCACGCCAGTACTTCAGGAGGGCACCTGGGAGCGAACCGAACGATTGACAAACTACGGCAGCGCTACTACTGGCTGAGGCTCAGAGCAGACGCTGAGAGATGGTGCCGTCAGTGTCACATGTGCGTGGCGAGTCGCAGCGCCCAGACTAGGAGCCGGGGTCGCATGCAGCAGTACAAAGTCGGAGTGCAATTCGAACGGATCGCCGTTGACATTGCTGGACCATTCCCAATATCCGACCGAGGCAACAAGTACCTGATGGTGGTCGTGGACAACTTCACTATGTGGCCGGAGGTGTATGCCATCCCGAACCAAGAGGCAAAGACAATCACAGACTGCCTCGTGGAGCAAGTGTTCTGTCGATTTGGGGTGCCGTTGGAGCTCCACAGCAACCAGGGCACCAATTTTGAGTCCAACCTGATGAAGGAGGCACTAGAAAGACTTGGAGTTAACAAGACCCGCACAACACCTCTACATCCCCAGTTGGATGGCATGGTCGAAAGGTACAACAAGACCTTAGAGGAACACTTGAGGAAGGTTGTGGCCAGCCATCAGCAAGACTGGGACGTCAAGGTGCCACTGTTCTTGCTGACCTACCGCTCGTCAACACACGACACCACGGGGATGACACCAGCCAGCTTAATGTTCGGCCGAGAGTTACGCCTCCCTTGTGACCTGGCTTTTGGAAGCCCTCCGGGGGTGAAACAGCCAGCGACCGAGTATATGGAGAACCTGGTGAACCACCTCCACGACATGCACGAGATGGCTCGCCAGAACATCCAGAAGGCGAGTGACCACATGAAAACCCGATACGGCAGGCAAGCCAACAGCCAAGGGTTCCAGCAAGAAGACCTGGTCTGGTTGTACCGCCCTACCCGGAACAAGGGACGCTGCCCGAAGCTTCAGCAGCCTGGCAAGGACCGGACCATGTGGTGAAGAGGATTAACGACGTGGTCTACTGCAACCAGAAGGTTCCTCGAGGGAAGATGTTGGTGGTACACCTGGATCGCCTGGCACGCTACGATGGTGCTGTTTGGGACGACCAGCTTTGAGGAGGGAGCAGTGTCACCCAAATGTCGGAACTCCCTATAGAACCGGCCGGCAGTAGGGCCAGAGGGGAAGCATTCAGACCACGCCTATCCATTTGTCTCGTGTCACTAACTGAAGGGCTGATTAGGTAAACGGTGGGAGCCCTGTACCGTCTCTTTCCCCTCCCACCAGACGTCTCGAAACCTCGGGATAATTGTGCGCGCTGCGAAGTTTCCAGAAACGGCGATCTTCCCTATATAAGGCCTGTAGTTGGCAAGTCAGCTGAGTTCTTGGCGGGCTGCCATGAGGAGCGCCCAGTGAGGGACCGGACTGGAAGACTGTGTACGTGCATCGGAGGAGTGTACGTAATTGCGAGTGCAAAGTGGAACTGTGACGGACGAACTGGTGAATTGTAATTGTGTGCGCTACGTAATTCTGTGTAATCGGCAAGTGTTTCAACTGTAATTCGGTAGAAATAAAGAACATTTTGAGTCTGTGCAATTGGACTTTTAATTTCACGAACCCACAAAGTCAGAATAATAATAATAACAATGATACCTATTGCAGTTGCAACTGAATCACCTTTGCACGCGTAATCCTATCTCACTCTCCCCATGGTAGCAATAAGCAGCAACGTCGCCTCTCTCTCTCCATACGAAATGTCAATTACTTTCTAGATTGGTAACCAGTATAGTTTGGTGATGTGTTAAAAATAATCTTCTAATGGTGAAGAGCACAATGTTGAAGAAAAGGAGGGGGAACAGGAGGGGGAACAGAAGAACAACAAGAAATTTCAATGATTTTCTGAAATTTTGAAGGTCAGTTTGGTTTTATAAACAAGTAATCGAGTGCCAGCTGATGATAAGAGCAAAAGCTCTTGAAACATGTCCTGTGAATAAACAGTGTGATTGAAGCAATGTGTCAATATCTTCTCAATTCACTTTTGTGCCAAATAAAAAAGTATTCTTTTGGTCTGGCTTTGCAATCTAATGTTATTTTTCAGAATAATTGCTTAAAAATTTAGGTGCATATTGCATCCCTAGCATCTATAGTCTATTAAATAGGATATGCTTCTCCTATTTAATATAAATTTTGAGATAAAATATATCGGGATTGATTCTAATTTAATAATTGGAAATTTTTGTACACTGATGTTAATCACACTATTAAATGAACATTGGTTATGTTAACGCTAGCACATTTTTATTAAATCAGAAGACTGTACTGACTAGCTGTATTGACAGTAGAGGTCTCTCTTTATCAATGGCTATGATCACCAATACAAATAGTTGGTTGTCAGCTGATAATGAAATGTGTAGTGTTTAACGCCCGCTTTTACTACATACAGCACCGCAGGCGATGACACTGATGATACATGAGATGAAGATGGAGCACCGGTGGAATGAGATGGCGGGGGAAACTAGAGATCCTGGAGAAAACCCGCTCCTGCGCTGTGTTGTCCACCACAAATCTCACTTTGCAGTCGTCTGGGATCGAACCCAGGCCGCCTTGGTGAAATCCAAGCAGTCTAACCACTGAGCCACGGTGTGGCCTGTTGTCAGCTGATGATGGAAACAAATGTTCCCTTAAACAAGTTTTGATTTTACGAAGGTAAGTGAGGTAGTGTAAACATAACCAATATTCAATTAATAGGATTGATTCTTCATTAAATTTAAAGGGAGTCGATTAATGACACTAAACAACACTTTTAAATTTTTCCAGAACATGTTTCAGAGACTTTGCCTCTATCCTCAAATGGCCATTGACTGGACTCTTTAACATGACTCATAACATTCATAACAACGCTGTTTTCAACACTTCCAAGAAGGGAAAGGATTGATTCTGTTTAGCTCAGAATTGGATTAAATAACTGCCTGAAGAAAATTTCTGTTTTTAGCTTTTCATGACACGATAAACATCCATAATTTCTGAATAATGCCCTAAATATGTCACTGTATGTTAAAGATATAATCCTGTTTATAAACTGCAATGTTACAGATATTAATGGAAAAACTCCATTTTAAAACCATGGTCCTACAAGTGCTGCAGAAACCTAGTTTGAGGCATTTTCTTATTTTCAATTCCATTGGGACTTCTTGACATTTCAGGAGTTGCAAAATACACCCAATGCAAGACTGTGATGGACAAATGCATCCCACAGTTGCAAACAGATTGAGAGCAGAATGAGGGCTAGATTACATTGTAAAAATGTTACACTCTTTGATAAAGGTACCAATAAACTTCACCAATGAGTTTTGTGGTGCTACTGAAAGTATTATGGAGGTGTTGTTCCAAACTCAGAACTGCAGACTAAAAACGCTGCATTAGACAAATTGAAAGAAATTCAATAATGAATTTGCCAATGTTATGACACTAGTATGGATTCAGCACAATAAATGACTAAATGTTTCCGAACACTAAATGATTTCTTCCAAAAAATATTCTTATAGTACAATGTTGAGCACCAAAGGTTAATCTAGTATTGAATGCACTGGATAAAAATCTGTAACATCAGAAGTTGTCATTTCTCAACAACCGAAAAAGGAAACATCAATTTTAAATGCACCATAAATTTTGCCAATAAGAGAACCTCTGCTGATACAATGGCAACCCACTGAAGGGTTTGGGAAGAGGGAGGGATCTGGAGAAATGCCCATTGTGTCAGCAAAGGGATAAAGAATGGCATTTGCCTTTAGAATGTGAAGAAACTGGGTTGCTTAGGGAGAAGATAGGTAAAAAAGAATGGGCAAGGCTACCAAAGGAAATTCAAGCAATGAAGTTAGAGTGTAAAAACTAGGAAACATTTAATTGAAATTGGGAACTTTTGGGGCAAAGTAAGAGCCAAATGGTTGAGGAAGATAAGTAAATATGATGAAAATGAAGATGAAGTTATCTTATTGGTTTGTCTCATAAATTTGTTTGATTCTTGTTACGTGTTTACGACAAAGAACGCCTGCACTGTATGCCCGTATCACAACTACGGCAACGAAGTTGCTTAATTATGTAGGGGTAACCTGTTTACATACGCAAGGTCATCGAAAGTATACAAGGCAATGAAATTTTCAAAACAAACTTTATTTTGTGCAGTATGCACCATTATCAATAACATATCTCCATTTCTCAGGAAGCTTATCAATACCATTTTTCCAAAATCTTGCAGTTTTCTGGTTGACGAACTCTTCTACGGCGAGTCTGCAATCCTCCAAGGAAGTAAGGCGTTTGCCATTAAGGAAGTTTTGCAGGGATCGGAATAAATGATAGTCGGATGGGGCAATGTCTGGAGAATAAGGCGGGTGAAGTAACACATCCCAGTCGAAATCCCGTAATTTCTGACGAGTTACCATAGAAGTGTGTGGTTTGGCATTGTCTTGATGAAAGACGACTCTACCATTAGATGCTAACTCTGGCCTTTTCTCTTCTAGGGCAACCTTCAAACGATCCAACTAAGAACAGTATTTCTCTGAATTGATGGTCTGCCCAGGAGGAAGAAATTCGTAATAAATAATTCCTTTCCAGTCCCACCAAATACACAGCATAATCTTCTCAGGATGAAGCCCTGGTTTAGGAATTGAGAGTGGTGGTTCCCCTTTCTTACGCCATGACTTTCTCTTTCGGATGTTGTTGTACACAATCCACTTTTCGTCTCCTGTAACCAGCTGTTTCAGAAAAAGGGCAGTTTCATTGCGTCTTATCAATGCGTCACAGATGGAAACGTGCTGAACTAAATTTTGTTCACTCAGTTCGTGCGGAACCCATACATCCCGAAGATTAACGTAACTAAGTTTCTTTAGGTGCCTGGCTACAGTTGCATGAGATAAGTTTAGCTCCTGACCTACCTCCCGAGTTATTCTGGGGTTGTTCGTAATCATGTCCTTTATCCTTTCCTCATCCGTAACCACAGGTCGTACAGAACGAGGTTTGTCTTTCACAGAGAAGTTCCCAGCTCGAAATCGAGTAAACCATTTTTGACATGCCTGCATCTTCTCCGTAAACAGCACAAATTTTCCATTGAGTTTGTGAGGCTGTTTTACCTTTATGGTAATAAACAGCATTAAATGTCGAAAATGTTCCTTCTTGCCTTCCATATTAACATTCACAAGTTACAACTCCACACTGTTGCATCCACAAACTGGTACTGAAGATTGGTTACCAATTCTTACATAAGTTGACCTATTTACCTTTGGCCGTGAGATCGCTGTGGTTTGTGTTCATAGCATTCTTTTCAGTTATTGTATTTGTAAACAAACCCCATATTGTTAGGCAACTTCTTTGACGTAAAAGTAATGGGGGCATGCAGTGTTCTCAGGAGTTCTTAGTCGTAAACACGTAACAAGAAGCAAACAAATTTATGAGACAACCCGATAGATAAGTTGCCAATAGGGACCCATTAGCTTGACAACCTCAGAGTTTGAATCTATTGGGCCCAAGGGTAACCAGCAACTCAGTGTAGTATTAAGTAGGTATGTAAATGTATAATAATTTGTAATTGAAGTGGAAATAAAGATTACTTACTTTCTTACAATGGCAACCCAAACACTTAGGCCCCTATTCATAGATACCACTTTGATCTAGACTATCCTCCAATTTATTTGGTCCATACCAAATGTGGTCTACTTTTCAACATTCATAGACGATAAAACACCTTGGACCAAGATAAGCCTTGGGCCAGCAAGAAGCAAATGTTACATAACGAGAAAAGGTTCTATGCATGTGCAATTCCTATAGAATGGTGAACAAACCACAGTTACTTACAGTTGAAATTTCTATTGCACTTTTACAGCTGTATCTTAATCATTTTGATGGTTGCTGCTTAATATTCAAGAGCACAAGTTTGGTATTCTGTGAACATGGAGTTAATGAAGAAGTGTGAAATCAATTGGTCTGAGAAAGAGAAAAGTGCTTGCTTTTTTAGTTCAGAAAAGGATGGACACTAAAGAAACTAAGTCAGTCTGAGAGTTTTCTGTACTTTTTGGAGGAAAAGAATGAAGTATTCTCCATTTAAAGGAGCAATGGAAGAGACAGAAGGCACGAGTGTACATGAATGTTTACAGAATGCAGTCTTTATTGTCTTATACTGAACGTGCACTTCTACACTTTATATTTGGTTAGGTTAATATAGAATTTTATTTTAACTACAGAAGTAATTAGATAATTCCCCCATTGCTTAATGTGTAAAAATAAATACACTACAGTCATCCAGTAGTTATTCTATTCGAAGAGCTTTAATAGATAAACCAGCTCTTCTTTCTAATAGTATGCAAAGTAGCAACTTTTTTCTAATTCCTTCACACTTTTGATGTTTTTATATACAACCATGATTTTTAATATAATTTCTTTACTTTTTAGTGCAATTTCATTTTGGAGGGCATTCTTTTAACGTTATTAATTGTTTATTTACTTACTGTATAATGCAGCCATATTGAAGAATTCAGTACAGCCAAACTATGCTTGTTTCTCCACTGAATGCAATGCTGCCAATCTTACTTGTCCCGAAATTACACTATCTAGCAGACTAACACAAAGTAGTACCTAAATTGCACCACATAGCTAACTAAACACTAACATGGTTTGAGGAGGCTAAGTTATCGCCCAGGCAAATTTTGTTGCTCATGCACTGATTTGCACATAAACAATTCTACGACACGACGATAATGGAGTGCTCCGTAGGAAATACATGTGTGAGTTCGCAGACTGTATCTGGTTCAGCTACTGCCCCGAAGTGTACATGATGTCAAATGACACCAAGTATACTGCAAGAGGGACAATTGGCGGTCCCAGTCACGTCGTAGGTAAGTAAGTTTTCCTCCATCTTATTTCATGAATTCTACGCACCGCAGCCACAGTCATTACTTTATAGTTGTCCATTTTGCGAAGATGTCTGCCTTTAATCTACCCCTCTGAGGTGGACCAACATTTTGAGCCGAACCAAGGTATTTGGTCTCCAGACAATACAAATTCCAGTTTATGAATAAGGAAATCGATCGTCCACCGTTAGTTCACCAGAAGTAGCAAGCATCTCTGCTTCACGTTCAAGAGGTCCCGAGTTCGAATCTCGGTCAGAGTGAGTTACCTGGATAAGGTTTTTCCGGGGTTTTCCCTTATCCTGAAAGACGAATGTCGGGTAACTCTAAGCGCCATGGACCCCGGATGCATTGAGCATCATTTCACTCATTTCATTCATCGTCCGATATGACTAAATGTTGGAGGACGTAAATTACAAAAAAAAAAAAAAAAAGTTGGTCCATACCAAGACTGACTATGAAGAGCACCCTTAAAATATCAAACTTAAAGTATAATCATTTTTAAGACATACTTAAATAGTATTTCTTTCAACACACCTGGAGAAGCCCATCTTCCAATAGGAGAGCTTTCAAAATCAGAGCTGTGTCTGCTACGCCCATGCTTCATTTCTTGAACAAACTTTTGGAGATCATCATTAACTTCACGAAGTTGAAACAGCTGATCTTCCTTGTCTTTCAGATCCTGCTTCAATAATTCGGAGCTGGTAATGGCTTCTTTTGCTTTAGTTTGCCAAAATGCACACTGGCCCTCCAACTTCGCAAGCTGAAATGAATTAGGAAAATTACTAAGTTAATTGTTGAACACCTGGACCTCTCTTTGATCTCAAATGGCAGCTTTCACAAGAACATGAATCATTATTACATAGCAGAGCTTTTACAGCTGTAGTTTACAAAATGAAGAGCAAGACTGGGGTATATATAATGAAGCAGATGTATAGGAGTTTAAAAGGCAGTAAAGGTAAAAAGAACATTTAGGAAGATATTAAATTATATTTTCTTTATTATGTGAGTTTGGGTGAATGTAGTAACAGTGATGTCCAAATTAAATGAAAAACTATTTGTAGCCTATATAGAGTCAAACTGAAAATTCAATGCCATGGCCAGGATTTGAACCACTATTTGAATGATTAATTTCCATAAATTAACTTAATTACACAAATATATTTGTTAATGAATCTCCACTTAACTTAAGAAGTTGATGCTAATACTTTTTTCTTCTTTCTACAAAGAAAAAAAAAGTATTTTCTTTCTAAAATACTTCTTTCTTTCTTTTTTCAACAAACTTCTGGCTTAGCAATGAATAATCCTCTTTCACCTTTTCTTGCTGATCTTTTTATGAGTTTTTTCGAAATTCAAGTCACTAAAGCTTTTCCTATGATTTTTAAAACATGGTATAGATATGTTGATGATATTTTTGCTATTGTTCCTGAAAAAAAATTAATGATGCTTTAAAATTACTAAATTTACAAGATAAAGCTACAAAATTCACATTAGAAACTGAAATTAATGGCTTTCTTCCTTATCTACATTTGAAAATAATAATAACAAATTAGATTTTGGTATTTATAGGAAATCTACTCATATTGATAATTACATAAAAAATAAAAGTTTTAACCCTTTTTCACATAAATTTGCTGTTTTAATAGTTTGATTTATAGATTAATAAATATACCTCTGAATAAAGAGGAATTTAATAAAGAATATAAACATATTATTAATACTGCTTTAATTAATGGTTTTAATAAAGATTTTATACAAAAGAAGATTGAAAAATTTAAATATCAAAAAACTGTTAATGATATTTCTACTCTTAAAAAAATAAAAGATGTTTATAATTTAAAAAAATTTATTTACCATCCTTGGGTTAATAAACACTTTCAAATTTTTTTTAAAGAAGTTGGTATAACTTTAGTTCCTCAAAATAAATATAGTATTAAAAATGTATTACAATTTTCTAAAACAGATAAAATTCCTAATAATAAAAAATCTGGTATTTATCAATTTAATTTTAGATTGTGAATAGGTTTATATTGGAAAGACAAAACATAGTTCGGAAACCAGAAAGAAAGAACATTTTCGTAACATTAAATATAAACAAATTGATAAATCGGCCGTAGCAGATCATTTTTGGTCATTTAACCATGAAATAAATCCCAAAGTTAAATTATTAAAACAATTAAATGGTCCCATAGATTTAATAGTGTGGAAAAAAATATTTATTTTAAAAACTAAAAATCGCGTAATGAATTTTGACATACCGGCAGTTGATTTTGTTTTTAGGTTTGTTTCATCTTCAGATGTTAGTAATGCTGAAAACATAACATAACAAAAGAAAAAACATGGTAAAACCGAGATTTCCTTAACAACGGAGTTTGTTTATAATGAACTGAAGACAAATGCAATGTGCCTTCGAAATCGATCTTAGAAAGAAGAAAGAAGTATTAACATCAACTTAAGATAAGTGGAGATTCATTAACAAATATTTATACTTGTGTAATATTTATTACTTCACTGTAACTAGCTTCATTTTCTATGTAAGTAACTTAATATTTGTAGTCTGTTTTTTAAACTTACATATTACATTTTTATTTTGTGTGGGACTAGTTTCGGAAGCTGCTGCTTGAAGGTCCAATACTTTAACTTTATCACCAAACTAATCTTTTGCACTTATAACTGTTGAATGGTTAAGGCTATTGACATAATGTACCTTTATCATGTGGGAGTTATCACCGTTGCGTTATCACCATGAACATACATCAGATATCTCACATGTGAAAATGAATTATTTGAAAACTAAATAATTTAATAACAAACTATTCAATTCATGTTTTTGGGTCATCAATTACTAAAAAGACAGTTTTCACATCAATAACTCTATAGTTAGATTAAGCATAATGCAGATTCATTCCAGAAATTTTCTCTTGTGAAGTTCTAGATGAGATCATATTTGCTGAGGGTTGTAGTTTCATATACCTTTACATTAATGTTCAAAACCTATTAACTGCAGTCAGTGCAAAGATACAGCAGTTGTTTGTGTTAGTAAGCTTTGTCAGCACATAATAAACACTTCCGTCTCTTGTGGTTCAGCAATTACAGCAGATGTTATAACATTCCTACCAAATAAGAAGGATAACATTGGCTATTTCTATAAAATTCTGGGTATGCATTTTATCCTATAAGCATCATTAATACAAGTGCACTTCAATCAAAATCTTAATGAGCTGTATTTAAAAAATAAAAATTGGGAAAAATTTTCCATTCAAAGGTAATATGAGATAAAAATCTTGCTGAAATGGAAGATGCTGAAATTTCATTTTTGAGTTGTCATGCAAACACGTATGCACAAAGATTTTCCTAAAAATACCTTTCTTAAGCTCAGGGAGCCTCAAAATTATTTCCAGTTAAATCTCAACATTGAATTTTTTGCTGGAACCCAATACTTCCTCTTCTTCTACAAATAGAGAAAGTCACTGAACATTTACAGGGAGTGAAAATTTACAATGGAAAAAGAAAAATTATGTGGAAAAAGTTTCCAGGGAAAAAAACTATGGACCAAAAAAAAACCAGGGGCAGTAAATTTGAGAAGTTTAAAATGGACAAGAGATTTAAATGAATGCCCAGTGTTACAACTGAGAAATAAGTATTGACTTCTCGAGATTCAACTGTATTGTGTTAAAAAATGCGACTCATCTAAAATTTAATAAGTATTGACTTACAACTCTTGGCTGTAAAGAATTTAAAGAAGAGAAAAGTTATGGAAAAACAAATTCAATTATGAATAGATATAGTGGGGAAAAAATAGCAACTTGCAACTGTAGATTACAATATATGCCAAATGATCAAAGTGATTCAGAATTTGCTGCAACAGTATTAGTGATGAAAGTGCTAGCTAGCAGGCCCTTCCAGGACTTGATCTAGCAAAATAAACAAAACTAATGTCTACCAGAGCATTACGTAATGGACATTAAAGCATTAACATGCTACCATAGGGACCCCGTACATCTAGACCATCAATTATGTTGTAGTGAAATGTACTGCACAACAAAGCATCATATTTTAATCAAAAGCTATTTTTGATTTGGTCAAATAATTCAAGCAACACATCATTACGTTGCTGCCCACTGTGCACATGAATTTCTTTGAATTTGCCTGAATTTCAGCACTTTTTCCAACATCTAATTAAAAGGATTTATACCTACATTGATATAATGTTTGCTAATAACTTTCTGCATAGCAGTTATCTCACTCTCTTTCATGAGATTGTCCCTGTTACACAAAATAAGACACACATGGAGGTCTACAAGCCAGAGCACAAATTACAGAATAAGTGAAACTACAACAAGAAGCCATTACCACTACACAAACTCATTAGGGAGACTGGTTTATCCTAAAGTTCTTGTCATACAGTGATGAAAATATTAATATTACCCATACAAAATACAGAACTGCATCAGCCATGAGTTCCTGAGTTTCTAGCCCATGTCCAATTCTGAAATAGTTTTCTGGAAATGTTTGAGGCTAAAGAAATGCAAAAAATGCTGTTTACATCAAATGAATGTTGATATTTCACTTGTCCAAAAATGTAAAATGCAAAACTGCAGAATACGGGAAAGAGAACCACCTAAGCTCATATGCAAGTGATTGGTGCTTATATTCTTGCAACATTGTGGCAAGAATTTAATGGACCACATTTTTTAGATGCAAGATTAACCATGGATCAGCACCAGAATTACAAATTAGACCACTTTACTGAAGTGTTGAATAAACATGAATTATCTGAAGCTGGGTTCAAAAAAGATGGTACCCCTGCTCACAAGGCCAAAGGGACCATACAGACTTGTATTGGGATACTTAAGCAGCAGGTAAAAATAACTAAAACAACGGCTAAATTTAGAAAAAAATGATCTGATACCAATACTTGCAGGCTTATCAGGAACCCCTTATGGCCACCTAGATCCCTTGATCTGTTTCCCCCAGATTTCTTTCCTTGTGGTTATCACGACCAAAACAACATGACAATTATCACTGCAGAAACTGCAAGCCATATATGACATCTTGTGGTGGACATGCACAATAACAAATTATTTAAAAATGACAGCAAAGCTGCAGGTGAAGCACATTTATGCTTTAGTTAGACTTTCTTAAGTTATATAAGGGAAAGCACTATTATTTTTTGTTTTATTTTATTGGGATTTACTTTTCCCTGCATAAGTGGAAGGTACTTATGTTTATACTTTTTTGTTTAGTTTAGTGAACGTCCAGGATCAAATTCCAGTAGTGCCTGGATAAACATTATTCCAAATTTTCTCCAAATCTGAAAAGGTGAATATCAGGTGAATTAATATTGTGAAAGAAAGAACACTAAAATATCTTAATAATTTGGAATAAATGGTTTTATTGTACATGTTTAGGCTTTCACGCCGGTGTTAATCCAAAAGAATGTTGTTTCTGGGCTTGAAGGCCGTGGTGTAGATTATGAAAAAATATCTGATGTTTCGCCAGTAGCTGCGTCGGACACCTTCAGAGATTCAGTCCTGGCTGGTCATAACTAGACTGGCATTTAATGGAGCACCTTAACTATATATAGAGGTATGAGCGACCGCCCACTTGTCTCCTATTGGTCAATCATCCACCAACTCATCGTCTAGACCATGGCCTTCAAGCCTGGAAGCAACATTCTATTGAAATGGTTTTATTGTTTTATCTTGATATCCAAGTAGGAATATTAAAATGAAGGAAAGCTTGACTACAAGCATAATGGGCACAAAGATGTTTGCATAATGTGATAAATTCTATTCATAGCTTCATAAGATTCCAACAGTGGATGAGGCGTTATAACAAAAATATACAAACACAGGAAAGAAGCAAAACAATAGTTGCATAGGACAAATAGGAGCCCAGAGAGCAGGTAGGCATAATCCATTTTTAAAATATTTCACATTTGGCCTACAAGAGGCACTGATACAACCATGGTTGCTCTTAAATGTAACTCACATTCAGAACAAAAAGTGTTGATATTGTCACTTTGTGGGTTCGTGAAATAAAAAGTCCAGGTTACTAACACAAAAAAAAATTGCACTTTATTTCTGTAGAAATACGCTTCGTACACATACGCAATACAACATACAAGGACAACAAACACAGCTGCATACCCACATGCGTTCAATTACTGACTGACTGTCTTTTGCGGGTGGGCTGCCTTTTTATAGATTACTACCACACCAGAAATTTCTCAAACAATCCAGACCCGGCTAGATCAAAGGCAAACTCTTGAGAAATCCGTCTCCTCCCGCCCACCATTTTGGCGAACTTTTATCTCTGCACCACACTGCCATCTCTTTGATCTCGTTGCCCGCGCTACCTACAATCAACAAGGGCCTGGAGACACTGCTCCCTCCTCAAGGCTGGTTGTCCCGAACAGCACTATCGTAACGGTCCAGACGATCCAGGTGTACCACCAACATCTTCCCTCGGGGCACCTTCTGGATGCGGTAGACCACGTCATTAATCCTCTTCACCACCCGGTACGGTCCTTTACCATGGCTGCTGGAGATTCGAGCATCGTCCCTTGGTCCGGGTTCTGGATGTTTTGACGAGCCATCTCATGAATGTCGTGGAGATGGTTCACCAGGTTCTCTACATTCTCAGTTACTGGCTGTTTTGCATCCGGGGGGCTTCCAAAAGCCAGATCACAAGGGAGACGAAACTCTCGGCCAAACATTAAGCTGGCTGGCGTCATCCCAGTGGTATCGTGTGTAGACGAGCGATAGGCCAGCAAGAACAGTGGCACCTTGATGTCCCAGTCTCACTGATGGCTGGCCATGACCTTCCTCAAGTGCTCTTCTAAGGTCTTGATGTATCTCTCCACCATGCCATCTGACTGGGGATGCAGGGGTGTTGTGCGGGTCTTGTTCACCCCAAACCTTTCTAGTGCCCCTTTCATCAGGTTGGACTCAAAATTGGTGCCCTGGTAACTGTGGAGCTCTAACGGCACCCCAAATTGGGATGGCATACACCTCCGGCCACTTGGTGAAGTAGTCCACGAGCACCATCAGGTACTTGTTGCCACGGTCGGACACGGCGATCCTTTCGAATGGCGCTCCGACGTTGCACTGCTGCATGCGACCCCGGCTCCTAGTCTGGGGGCCACGACTCGCCGCGCACACATGACATTGACGGCACCATCTCTCAGCGTCTGCTCGGAGCCTCAGCCAGTAGTAGGGCTGTCGGAATTTGTCACACGTTCGGTTTGCTCCCAGGTGTCCTCCTGAAGTACTGGCGTACACTTCCTCCAAGTTACCGTGGCTCTTCCCTCTACCAGGTTCAGAGGTGAAGTCGTACTCCTGCAGCCTCTGGACCCAACGTGCCGTCTGGCCTTCCAGATTCTTAAAGCTCAATAGCCAGGTTAGGGCGGAATGGTCATTCCTCAGGTGGAATGGCTGACCGTACAGGTACTTGTGGAAGTGTTCCAATGTCTTTACTACCGCCAGTAACTCTCGCCGGGTGACGCGGTAGTTCTTCTCTGCCTTGGATAGCGTCTTGCTGTAGTAGGCTATCACTCGCTCATGGCCGTCCTGGACTTGGGATAACATGCCTCCAATGCAATGATCGCTGGCATCAGTGTCCACGATGAAGGCGCCACCTGGTTGTGGAAATCCCAAAATTGGAGCACTGCACAGTGTCTTCTTCAGGTGCTGGAAAGCGCCTTCGGCGTTCATCTGTCCATACGTAAGGTCGGTGTTATTCTGTCAGGCGGGTTGAGGGGTTTGGTGATATTGGAGAACCCCTTTATGAAGCAACGGTAATAACTGCACAGTCCTAAGAAACTGCACAATTCTCTCTTATCCTTTAGCCGAGGCCAATCTGTCACGACCTGTGTCTTCTCCGGGTCTGTGGCCACTCCGGTTGATAAGACTATGTGGCCCAAGTAGTTCACCTCCTTGCGGAAGAGCTGGCACTTCTTTGCATTTAGCTTCAAATTGGTCGCCTGCATTCTTGTAGCACCTTACTCAGATTCTTGAGATGGTTTTCGAGAGTCTTACCGACGATGATGATGTCGTCCGGATATAGCAGGCAGGCTTCATAAGTCAGCCCTCTCATCACTGATTCCATTCGGCATTGGAATGGTAGCTGGTGCATTGCAGAGGCCAAAGGGCATAACTGTGAACTGCCAAAGCCCCTTGGCCTGTCGAGAATGCAGTCTTTTCCTTGTCTCGCGGGTCTAGAGCCACCTGCCAGTATCACGACTTCAGGTCCAGGGTCTAGAACTACTGTGCACCAGCTAGCATATCCAGGGTGTCGTCAATCCGGGGTAAGGGGAAACAGTCCTTCCGGGTGGCAGCGTTCAGCTTCCTGTAGTCCACGCAGAAGCGTAGCTTGCCGTTCTTCTTTGTCACCAGAACTATAGGGGAACACCAAGGGCTGTCAGACTCTTCAATCACTCCCCTGGATTTCATGTCATCTACCATATTCCGTACCGCCACATGTTTCACCAGCGTAACACGTCTAGGTGGTTGCCGAATAGGCTGGGCATCTCCGGTGTAGATGTGGTGGAGCATGCAGTCCGTGCGGCCATAGTCACTGTCGCCTTGGCTGAAGACGCGCTGTAATCTCCTCAGCAGTTGTCAAACTTTCTCCAGCTGTTTTGCTGTCAGGTTGTCGGCCGCCCTCTCCAGTAAGCCTTCCAGACGGGGCCCCAGGTGTTGCGTCGGCACCGGCTCCTGCGTCTTGTCGATTGCGGTTATGCTGACCACGGGCTTGCACGTCCCCAGCTCCGTTCCGGCCTGGACGACGTGATCCGTGTCTACCAGGTTGAGCAGCCTCACTGGCACCTCCTCTCGGCATGGCAATAATGTCCTGGCTACACAGAGTCCGAGCACAGGAGTCTTCTGGTCCAGCATCACGTTCTTCGTCCGCTGGCCTTCCAGTCGCACCGTCACCAGCACCTCGCTTCTCGCGGGGACAACCATGTCTTCCTTCAGTACGACCCTGCAAATTCCATGGCGCTCTTCGGGCTGTCGGAGTATCACCTCTTCTCCATTGAGCCGCAGGACCTTCCTGCCGACGTCGATTGTCGCCTCGTGGCTCCTGAGGGCATCCAATCCCAGTATCACCTCCTCAGCCACCTTCGCGACGAACACCCACAGACGTACGGCACTCCTTCCCAAGATCAACTTCAGTAGGGCCTCCTTTTCCACAGGCAAGGTGTCGCCCGATGCCATCACAAGATGGTATGGTCGGCTCGACTTCCTCATGGGCAAACCCTTGGCCATGTCAGGTCTGATGATGGTCACGGCCGCCCCGGTGTCCACCAGCACGCGGCACGGCTTTCCTATTACCCAGCTGTCCGCGATGAGGCTGTCATCCATACGCCGGATGACAGCGTGCAGTGTAACTCGAGGGGATGGTGGTGATGTGCCTCTCTCCACGATGACCCTTACTCGTTCTTCTGGCTGCTCTTCCTGGTGTGGGCAGTCTCTCTCCAGGTGTCCCGGCTGTCCACACCCCCACAAAGACAGCAGCAACGATAAGTAAATGACAATATTCAACATAGACATTGTGAACTAGCTTCCACACCAAGAAGATCTGAGCGAATTCGAGGACAGAATATGGATACCTAGCTTCAACAACCAAAGGAAGAAGAGGAACTTCAACTAGTCGAAGGACTAATAGAAGAGGAGAATCTTGGATTCAATAGGACTTGAAGCGACAGATGAAGACATCAACACAAGAACAAATGGATAAATGGATTTATTAGGGACAGGAATGTAGAAGTAGTTTAGATTGTGAAAATTGTAAGCTACAATTGTAGCAATTAGATTAGTTAGGTTAGATTAGATAGGTTAGTGTAGGTTAGCTTTTCTGCAAAATGTTTGTAAATATCAAAATAATTATTATGTTTGAGTAAATATAAAATTGTAACACTGTGTCTTGGTATAGCATCTAGAGGCCAAGACATAAGAAATGCAGAATAAAAAAAAAATTTAAAAAAAAATGTCCACACCCCCAACACAGGCCGCTAGGTCTTCGCCGGCTCCCTCGGCTGGTCTTCTGTCTCCGGTGTAGCAGACACTCCCGTTCTCGACGTCGGGATAGCTGTCACCTTGGCCGCCTCCATCCTTAGGCCGCCTCCAAGCATTAGGCGCTGACGAATCTCCGTGTCTCGTACCCCGTCGACAAAGGTGTAGGCAGTCTCTCGGGATACGAACTCTGGTGGGAGGTCGACTAGGGCTTTGCTGGCCAGCTGCTCAATTGCCAGGGCGAACTCCTGCAGCGTCTCCCCTGGCTGCTGTGACCTTGACTTCAGCTGGCTGAGGTACGCTGCGGCTAAGCGGTGATTTCCAAAGCGATTCTCCAGGGCCTCCCAGATGTCCTTGGGCGCCGCCGCTATCTGGACCGCGTTCAGGACTTCCGCGGCCCTTCCTTGGAGGCTGGCTATTAACTGTGTGGCCTCTTCCTCTGGTGACCATTTGTTGTGCTTGGCCACTGCATCGAACTGACGGCGGAAGAATTCGAAAGTTGTCGCGTCGTCGTATTTAAGAGGTTTGACGCGCGCAGATGTTGTGTCGCGTCCCAGCACGTCGACCTTTAAATCCTTCACCTCCTGCCGACGATGTCCTCCACCATGGCGCTCAGGGACTTTGTGTTGCTGTCGGCCTTTCCCTCCGGGTTGTTCACGCGGTTTGCAAGGTCTTCGACGTCTTCCACCATGGCGTTCAGGGACTTGGCGTTATTGTCAGCCTTTTCCTCTAAATCGTTAAGGCACTCGTCCACTTGCCCCATCCGCTTGCCCAGCTCCGCAACATCATTCCTTACGCCGGACAACTGCTCTTCAAACTTTGCGGCGAGAACCTCGTTTGCCGCTTTAATTTCCGTGGTCAATTCGGTCTTCATTGCAGTCAGATTGTGATTTGTCGTCTCCCATCTTTGCGGCCAGGCAACACACCAGAAATTTCTCAAACAATCGAGACCCAGCTAGAACAACGGCGAACTCTCGAGAAATCCGTCTCCTCATGCCCACCATTTCGGCGAGCTTTTATCTCCGCACTGCACTGCCGTCTCTTTGATCTCGTTGCCCGCGCTGCCTCCAATCAACAATGGCCTGGCGACAATATATTCAAGGCAATGCATAGAACTAATTGTCCATTCCAAACCAGCGTTTCCATTGATGTATACAAAAGCACAAGCTTATGCTTCTCACAAGCTTAAAGCAACCACTCTTATGCCAATTTATATAGTTGCTCAATAAATGCACTATAACATGAAATATTTGGGAAAGGAAAAGTACAGAAGTGCAGATTTTATTGCAATTATAAGAACTCATTAATAAAGGCAATGGGTACACTAATCATTAAGGTATTACAAAAATTTTACTAATGCCATCTGCCATTTGCAGAATTTTGAGTATCTTGCTTGCAAATTACCAAATCTATGCATAACTGCTGTTCTCTTATATATAAGAGAAATGGAGCAGTGAATTATCCGAGACGGTCTCTGAGCATCAAATTAACAATATGGGTTAACACAGGAAATATGATAAGCAAACAGCACAAATCTTGGAATTTATGTTGAGTTGGTGTTTAAGTTCTGACAGAGGAAGGTGTGTGTCAAATGTCCAAATACAAAAGCAGCAAACCATTAACTGGTTTGTATAATACATAATGTTCCACACACTATTAGAAAATTGTCCATCACTTGCATTGTGCTATTATGAAAATTGCATTTGAACTTACAGATATCCCAATGAAAAGGTTAATCAAAATATGCAGAGAATATACTCAAAATGATTCTAATATGGCAGTTATTTTCGGTGAATTTGGGTGTTATGCCATTGCCTGAGGATTATGATTTACACAAGAAAAATGTTCATTTCTACATGCTTTAATATACACTATTCCTTCAGGTTGCATTTTGTGCAACGGAGCGCTGTCTTGTAGATGAAAAATGTTCAACTGTAGGTGATATGCAGTAAGCACGTGGTGCCAGAACATCCAGATGCTAGGGGCGGGATTTGCGAAGATCACTTTCTTTACAGTGATAGGTGCTCTGGTTTGGAATGGACTATAAGTTGAGCACCAATGGTATTGATATATCCATGCCGGCCTCTCCTGCTCTCTACTAGATATGTTCATTTCAAAGTTATTGTATTTGCCAAATACATTTGATCTTTCAATATACTTTACATACCATATTGGTCCCCTGCATGTAAGCCACACCTTATATTCAAGAGGGAAAATGGAATTAAAAAAAAAAATATGCTCGAACATAAGGTTCATCCAGATTAAGGGAGAAAAACATTTTTCCGGTACTTACCATCATGTAAACATGTTTTCCTAATGTGTTATAGCACACAGTGATGTAACAAACACCATTATTCACTGTCATCACTGCCAGTATTCACTTCAGCACTATCACTCTCACATTTTCTTCATTCCCCTCCCACAATGTCATCCTCAGTGCCATCTAGTGCATTTGATATGCAGCATTACTTGAACCTCTTGACAATGGACTCATGATATGGTAGACCATGAAGCAAGAGTTCACTCACACAGAAAGGTAACTGAGGACTTCTTAATCTTACCAAATGGCGTTAAGGGCATGGTCTGCCTTCAGGAGCCAAACTGAACAGCATTTTTGGAGATAGTCTTTGAAACGTTTGTTTACTGCAACATCTAGATCTCTGTAGTTTTGAAGCCATACCTCCAGGAATCGTTAGATCTGTCTTTTGTAGAGCAAGTTTCTTCTTTATGTCAGTACCTAGATGTACCTCAAAATCATCCAAAACCAGCATGGCTCGCTTAGCAAGCAGTGCTCCTGGTCTGCGATTCCATATATTAGTCAGCCTGTCAACCAACAGCCAATTGTCATCCCTTTTTCCTGGTAACAAATCACTATATCCTCAGGAAAATTTTCCTTAGGCATACTTTCTCAGTTGAGAATCACATAAGGGGGTAGCCTGCCTTGGTAGCGTAGATGGTAGCATGTCTGCCTCACATGCAAGAGGTCCCAAGTTCGAATCTCAGTCAGGGTGAGTTATCTGGATAAGATTTTTCCCGGGGTTATCCATTATCCTGAAAGGTGGATGTCGGCTAACTCTAAGCTCTATGGTCCCTGGACTCATTTGAGCATCATTTCACCGATGTCATTCATCGTCCGATATGACTTTAACATTGGAGGAGCTGACATCATTATTCCACCCTTCTCATTACTGGTTCCTCTTAATGGGATACATTTTGCGCCTTTCATTTCTACTGTTGTATTGCTTGGCATGTCAATTTGTCTGCATTGTCGATCTGATGAAACGGATATGAGTGATGTAGCCACATTATAATGAAATACCGCTGGAAGTTACCCAATTTCTTCTCAAAATCTGCTGGCATCCTTTGTGCTAGTGTAGTACTTTGTCAAAGAGCAAAACCATTTCTCTGAGTAAACAATTTTAAAGCAAATACACAATTTTAAAGCAAAAACAAAAGTTTGCATTGTTGCATTATGAAATGCTCCCAGTTTAACTTACAGATAGTAGCTGTTGCAATACATAGGAAAATTTAAAACAGAACATGGTATGTAAAAGGGTAGGTAGCAAATATAAGCCATACCCTTATTTTTTTCCGTTAAAATGTGAATAAAAAGTGCAGCTTATTTTTGGGCCAATGCAGTATATACACAATAAAAAGAACATTGTCAAAGCATGTCTGGTAAAACTGAATGAAAAATTCAATATCATACCAGGATTTGAATCATAGATCTTCAACTTATTATAGCATCACTCTAACAATCTCAGCTACCATGTCAACATTCTCAAACTGACTTAAACCACAAGCACTCAAACTGATTTTGAGAATGTTAACATAATTTACATAATACTGGTTAACTTATTAACAAGTGTGCACAGTTGTCACAGTGCCTTTTCCAGTTGCCACTGAGCCACACATGTACACTTACTTGTACGTAGTAATACATGCCATTGGGACAGTATCAGTGGCATATTGGTCCAAATATGCTTTGACTTATTGCACTCTAAGACCATAAACATCCTATCTTGAATTGTTACCCTAACATCCCCCTATAGTCCCATAAAGTTGTTTGGTCGAATTCTGAAACACATGTACATATGCCACTTAAGAGGTTAAGTGAGCAACAGTTTGGCGACTAACTGCAATTATGACAAGTAACAGTACTTGCTCATTACTATAAATTGAAACCCACATTAAAAGAAATGGTCCCTTCTTCAAAACGTAATAATAATAAACTGTAACTCCGAGCATTGAAGGTGTTGCTTTCCATTGCAATGGTGAGATAAAACTTAAAAAATACTAAGCAAATCTCAAGGTGTGTCAGACAAAATAATACAGTTGCATAATAATTCCAACATATTGATTTTTTTACTACTGTTTTAAAGTAGTATCTACAAAAACATGCTTGGTACAAGCTAATTTGATGCACATGAAATTAAGAGATAATTATTAGTTCATCTTGTTTTACACTATAATTTTACTTACTTTCTTTGAAATCAAATGTATCATCCTATCATTTTCCCATAAAACTTTATGAAATCACCCTTCAATTTTTCTTTCCGTTCATAACCTCTTTCTCACCAACATGTTTTCTGCATGACACCTAATAAACACCCATTTTAGAATTTCAATTAACAAATTAGATCAATATTTGCTTTTAGTGATTTAGATCATGACTTTCTCCATGTACATAATATAACAGATTTAAAATCTTTATTCAATTGATTGGAAGCAAAATGAAAACGTAAGAGGAAGAATTATTTTATTCACAATTGGTTCATTTTTGGTACCTTAAGATTAAATTATAGATCCATTAGCATAAAGAAAAAATTCTTCATTGAAAGTATTAATTACAATTCTAGCTGTGTTAATGAGAATATCTGCAAAAAAAGTCAAACTGAAATATTCACCTTCATTGTTAAAGAACTCTTTTCTTCTTGTACACTCCCTATCTCCTCCTGCAGTGCAGAAACACATTTTTCAAGGCTTTTAACTTCTTCTTTGAGTATAATCTCATGAAAAGGTTCACCTTTCTTAGGAGTTGTACATATCTGACAAAGTTCATCACGAAGCTTCTTTATCTCTGCATTCTTCTGATTTAACTGCTGTGCTACAAAAGAGAAGACACATAAAGATGCATAATAAATCCCAACAGTTTGTATATTGTTTCTAAATATGCACATAAATAGCAGTTCTCCAGTTCTAAGTACATTAACTATTTAATATTTGTTCACGTACGCACACACAGGATGTTAATGAACTACACCAAAATATTTTCAGTGCAAGTGGAGACATCTTAAACAATTTGAGATAGGAAACATCGCCTGTTGATTCAAATGTGGAAGTTATTGCGATAAGTTTCTAAAGAGCCAGTACGCCACTGCTAATAACACCACTTGAGTGCACAATACACGAAAATGGAGAGACGTGTGGGAGCACTCCCTCTGACATGATGGTTATGACATTAGCTTTCAAGTGAAAGTTAAGAAAGTTCTAATCTCCACATTTTTTGTCTTTCTTTTTTTAATTTTTGTTTTGTTTGGTTGTTTTTAAATATTTTGTCTAAGCTTTTAACTCTTGTATAAATGTATGCATTTTACAAAGTAATTTCACCTTGTCAGTGCAATTATAATTTTTTCTAACAAAGATTAAATCCTGTTTAATACCTTAACATGCTGTACTCTAAATGGGAGTTGGTTTAAAGGGTGAATGAAGTTACATAAAATAAAAGTACATGCATCTCTTTACATCAGGTTTATAAAACTGCTCGAAATGGTGACCAGCATTTTCAATGCAAAATTGGCAAGTGGTGAACAAATGACTGTCATACTCTGTCCAAAATTCCTTGTGTGTGTCGACTGACTTCACATGCTGCTATTGTTAGAGCAATTAGGTCCTCTTCTGAAGTAAGAGGTGTTTCATACACAAACTTAAAATGACCCCAGAAAAAAGTGTAGTAGTATTATTGCACTGCCCAATCAGTATTTGTATTTATTTTCATATAACATGTTTGTTGGATACGTCACTTAAATTTATATCACATATTAAAATATATATATGCAATATTACACAATTATATAACATTTCATATTAATACATTTCTACTGTAGATTCTTTACATATGATATTTACATAGTAACATTTTAGTTTACACACCATTCTACAACAATAATTATTACTATCTATTTAGATATTCCTCAAGCGAATAGAAAGAAGATGTTATGCCAAACTCTTTTAGTTCCCTTTTAAATCGGTTTATTTCTTTTATATTTTTAATATATTCAGGTAATTTATTGTGCAGCTCAGTTGCCGCTGCTGTAGGTTTCATATTGTTTAGTTCTAGCACATGTGCCTGTATATGGTAATTATTTTTTCTTCCAGTGTTATGGTCATGAATTTGTTGATTTGTTTCTGTGATGGAATTCTTATTTTTTAGGTATATTATTATTTCATATATGTAGAGGGAGTATAGCGTGAGTATATTTAATGCTTTAAAACTTTATTTGCATGATTCCCTGTATTTTAGACCTAAAATTAGTCTAATTGCTCATTTTTGTAGTCTAAATATTCTTTCTGAATTTTTCATTGTACTGCGACCCCACACTATTATTCCATATGTTATGTGTAGATAGATTTGACCATAATACATATTCTTTCGAAGTTCTATATTTTTTAAATTTGACATTCTTTTCATTATAAATAATCCTGAACATATTTTATTACATAATTTGTCTGTATGTTTATCCCATTTCAAATGTTTGTCTACCAATAATCCTAAAACTTTTCTTTAACTTCTCTATTCTCAGTGATAATTTTGGAATTGGCGCAATTTCTATTTTGAATAATTTGAAAATGTATTTAGTTTTATCTGTTTTTATTAAAAGGGGGTTTTGTTTAAGGTGCAGAATAATTTGGTTAGTGTTCTGATTTGTTACATTTTCCAAGTTCTCTATAGTGTTTCCTGTATTTATAATTGTTGTATCATCTGCATATATTATGATTCTAATTTTTGGAGGTTTAGGTATATCCTAAAACAAACCCCTGTAGAACTCCTTGATTTAGTGCTATACTTTTTGAATGGTCTTTCAAGTATTGATTTGTTAGATGAATTATTTTTACTTGCTGTGTTCTATTATTTAAATATGTTTTTATTAAATACAATGCATTCCTCTGATTCTGAAGTGATGCAACTTATCTAGGAGTAATTTGTGATCTATGCAGTCAAAAGCTTTAGTGAAGTCTAAGAAACTTCGATAGTGTAGTTCATGATAAATTCCTGAATAAGCTACAAAAATATGGCATTAGGGGAAAATTCTTAAAAGTTATTGAATCTTATCTGTTAAATCGTAAACAATGCACAGAAATCTATCATCAAGAGCAATGCCTGACAAAAGTTACAAGGTCTAACTACGAATTAATAAGGATCGGTGTGCCTCAAGGATCTGTACTTGGACCACTCCTGTTTTTATTATATGTAAATGATCTTATAAAATATCATACGCAGATGATACGTCAGTTGTTTTTACAAATAAAAATATACACTGTTTGGAGAATTTAATAACCTTAAAAACAGAGGATATATATATGATTACTTAAAAAATAATAACTTAAAGGTGAATATACAAAAAACTAATATGATCAGGTTCCAGCATCAAAATAACAGGTATAATCAAAGACTAAATGTAAAAATACATGATGAAACCATTGAGCAAATAGAGAAAATAAAATTTTTAGGAGTAATTATAGATGAAAATATGTCCTTCAAACATCACGTTGATCATGTATGTAATAAAATTAGTACTTATTTATATATTTTACAACACCTAAAAGAGTTCCTAGATTTAGAGCATTTAAAGTTAGTATATTATGGATTAATATACACGCATCTAAAATATGGGATTGAAATCTGGGGTAGCACATATATGGTAAACATGAACAGGTTGTTAATAATACAAAAAAGTGTATAAGATGTATTTATAATTTAAACAACAGAGAATCCTGTAGACAAACCTTTGTAGAAGCTAATATATTAGCTGTCATATCGTTATATGTATATAAAGTAATTGATTATGTTTGTAGTAAGTCACACTCTGTACATATTAAAGATAGCCATATGTATAATACCAGATTGTTAAATAATTACTATAGAGATATTAATAAACGAGCCACAGAAAAGGATCCCCTTATTATGGGTAGAATATCCTAAAACAGGTTACCAAGTGATATTAAAGCTCTAAGAGACAATGAATTTGAAAAAAGTCTAAAAATGTACCTAATAGAGAAGTGCCTATATAGAATAGATGAAATATAAATATTTTATGATTCTTGACGATGCTTGAAACTTGTTAAGTCTATAAGCAAATAAAGATTATTATTATTATTATTATTATTATTATTATTATTATTATTATTATTATTGTGTACATGTTTATCCATATTATCTATTATATAGTTATTATTCCTGCTATAGCTTTAACTGTCTACATATTTTTTCTGAAACCATACTGAGCGCTGTTTAGTATTCTGTATTTTTCTTAGTTACGAATCATGCCATTTCTTACTTTTAGAATTTACATATTAAAAAGACGAAGAAAAAATTAACAACATGACAGAAACCGAACCAATGACCTTTGGAACACCAGTTTTCATCGTTATGGGTTGGGCTATCAGAACAGTTACGAAACACTGCAGGAGCAGGCCACATGATGCATGAAAGCAGTTAATCGCTATTCAATGTCGCACTGGCAGCTGATTAGTTTGAGATTTGAGAGATCTTTGAGTCATTAAATCTTGAGAATGCCAATAACAAGCTACTAAGAATCAATATTTCTATTTGCGGGAAGCAGTTTAAAAAACGACATTCTAATCCAATAATTTTACCCACCTTGTTTAAATATCAACTTATCAGCATCTGATGACAATTGAGATGGTGCCAATGGGCCAGTATGATGGAGAGCATATAGTTTAACTCTAGACTAGCTTGTATCCATAGTCACAGGTTCAATAGCTTGTTTAGTATTTGAATGACAGCATTTTAAACAAGACAAGTGTAGAGGTTTCAAAAAAATGGAGGATTTGGAAAACTGAGCAGTAATTAAATACTTCCATTTAAAAGGCTTATCACCTAAAGAAATCAAAAAAGAAATGGACAGTACATTGAAAAACAGTGCCCCTTCACATACAATGATTAAAGGTTGGGCTGCAGAGTTTAAAATGGGATGTACGAGCACTAGTGATGAGCCTCGCTCTGGATGCCCTGTGGAAGCCACAACTCCAAAGATCTATTGAAAAAATTCATTGTTTAGTACTGAAAGACTGCAGATTAAAGTTGTTTGAGATAGCACAGGCTGTAAACACATCACAAGAACGTGCAGGTAATATTTCTTTTTAAGTAATGTTTTGGGATTTCGCAAGGTCTGTGCAGGATGGATGCACAGACCTTAAGTTACAAATAATTATATTTATATATATTTACTTGCTTCACTGTTAATTGCTTCATATTTTACGTTCTCCCAGTGAAATTTTAAGACAACTTATTACCATGGATGAAATTTGTATACATCACTACACTCCAGAAAGTAAATCATAGTCAAAACAGTGGATTGTGCCAAGTGAACTAAAAAAAAAAAAAAAAAAAAAAAAAAAAAAGGCAAATCAATTTTGTAGCTAACAAGGTTATGGCAAATGTTTTCTGGGATGGACAGGATATTATTTTTATTCATTATGAAAGTTATTTTAGGTAGAATTTTATTTAAAATTAATTTTTTGAATGAATTGGATAGAAAATAAGGTTTAAGTTCACAAGTGAAAGTGTGAAAGTAATCTGATAATTAGAAGAAAAGAAAATTGAATATTAACCACTATTTTAATAACAAAATTAATATAAATTTAGAAGAAATATTATTTTGAGTGTTAAATAGTGTAGGAAAGTGATTTAGAAGAAAAGTTATAAAAATCTTACTGAATATTATAACAAACATAACTATAATTGGTTGACATGGACCAATATAGCAACACAGAACCAGTAAATAGAGATTAAAGTTAGCTTTTTTTTCTGCACTTAACCGTCAGAAAGAACGGACGTGTGAAAGTACATAAGTCGGCAGAAATTGATGTGGTGCATATAACATAGCAAAAGTTACACAAGTGTTTATTAATATTACATAATATCAACGTTCACCAAAGTTTTTATTTTTTAAGTGTTGAAGAGCGCTGTTTAAAAATTGTTTAACTAAATTAAAAATATAATTTGGGAAAGAAAGTGTAGTGAAATTATTTCTTCTTCACACTAATCCACCATCACTCTTCATCTGCAACCATGCCCTGAAATTGGATAACATGTTAAAACAATAGCAGCCGAGATACGTTTCAGATGCCAGCTTTAAGGTAATCTACAAGATCATTGCAGCACCTCAAACAAATAACATTTTCGTTACACATTCCCAACGTGGTGCATTATCATCTTTACTATATCCCAACCCCATTTGTATAAAATTTTCATTACAATTACTTAGAAAAGGGTAAAAGTACCACTGGTGGCTACATACTACACAAGCTTACTGCAGTGTTTTAGTGATGAGGTGAAAAGAAAAAGACCTCATTTAACAAAGGAAAAAGTCTTGTTTCTTTACGACAATGCTCCAGGGCATTGTTCAGTCATTGCAATGGGAAAAACCAAATGGTGCTGGATGACCACCAAATTAAAGTTAGAGACATAGTAGAGGCTATGAACATGTCAAAAGAACATGTTTGTAATATATTAAATCAACATTTAGACATGAGAAAGCGTTGGGTGCCACATTTGCTCACATTAGACCAAAAATGTGTTGAATGAACATTTCCAATGCTCTGTTGGCACAGTTTAGGTGCAATAGGTGCAATTTTGGTGCCGATTAATTACTGAAGATGAAACTTGGATATAACATTATATGCCCGAAACAAAAATACAGTCCAAACAGTGGACTGCAAAGGGGGAACCTGTTCCAGAAAAAGCGAAAACTATTTTTTCGGATGGGAAAGTGATGGCGATTGTTTTTTGGCAGTCATGGAGTTATTTTAATCGATTATCTTCAAAAAGGAAAAGCCATGTCAGGAGCATATTATGCATCATTACTTGACAAGATGAATGCAGAACTTGTGGAAAAACCACATTTGCAGAAAAAGAAAATCCTGTTTCACCAAGACAATGCACTGCCTCACACCTCAGCGGTTGCAATAGCAAAAATCCACGAAATTACAGTTTGAACTACTTGACCATCCACCTTACTCAACAGATCTAGCCCCAAGTGACTTCTTTTTGTTCTCTCATCTGAAAATTGTGCTCAGAGGACAGATTTTCGTCAAATGAAGAGGTAATCACCCTTGTGAACAATTATTTTGCAGAGAAAAATGCTGAGTACTATTTGGATAGGTTACAGAGATGGGAACATCGCTCGGAGAAGTGTGTAGAGTTACAAGGAGACTGATGAAAAATAAAAAATTTCTAAAAAAATGTCTTGAATCTTTATTACGTCTTAAACTTTTCAGATCACCCTCGTATATTCTAAAACAGGCCAAAAAAATAATGAAAGAAGATAGCACAACACAAGTATTTACGCATTTATGCCCTCACATTTGACCTATGGGATTATTTTATGGGGATCAGCAGGGAGGAAACATACTAAAAATATTTAGGCTACAGAAAAGAGCGATAAGAATTCTTAAAAATATCCAAAAAAGAAACACACTTACAGAACAGCATTTAAGAAATTAGGTATACTAAATGTACTGAAAGCCTGCCTCGGTAGCGTAGATGGTAACATGTCTGCCTCACGTTCAAGAGGTCCCGAGTTTGCATCTCGGTCGGGGTGAGTTACCTGGATAAGGTATTTCCTGGGGTTTTCCCTTATCCTTCACGATGAATGTCGGGTAACTATAAGCTCCATGGACCTTGGACACATTTCAGCATCATTTCACCCAGTTCATTCACCGTCCGATATGACAATGTTGGAGGACGTAAATTATAAAAAAAAAAAAGGTACTGAAAGTAAGGCAAAGGATTTATACAATTATTTACCTCCTGTATTAAAGAAATAGAGAAAGAACAAATAAAAATAAAACAAATCAAATCTTATCTCATTAAGAATGCTTTCTATATAGTAGAAGAATATAAAAATTGAAAAAACAAATAATGGTTAAAACTGTAGAGTCAAAATTGTAAATATAGATAGTAATACCTCTCCATTGTAACTGTAGATTAGATTAGATTGATTTGCGTTCAGTAGGTTCACTTGTAGCCAGAAAAGGCTGTGAACATTGAACATGTCTAGAGGTATAAAGTTTAATAGCGTATATATGTACAAAAGTTAACATAAGACACATGTTATAGTACACAGGCAATATGAACAACAATATGGAAAACAAAGCAGGGATAATTATATTTGATACAAAATGAAACACTTTTTAAACCAGCTTTCACTTGGCTTATGCCAGTACGTCTCAACCTTTTTGCAATGGATACCATTCTTGTTATTTATTAAATACATATAGATTAAAAATAAACTTTCAGCTTGCATCAAATATTTATAAGTAATGATTTGTCATTGGAATAGTTAAATACTACTTATAGAGCTACAGAAGCATTATCAGGATAATTTGTCATTCAGATAATCTTGTACAGAATAAAAAGATTTTGAGCAAAGGTACTCTCTAACAGCTTTTTTAAAAGCACCGAAATTATCAACTTTTTCTTTAAGAACATTAGGAAGTGCGCCAAATATTTTGATAGTTTCATAATACACACCTTTCTGGAAGCAAGAAAGTTTAGCATTGGGGATAATGGATATTATACTTTTGTCTAGTATTTATTTTGTGAATTACATTATTTGTTGCAAATAAGGCACGATTGCATACAAAGAATTTTAGGATCGAGAATATATACATGCAAGGAAGCGTTAATATCTTCAATCTTGTAAAAAGATCTTTACAGGAGCATCTGGTGTGGGTGTTAGTAATGATTCTTATAACCCTCTTTTGCATAAGGAATATTTTTTTACTTTCTACTGAGTTGCCCCAAAATAATATTCCATACTCCATAATAGAGTTAAAGTATGCATAATATACCAATTTAAGTGTGTCAATAGAACTCACATTAACCAGCTCTCGGATAGCATAACAGGCAGAGCTAAGTTTAGGTAAGATATAATTTATGTGAGCTTTCCAATCTAAACATATGTCCACTTGAAGGCCCAGAAATTTTATGCTGTCAATTTCTTCTAATAACATATCATTAATCCCGATTTCTATTTCAGTATGTGATGTACGACAGGTTATAAATTTGACCACTTTTGTTTTGTATGTATACTTCACATGACGAAGCCTTGTAAAACTATTACAATTGGTGAATAAACAACCTCAATCTTTTCTTGTTTTGTTTTTATCATGTAACTCGTGTGGAAGAGCAAAATGGAATCTTAGCATTCCAGGGTACACAGAAATTCACGAAGAGATTAAGAATAAATATGAAACACTTCAAACAGTAGCACACATTTAGAACTGCAAAATTGGAGGGTAAAAGAAACACACTGGTGAATTCAGTGATATGGCAACAAAGTTTTAAAATACAGAAAAAGTTAAGAGGAACAACTATTTGTATTATTAAGGATCTATCATAGGAGCAAAGAGGAGGATAACTGAAAAAAGGAGGGAGGCAAAAAAACAAGGACTTAATGCATTTATACGAAATGGCAAACTGAGGATTGATGGGCGAGTGGATGAGCAGAGAAGCTACATCAAAGATGCAGAGCTTATGAGTGTTGATGCAGCAGAGACAAACAAGTGATTTCGATACCCACTGCAAATGTCCAGATCTCCCGTGAAGTAAATGAGTCTGCATTGACAGGGGGGATATATAATGAACAGTTCAAATTGAAGAGGAGAAAACTCAGGAATGGCAGTCATGGGCAGGGAGGGGGAGAAGAAAAATACAAAATTGCATTATGATTAGTACATTGTCATTACAAAATGAAACAAATGGGTGATCACAGGTGATCAGAAAAAAGTAGAGTGAAACAACTGTGAGGACATGATAGAGATATAGGGTCATTTTGGCAGGGCAAAAATTTGGCTATTATGGAAAATTAAAAACAAAAATAGAATAGGGTCATGAGAGGTAGAGAAGATATGAAAAGATATGAGCAAATGTAATGAAACAATAGAAAATTGGAGGAGAGGAAAAGTGGCAAGCGAAGCTTAATAACTGTAATAGGAAAAAAGTAGAAGTGTGAGAACATAAAAAAAGTGAGGTTAAGTAAATCCCAGTTGAGTGAAGTGACAGTAATAAGTTGAAATAAGAGGTACTATATGTGCACGATAAGTTGAGTGGTCGGGTTCCAAGTCCTTATTCGGTAAGTTTCTCTAACTCTGTAAATGCAGATGACAACTTTGAAACTTGCAATGTGTTATACACTGACATCTAGTGGCTAATATGCTAAGCTTTATCATGACTGCCATATTTTGTTTTGATCAATTTCGAGGTTAATTAGCTAACCAGTTTAAAACAAAGGTATGTTGTAATCACTGTTTCATATAACCTTGCCCCGCTGACATGTATCACTTCCCCCTCATCCTAATTGGCTAATGCTTTCGCGCCATAGGCGGTGCCTTCCCATCACATTGAAACCTGCAGTAAACGTCATAATAATTGGCAGGAAGATAGAAATAAGAATATGAAGGCATGCAAAAATATTGAAGTTTATAATGAAACTGAGCAAGTTGAAACTGAATGAATGAGCAATGAAACTGGAACAAGTTTAGAATGAAAGGCATTCTGACTTTTCCACTGGGAGTTTTTTTAAACCAGCACACATACCTTGCAAAAATGCTTGTCTTTCAGTCTGAAAGTCATGTCACGCCATACTTGTCGTGTGTCCTTCATTCACCCAAGTCTCGTCAAGGTAGTATATTTTGCGATTTGTATTCCGGTACATTCTGATTGTCCTTAAATAACGTCTTCGCCACACAGCAATATCGCCCCTGGAGTGGTAAGTTTTCCTGTTGTCTCAATTTCATGTTGCGATGTTCCTACGCATCTAACACACCTGTAAGCTAAGAGCACAGCTGTTCGACATCTCTCACTGCAAAAAACGGATTCTTCTCTGTGAGTACATTAAATACTGCAACACAATTCTTTTTTCGCCGCTTTCTAAAGGTTTTCCTTTGCGATGCTTCAGTGAAAAACTGGTGGTAGACTCTGCCATTATACATATAATAAGTACACGCGCAATAAACGATCAATAAAAAAATTTAACACTCGCATTCGGCATAGCACACTGTCGAATGGCGATATATGACTAATCCAGTTCAAACCAAGGTCAGTGATAAAAGTCATAAAAACAAATATGTCATCACTACCGCTGAATCACGTGCTATCATGCCATGTGTTTGGGAGCAAAGGAACCTCCTCTTTACTTCGTTTAAGAATTAACATGCATTTCAGATAAATCAACTCTGTTGCATAATATATTTCATTGAAACAGTTACGAAAATATAAATTTCACAATTCTCTTCCAACGTATAAAGACATATCACCATGTTAAATAACAAACTAATTTTTACCGCACAACAGTCTGCACCACAGCAGCAGCCAATGAGATGTGATAAGGTCACGTGACCGTTAAGAGATAGGGGCAAGCTTACGTGAAACAAGAGTTAGAATTCCTTTCTTGGAAGTGTTGAAAACAGTGTTGTTATGATAAATTAACTTTAAAGAGAGTCGATTAAAGACACTAGACAACACTTACTTTTAAATTTTTCCGGAACATGTTTCTGAGGCTTTGCCTCTATCATCGGCCTGCTCTCGACTGGCTCTCGAGAGCCGGCCGATGATAGAGGCAAAGCCTCAGAAACATGTTCCGGAAAAATTTAAAAGTAAGTGTTGTCTAGTGTCTTTAATCGACTCTCTTTAAAGTTAAAGAATTAGAATGTTGTGAATGTTATGGCTCTCGAAAGGGGGCACATTATTATTCGTCTACCTCCGTATAACTGTGATCTGAATGCAATTGAGCTGGTACGGGCAAAACTAAGGAATGTTTTCAGAGATACTGGCGATATGTCGGCTCCAAATCTGCGCAAACTTGTTATAGAAGCTTTATCTTCCGTAACCTCAATGTATTGCAAGAAGGTCCAAGAGCTGGAAGTGAAATATTGCAGAAACGATGAAGCAATAGAAAATGCAACTGATGACATTATCGTCAACACATCAGAGGATACTAGCAATGAATGATGCACCGGACTCAAAGAATTACAAAGTGAATGAGTATTTATAACTGTCATAATATTTATTTTCTATTTTTATGTTATATAAATAGTAAGTTTATATACAGCTTATTGGATTGAGTTCAACTTACTATTTGTCACACTTGTGGCGCATATCTTTGCTTAACTTACACGCTATTTTGCTAAACTGTGTTTTTCAAGGTTGACCATGCTGCAGAAACAAAAGAGCGTTAGCTCTCGCTTCTTCCCCTCTGCCCGAACCACACTGTAAATCCAGCGCTCAACTTATTGTAAATAATGGTCAGAGAAAGTTAAAACATATAGTAAATAGCAAAAGATTAAAATGCTGAACATATTTCAGAAAGGAAAGGGTGATTAGAGTAGGGTTGTGAGATGGAGAGGATAAGATTTTAAAATGTGTGAAAAAATAATAGGTAATAGGAAGAAAGATTAAAAGAGCGGCTATTGAAGTTTAATACTTTGTAATAAGGAAAGGGGATGCAAGAAAAGGGGAGTCATTGAGAAAGTGAGAAATATTGAAAAATGATGTATATATACCATGCCAAGGCAAATTAAAAAATTAATAGCTGCCAAATGTAACGATTAAATTCTAAACGTTTCAAAACATTGTAAGCCTCTGACAACAATTCAAAAGTATACTCAATTACCTCCGTAAGCATGTATGTTATATCTAAAATTATTTATCAATGTTTACAGAAATGCAATTTTTCAATGTAGTGACATAAAAATAATAAAAACAAAATTAGCTGCATACTTTGCTTCTTAAAGTATTATAATGAAAAAACAAGCTGCATCTACTATTATGACCAGATACTGTAGATTGCAACCCATGTGTTCTGTTCATGTGCTACTCCAGTAAATTGTACATGGTATTAAAATGTTAAAAATGGGAGAACAAATAATTAAAAAAACACTTAATATGTATTGTGGTATTGTACCTTAAATAAAACAATTAAAATTAAATAACTTACTTTGCTGGTTCAACTGAGATTCCAATTCTTTTATGCATTCCTGCATTTCAGATTTTTCTGCCTGCTCTTGGTCTAGTTCACTTTTAAGTCTATCAATATCACGTTTTCGTTCAGACAACAACTTCATTTGCTGTGCAACAGGAGACTGAAACAAAGATTTGGACAAATAAAACAAAGAACAAAATCTGATCTTATCATTAGATTTTTTTAAAAGTTAAATATTTTTGCCAATTTTATTTGGCTCAAAAACTAAGCACCTATTAAAGAAATAAGGTAGCACTGTGTGTCTGCATCACAAATACAGGATGAAAGCTGATCTATGATTATCCCTGAACAAAATGACTAATGAATAAAACAAAAGGTCCCACAGAAGTTTTCCTGTGTAGTTTGTAACAGTTGTTTTAATTTGACCCCGAAAAATAAATATTTATTTATTTGATGTTACTTAGAGTTTAAAAATATCTAAAGAACGTTTAAAACTGTTGTTATGTTTATAATAAGTATGAGAAAATGAAATAGTAAAAAATGTACAAGATGTGTATATAGGAGGCTATAAATCTTTAATATCTGGAAACATTTGGTTAAGGGCAATAGTGAAAAAAATGAATAGTCCCAGAGGGAATGACATTTTATTAGACACTTGAACCTGATGGAAGATGTCTGGATAGAGAAGTTAAAGGATGTTAAATTATTTGGCAAAGTTATTGTAAAAGTGTAAAATTTTGTGTTTATTTTAAAACTATATCAACTACACAAATACAACTATTTGCAACAAAAACTTCACTTATCTTAAGAAAATGATGTAAATTTTTCTTATTAATTGATGAGACTGATTTCGAAAACCCTTATTTACATCCTCAGCCATCAAATAACTTCATTGTCAATGATACTATCAGATTATTCAGGAGTATATTTATTAATCTATAAATCAAACTATTAAAAACAGCATATTTATGTGGGGGAAAAAAAAACATAGTAACCTCTGATACTATCATTGACAACAAAGTTCTTTTATGGCTGAGGATGTAAACAAGGGTTTACAAAATCGATCTCATCAATTAATAAGAAAAAATTACATCATTTTCTTAAGATAAGTGAAGTTTTGTTGCAAATAGTTGTATTTGTGTAAGGTCACCCCCATATATTTAAATTTGATTACAGTTATTATCGGTGTGCCATTCAGCATTAGCATGTTTCCTATTGAGGTTCTCCCTCCTTTTCTGAAGTCATTTGGTAAGTTTATTCTTTATTTATGTGAAGTTTGTTGTTTCCCCTTCATTTGTATAGTACCTTTAAGTTATATGGCTATATCTGGCCATTTAACTTGAGAAACAACTCATTAACTGCAGATTCTTTTAATAATGATCAAGTTTTATTCATTTTCATTAGAAAACACAATTATTCCCATATGCTTACTTCTAGACCTGCAAAGGGCAGGGAAAGATTTTAATAAAAGAAAAATTCCCTCACTCAACATGAAATCATACCAAAGCCTCTGGACTGAGAAGCTAAAGTGCTGATTACTTGATCACTAGATGTATGTTGGTTACAATACAATCTGAGAATCCCCATAAAAAGCAATATTTTGGGAGGCAGGGCAAAATATGAAAATCAGCATTTAAAAGCATATTTTATTCAAAATCCTAATATTTTTCCCAAACTTATTTCATTACTTTAAAAATGAATACAAACCTCCAAGAGTTCCACTACTCTTGTCTTTCTTTTTGGAGTACTGGAAAACTGTGCTATTGGTGATGACTCATTACTAAAGCAATCTTTTTCGGTAGATTTTGTATCAGACTCTGAAAATTGAAATATTGTGTTCCAATTATTAAAAAAAAAAAAAAACAGGTAGTCTTTATCAGAACTGTCTTTGGGTAGATGCCTGAATACATGATGCACAATCATTCTAAATAACACATTTAGTTAGCACTATAATGACTAACTACATATATGGTACTAACTTGTGTGCACTGGTTCAAGATTAGCTTAAACATAAAAAGTGAGACATAAAAAGATTGTTACAATAAAATAATTGTTACAATGGAAGTTCCGCATTAGGAAGAACTGAAGGGTTGAGAACTATAATGGGCCAAGCACCATTTTTTTAAAGATTGAGAAACTGAAGATCAAAGTTTTTTCATCGTCATTTATTGAACCAAGTTGCACATAATAACTAATTACATTAGCAACCTAAAATATATTTTCTATCTTATATTAGTAAAACATTAATGTTGTTTCATGCAAAATTAGGTTTTACAGTTATTTATTTGGAGCTATTTTCCTTTGCTGAGATTTGGCCCATTCTGGCTCTAAGTATCTCAAAAGGACTAACTTAAACAGAATTTAATAATATACTGGTCCCCAATCTAAAAAGTGATTGAAATTTCATATGGAGAGTTGCTGCTTGTGCTGCCACGTGGAGAGTGCATTAGAATTAAGTGTGCAAAGGTGATTCAGTTGCAACTACAGTGGGTATTATTATTATTATTATTATTATTATTATTATTATTATTATTAAAACTATGCATGAAAACATAGTAAAGTCATGGATCTACATGCAAACAATAGAACATGCAAGAATACATCAATGTAAAGATCATTGTAACAAAAGAGGCATACCTGTGACAAATAGGATGCAAAGGAACTTGCTACTACACATCTAACTGTTGTATAAAAAGTAACAAGAGCAGCAACATATGCAAAGGCATTGTGTTTATGCGGCATTATCAAAAGAGAAACAAGCAGCAAGGTATTGTGTTCACTGCAGTGTTAGCAGAAGAAGATATGCATAACTAGCTTGCCCGCACATCATATTAAGCACATATTAGAATGTGGAGTGCCATTGTTACTAAAATTAGGCAAGTAACAATGGCACTCCACATTCTGAAATACTTCTTTTTATTCTACATATTAGAATATCGACAACCTAGATTTAGCATCTAACGTCATGGAATCATCTTGATTCTAATTGGTCCTTCTAATCATTGCTATGAAAACCATTATGACGTACCCATCCCCTCCCATTTATTTAAAGTGTTCTTCCATGTGGTTAGTAAACATTCTAGATTGGCAACCTGTATAAAATAATAATAACAATAATATATTTATCATTGTAACAAAATAAATATATATAATATATACTATATATAGATGAGAAAATAGTATATATATATATATATATATATATATATATATATATATATGGGAAAATATTTTTCCCAATACCAGAATAAAATTACTCAATATGTTGTTCAACTCGACAGCATATTTACACCACTAGATCCGCAAAGAGATAATGCTAGCTTGCCTACAAGGTCTTCACTGGACAGCAAACAGCGGAAGTTTAAAGTACTTCATGGAAAATGCCCTACAGCTTTAGACAAAGAAAATATTAACAAGGATCAATACCTGGAATGGTTCAAAAAGAGCTCACTCTATCAAGAAATGGAAGGATTTGTTATGGCTATCCAAGGCAAAGTAATAAGGACTAGAAATTATGAAAAACATATAATAAAATTAAATACAGTTGATGATGTCGGAAATGCAATTTACAGGGAGAAACCATAGAGCACATAACATCTGCTTGTCAAGCTCTAGCAGATAACTCATATTTAGCTAGACATAACCAGGTTATAAAAGTTCTCCACATACAAATAGCTCTCCAATACAAACTCATTCAAAGTCCACCACCATATTACAAATATACTCCAGAACCAATTCTCGAATCCAAAGAATCCCTGTTATATTGGGATAGTGATATCAACAGATAAAACAGTGACTTATGAGTAAAACACATGACTTACTTGTAGTAAGTCCTTTTCATTTGCATCTTTCCACTATTATTGAAAGGCTGGAAATGGCATTGAAAAGTCCAACAATGTACCCCTGCTACAAATCAGTGATGTTTGAAGTCATTGCAGAATAAACCTTAGTGAAACAATAGCTCTGTAGATTGGTCTTGCAACTCATTTTAGAGGCAAACAAACACTTTAGCACTAATAAAATCTATAAATGCATTCTTGCAATCCAAGGTTTGCATTTCAAATCTTCAAAGCAAATTGTATTTAACTCAATCACTTTGCTAACTGGAATCCCAGATGTATGTACCGGTTTTACCAGGGCAGTACTGGATTTTAGCCTTTTTTTGTTCAATTGTCCCGGTGTCCCGAAAAGTTTGACCCGAGATGCTAAATGTTCTGGTTTTTTAAAGGTATATTATTGAACATTTTTGCGTCTTAAATACACAAAATGTCTGTAATTTTATTGCACTTGCAATCCTTGGTATGGAGAAATTTGTTTTTTCACATAATCAAGTAAATATCAAAAGGGAAATATTTTGCTACTAGATTATGTTGGTACTGAAGCATATGTTTACTATCGCCAGAAGTTGCTTCTAGTTTCTACAGATGACGCGGATTGGCCTGTCTTGAATTCTATGTGTGTGCTTCTAAGGTGAACATGTGGATACTAAAGTTATTATTCAATTTGTTTCCACTGTAACTGAATTAAATTAAGATGCCTATGCGAAAATGTATATTTAGTGATTCTCTTAAAGAGCAACTTGCATTTTTTTAAGGACAGTAGTATTGATAGTACTGGATCTGGATCTGAAACAGAGTGTAATTTCTGCCACAATGTGTTTAGCATGGAGGGAAATCTGATATCATGGATCATGTTCAATACAATAAAGTTCAGCTAATGGTACTGTGCTAATATCTGTTTTAATTCATTTACCCTATTTGTATATGTAACAGGTATTTCGGTTTTCCAATAACATAATGTCAAAGTGTTCCGGTTTTTTCATTTCAGAATCTAGGATCCCTAGGTATGTGTAAACATCAATGTTATTTACTAAGGTCTCAGACTGTTAACAGGCTTGTGTGTCTTAGTCAAAGTGTACGCCTGAGTAATAACGAGTTATTGTGGTAGAGGTTTTGTCTAATCTCTGAAAACTTCTTTCACTTGATTATTGTACTCATTAAGACAAACGTTAAGTGGGTTGTAGCTGACTTCATATTCTCTATTTATTAATAACAGAGTATGCAACTCTGAAAGTTAATCTGGTATTCATACTCTCCAAACTGTTTCAGCTATAATTAGCAACTACACCATGGTCAACATTCGTTTAGAGAGCAGAGGAAAGAAACAAAGAAACTCCCTCATACTTTTACATATTCCTTCACAATTCTAAAACAGAAGTTACACAGCCTTCCCTGTTTCTTTCTCATTCTGTTGTGAATCAGAACAGAATTTGAAATCATTCTACCTTTTTTTTTTCCCCCCAAAACATTCTATTGCTAAACATTTTTCCTAAACTTGCTATTAAAAAGCATGCTAACAGACAGTACACTCCTTTGGTCATTCACAACAGCATCAAGTCCATTATACTCCATTATTACTCCAGTACTGAAAAACTATGCCATGAATCACTAATATCAATAATGAAACACAGAGAAATTGCATCACATTACACAATGGCATCAATGACTTGACTAAGGTTACTTATCAGTGCTGAATTTTCTGGAAAAAGGAACCGACTAAATGAAAGGCTTGAAGCTTTCACAGCAAGCATTATTAATCAAGGTTTTGTGGTTGATCAGGTTTATGAATGTTAGTTTACAGCCAATATATATTCCATGGTCTTCTGAATAAGGTCATGGAGTATAGAATGACCAAAAGCTCAACATTCATAAAACATGGCTGATCACCCGCAAAGCCTTGATTAAAGTTGACTAAATGTTTTACACAGCAGTTTCTAGCATCAAACTGGGCTCAGATAGAAGAGGGGAAGATATAGTCAAATCAGGCAACATCTTAGGAATTACAAGTGAAATGTTGGTATCAGCGGTTGGTAACAGTTTATGGAAGACCTCAAGAAGATGCTCGCTATGCGTTTTTTATTATTCATTAAGGTATCATTCTAATATGTTATGATTTTTGTAGTATTTAAATGTATATATCATTAATGAAGTTACATAATTTAAAATATTGTATGTTACTTATCAGTGAACGTGTTTGTACGATGAAATTCATCTATAAAGAAAATAAAGAATAACCACAAATCATACATAAATTGCACAGCCAACATCAATAATTGCTTTTAATGTGAAAAATTCAGTTCATTGTTAACATAAGACAAAAATGCTTACTGATGTAAGAGTAGACACCATGTACAGACAAAATTTTCAGAGAGAAGCCATTGTTCACATATGCACACGTGAGCATCTTTATAGGAAAGGAGTATACATTCCCTGAGATATTAAGCAAAATACTTCTAACAGTCATACTAAATTACACTAGATGGTGTGTTATAATTATTAGGATTAATAAATTTAAATTTAATAAAATACCAAAGAAACTGAAATGAAGTATTAATTACAACAACTTTGCTTATTTGTACCACAGAACCATTAACCACAGCAATGAGAAAATCATTGCTGCAAAATATATTTTATCAAAAACTGCCACAGTTTCAATTGGAAATTGCAAATTGAAGTGAAGCATTCTTGTGGTAACTAACCAGTCTGTGGTACACATCAAAGCAAGCCAATACAGTCTCCACAATCTGAGACCTATAAAATAATGTGCTGCACAAGGAAGATTAAATACACAGAGGAGATAATTTACTAGGCTTGGAAACTGCTTGCAGTTGTATGAACTATACTAAAATAATATTAATACTGCCTGAAAATGGATACACTTTCAGTGCTTCTTGATCTTAAAGAGTAAAAGCAATGATTTTAACCAGACAGTTACATTTACAGCTTAAAGGATAAGATGGCTAGGGCATATAGCGAGAATGACGGAAGATAGAATGCCAAAAAAATATTGAAAGGAAGATTGTTTATTAGAAGAAAAAAAAGGAAGGCCGAGAACAAGGTGGTTAGATGATGTAATGGAAGACCTAAGAACGATTGGAATCAGAGGTTGGAAAAGTAAAGCGGAAGATAGAGATGTGTAGAGGAGGATCGTGCAGGAGGCCAAAGCCCACCAAGGCCTGTAGAGCCAGTAGAGAGAGAGTTACATTTACAGTTAAGATCTGAATCTTTATTTAATACTTACTCTGATGTTCATCAATTGCTTCTTGCAGTATATTTTTGTTTATGCTGCCATTATAAGCAAGCAGCTTTTCAAGAAAATTTCGTATATAAATTTGAGTGTCGCCACTGAGGCTGTACATTTTCTCCATAACCTCAACTGACTGTGCTTTCAACACACAATGAAACAAGAATATAGAACATAAATAAATTATTTCTTCATCACTGAGGTCAACCTCCAGGTAGAATCCTGGATATTCTCCTGTAAAACATGAAGTATAACTATTATTTCAAACAATGGATAAAAGCAATGTTTTAAACTAGCAGCAAACCAAAGTTATAATGAAAGGAACTAGAATTAAGTAAAAACTGAAGCTACTGACAATGAAGCATATATAATTCAATAAATTATAATAATCAGTGACTGAACTTTACTATCTTGACATTAATGTATAGCACAACAGGACTAGTTTCGTAAATGTTTGTAGCCTTAGCTAATTAACAGGAAAAAACAAACCTAGCTGGGGATGAAGCTGACTGATTTGCAAAACTGCTGTGACTTTCAAATAATCAAAACAGCTGATGTTAGGAAGGTACTAACGAAGCGTGTTCTAGGTAAATACTAGCAATAAATGGAACATTAAGTACCTACTAGTTTAACTCAAAATTATATTAAATTTCTGCTTCACTGCATCATAGTCCTTACTCATTGGAATATAGTTTACTTCTTGTTTACAACCTATAAAAGGCTGTATCTGCAGACCGTGAGCCGTCACAAGATATGTTTATGGTTGCTTTATAATCGGTGACTATTTACTCTACAGATTTCAAGTCACAATTTATCAAACGTTCTTCCTTTTAAATACCAGGAAAAAAATATACTAGCTAGATCAACTTGCAATTAAAATGGGACCCAAGTTAAACCACCTGATCCTTTACTACTACCAATGGAATCCAAATGAGTTAAATGTAGGCTCAAATAATACGGGGGGATTTGCAAACAGAAATAACACTTTTAAACTGACTGACGTTGAATGACTTCTTCATAAAAAAATCAACAAGATAAAAGAACAAGATCACAGAAACTGCATGAGACATGCAGAAAAACCACAAGGAGATAAATTTTGGAAAGAAATAGCATGTGACTAAATTTTGGAGCCTATCATTATAAATTTGCAAGACTCAAATGAAGACAGTGACAATGATGAACTGCCTCTTAATCTAGGTGACATTGACAGTAGGGATGGGTCAGTAACAGTTTATCTTAATACTCAATATTTTCCAGGATACTAGATACTTTGATACTCGTCATTGTCATTTCTACTTCTAGTTTCAATATAAAACAGAATGATGGGAGAACTGTGAAGTGCCAATAAAATTAAATAGGTGCACATATTTAATGAGACAAAACTTAAAACCATTAGTGTTCTTATTTTTAAACTCTACATTAGACATTTAAAAGCAAAAGAGCCCACTCTTATAAGTTTTGTTCACACACACTAGCATTTTCACTCTTTAAAAACGTAGCACTCTTATTGTGATATACATTAATATAAAGATAAGTAAGTTAAGTTACTAATTATAATTTACTGAAGCATGAGGTCTGTTTTAACAATTTAGCAGGTGCCAAGAAATTTTATTTTAATGTTTTCAAAATTCTAGTACATGATAAAATAACTAGAAATGCAAGTATTAGAGCATGTAATAATATTGGAATTTCTGTAACCAATCTAGTTTATCTTTTTGGAAAAGTCTGTGATACCTATCTTTGCAAAGACTTTCTTTCAAAATTAGCTCATTAGAATTTTAAGCAAGTTAAGATTCACAAAACTTACAAAACAAAATTTAAACAAACATTTAAACATACTGCGGTGCAGAACACCATCTTTTTATATATATAAAGATTAACAAAATCACTTACTTTTCAAAAAGATGTTAACTATGTTCTGGACCTCTGCTGGATTTTCACTGCATGGTGTTTCATTCCTAAAAGAGAAGATAAATATTATAAACTGATGCCGTTTTCATTTGGCCCCAAATATAAATATTGCTTCTTTATTTAGAAGTACTGTACTATTGAGAGTTTAAAGGGAAAGAATAATGTTTAAAAATGTTATAAAGTTTATATTAAGTATATAGAAGTGAAATTGTGAATAAGAGACAAACAAGATATGTACTATATGCGCAAGATTTCTTGAGTCCTCAAGTCGTCATTCGCTAGGTTTCACATATTTCCGTAAACACAGATGACAACTTTGAAACAGGAAATGCGCTACACACTGTGACATCTAGTGGCTAATATGCTAAGCTTTCACACATATGCCATTTCATTTTGAGCAATTTTGAGGTTGATTATTAGCTAACCAGTTTACAACAAATCTAAAAGCAAGACTATGTTGTCAGTATTATGGCTCTCGAAAGGGGACACACTATTTTTCGTCTGCCTCCGTATAACTGTGATCAGAATGCAACTGAACTGGCGTGGGCAAAAATAAAGAATGTTTACAAAGTTCACAAATCTGCGGAAACTTGCTATAGAAGCGACGGATCAGGAAGGATAGGCTAAGAAGGTCCAAGAGCTGGAAATGCAATATTGGAGAAACGATGGTGTAATAGAAATCCACTTAAATTATTAACACATTAGAGGATACAAGCAATGAAAGTGACGCAGTAGACTTGGAAATCGAAGAATCACAAAGCGAGTGAGTGTTTATAGCTGTCATAACATTTGTTTAATACTTTTATGTGTTTTATAACAGTAAATATATAAGCATACAGCATATCGGATGGAGTTCAATTGTTTGTTGCCACATCTCATACCTTCGGCGCATATTTTCGCTTACCTTACCGCAATTTGGCTGAATTGTGTTTCTCTAGGTTGACCACACTGCAGAAACAAAAGCGTGTTAGCTCTTTTTTCTTCCCCTCTGCCTGCACTACACCGTAAATCCAGCACTCAAGAAATCCTGCGCATATAGTATATAGGTGGCTATGAGAGTTGAATATATAAAAACAAAATAAACAATTGCTAGGGATACAGAAATCAACTTCCGAGAGACACTGGATGATAAGAGTAGTGTAAAATTATAAAAACATGTTATTTGAATGTTAAATTGTTTAAATGTGATTTATACAAAAGATTATGTATAAGGGGCGTTCGGAAAGAAATAAGTCGGAGTCTGGTATGCGCAAACCAGTGACAGGATGGTTATATTGTAGCGTATGTAACAAAGTGTTGTTCCGACCAGAGCGTGAAGTTCACAGCCCATTGCTAGAGGGCACATGTGCACTCACATGACTATACAAAGCTAGCAGCAGCATGCATTAATCGTCCAATGCTGCTAGTCGCATGCTCACATTGCATGGAGGCATCAAAAGATCAAAGAGGTTGTTCGTTTTCTGATAGCAGAAATATTAGGAAGAACAGACATTCATCGACGAATGTCACAAGTGTACGGTGAACACTGCAAGAGTGCAAGGGTCAAGGCGTACACAAGCGCTTCAGGGGAGGATGGGTGTTAGCCAATGATGCACGGTTTCCAGTTCCAGAAGTTTCTGGCTATGTCCGGCAGGTATATAAACCTGGTGCCAGGCCTGGGGAACATAGTGGTAGTGAGTTCATGAATCACTCAGTAAATAGTGCATAGAAAAGTAGTACAGGGTGTCCCAATTGAACTGCCCTATTTTCACTTCAGTATTTCTGCCAAACTATTTGAGATATTGAAATGATATATCTGTAAATGTAAACACTACAAGCAAATCCTCCTCCTTTTTAAAACCAGTCACAGAAGATGAATCATTAAGATAATAACTTACCAAATAAAAAGAGTAGCGGATGGGATGAAATTAGCTCAGTTTTATTAAAATGATGTAAATGTGTTATTGCAAAACCATTAACTTACCTAATTAACTTCCCAATAGAACAGGGACAGTTTCCAGAAATGTTGAAATTAGGAATAATTAGACCAATATTTAAAAAGGGAGATGAATTAAGTATTGATAATTATAGCCTTAACATCTGAAATAGCCAAATTGTTTGAAAGGATTTTGTTGTCAAGATTAGATAACTACTCGAGTAAATTTAATATATTACAGAACTTTCAACATGGATTTAGGAAAGGGATTAATCAGCTATTAATCGGTCTATCATACATTAAATAATGGATAATCTAGAAAATAACGATATCAATACTGTTACCCAATCGTTGAGCATACGAGCAGCTGGCAGAAAGACATGTCCAATGGAGGGGGACTTACGGCATCGAGGCCACGCCTACTCGTGTGACCGAATGGCTCTGGCTGTGGGAGTAAGGGAGATGAATGGTGCTAGACCACGCCTACACTAATGACCTGCCAAGTAGAGACAGGGTATGGAGAGAAATAACCAGAAACTATTGGACCTGCCGCCTTGGAGGACTGTGATGTTTCGTTAGTAGGCGGAAACCTCCAGATACTACGATTTGTCTATATAAGCGATGCATTGGACGAATCAGTCAGTTTTGAGTCTTGAGCTGTTTCAGTGTTTTAAGGCAAGGCGAGTAGTGAGTGTAGTGTGGACTTGCATCCGGCGAACTGGTGAATTGTGATTGTGAGTGTTACGTAATTGTGAGTGTTATGTAATTGTGTGGTACGTGATTCTGCTGTTATCTGAGCTGTATAAGTGTAATTCAGCGGAAATAAAGGACATTTGAACTTGTGCAACTTGGACTTTTAATTTCACGAACCCACAAAGTCACAATACATTATTTTTTGATCTAGCTAAGGCCTTTGATTGCATCGACCATAATATTGTGACTTTGGGGGTTCAAAGGATTAGTATTAGTTTATTTCAATCATACAATATACACAGTTGGTGTTATTGAAGATCACGTCAGAAGCAATTATAATGGATAAGATACAAATAATTACAGTGATACAATTAGTGGTACTAGACACATCAATATTAATAAATGGTAATTAATAATTATGATAAAATAATAATAAGAAGAAGAATTTAAAATGATTCACACAAAACCAGGTGTAAGTTATACAAAACATATTATTGAATACAAATAATTGTTGTGCATCATTGATAACAAAACAATCAGTTAACAAAGAAGAAAACTACAAAAGTAGGATACTTCTAAATTTATGCAAGTTATAACCATTTCAGAACAAAAATGACACTTTAAATGTGTAGCATAACTACATCTTCGTTAATGTGTTTAAGACTAATTAGTGCTGTTGTTTAAAAATTCCTGTGAATTGTAAAAGCAGTGTGTTAGTAGATAATTCTTGAGTCCTTTCTTAAACAGTTTTATATCAGTTAACCCCTTTAGAGCTGTTGGTAGTACATTAAAATACTTAGAACCTGCATTAATTATATGGTACTCCTGTATGAACTCAGAAAAAAAGACATTTTGTCTGCAAGTAAAATAAGTATGTACATCTTTGTTTAGTTGAGGGGATTCACTTGATGTTTTAACATACATAATAGTGAAGAATACATATATACAAAATAAAGGAAGTATTTTAAGCTGCTTAAAGCATGGCCTGCAAGACTGCAATCTGCTAACTTTGGCCATAGCTCTTACAGCTCTTTTTTGGAGTAAGAAGATCTGCATGAAAGAAGTTTTAGGCAAAATTCCCCGTGTCATCGCTCCGTACTCTAGATGGGAATGAAACAATGCAAAGTATACTGAACGAACCATTTGAAATGGTAACATGTTGGTAAGCTGGTGCAGCAGGAATATAGTTTTGTTGAGTTTGGAGTAAGTCATCAGGACATGATTCTGAAATGAAAGATCATCAATATGGATGCCTAGAAACTTTGTGTTATGAACCCCTGATATTACTTGATTGCCGTACACCAATTTTAACTCTTCATTACTGTGATTGTTTCCATTTAATGTAAAAAGTAAATAGTTTGTCTTACTGATATTTGGACGGAGATTGTGGACAAGAAAATAGTTTTCCAGGCTTAGCATTATATCATTACATTTATTATTTAAACGCTGCAGATTTTCGGCATTAATGAGAATTGTAGTGTCATCGGCATAAAGTAGGACTTCAGTACCCTTTATCTTAAGACTATCATATAGGTCATTTATACACAATAAAAATAATACAGGTCCAAGAATCGAACCTTGTGGTACTCCATACTTGGTGGTACGTAATGTGGATATGTAACATTCTATGGTTCCCTCCCTACCCAGTGATCTAATTTCGGTTCCTTGCTTTCTAACAAATATGACTTTAACCATTTACCCGCAATTCCTCTAATTCCATATCCTTCTAGCTTATTTACCAATAATTGTTGGTCAATGCAGTCAAAAGCCTTAGAGAGATCAAGAAAGAGCCCTGCAACCATCTCTCTATTATTGAGGTTATTAATAATGCTATTTAGTGTCTTAGTTATTGCATCCTTTGTAGACTTATGTTTTTGAAAACCATACTGTACATCAGTTAGTATTTTGTGTTTGTTTATAAAGTTTAACAGTCTATTTAGGTATACCTTTTCTATGATTTTTGACAACGCTGATGTGATGGTAAATGGACGATAGTTGTTCATATATTCAGGGTTATCCTTTTATACACTGGTATTACTTTACCTTTCTTTAAGCAAGAAGGGAATATCCCTTCTGCTAAAGAAGTGTTAGCTATGTCTAATAATGGATCTAATATAGCATTTTTACATTTTTTCAGTATGTTACTTGTCACGTTATCAAATCCTGTAGACATGCTTGGATTTATGAGTCAATTATTTCTGCTAATTCGTTTTTGTTAGTGGTCAACAAGAACAGTGTATCTGCTAAATTTGCTTACATTACCATGTTTTACAGAGTTACTGATCGTGTCAATATAATATAAGTTAAAACTTTCAGCTATTTCATTGGGATCCTCAATTATCTTCCCTTCAAATTTATTTGTATGATACCAGCCGGACTTGTCGAGTTACCCCTTATTTTGTTAATTAAACCCCAAGCTGCTTTAGCCTTATTTTTGCAGTTTGCTATTATTTTATTGTTATGCAGCAGTTTTGCCTTATTTACCACATCCATATAAACTTGTCTATACTTTTTGACATAGTTTTTGAAGATTGGACAATTTAAAATACGTTCCATATCTGTTAGGACTCGAAGTCTATTTTTAGAGATACCAATCTCTTTTGTAATCCAGCCAAGTTTACGTCATTGATGACCAGATATTTTACATTTTTTAAATGGAAAGAGAAACATCGGTATGATAATTTAAAATCTTTAGACATTCAACACATTTATCATTTAAAGTTTTAGCATTGTGTATCTCCCCCCATGTTTCCTTTATTAGATGTGTGATTAGTGCTGGATACCACGATTCATCATAGACTGTTTGATAGATAAATTTATCACGCTCTTTTGTTTCACTTTTCATGATATGCAATAGCTGACCCTTATGGTCCGAGAAGTTTGTGTCAATAACTTCTGCTTTAAGTAACTTACTAACAATATTTTTTTTTTTTTTTTTTTTTTTTGTAATTTACGTCCGCCCCAACGTTAAGTTATATCGGACGGTGAATGAATTGGGTGAAATGGTGCTCAAATGAGTCCAAGGTCCATGGAGCTTAGAGTTACCCGACATTCGTCTTGAAGGATAAGGGAAAACCTCGGAAAAAACCTTATCCAGGTAACTCACCCTGACCGAGATTCGAACTCGGAACCTCTTGAACGTGAGGCAGACATGCTACCATCTACGCTACTGAGGCGGGCATTATCAATATCTGTTATTATGTTATCGATACATGTAGCTGAGAGTTGTGTAACCCTTGTAGGTATGTGTATGGTGGGAACAAGCTTAAAACCTTTTAATAATGAGGTAAATGTACAAGTATTTTTATCTGGATTCAACAAATCCAGATTAAAATCCCCAGTTATGATTGTTCAGTGTAGTTAGCTGATCAAGCAAGCATTGTAATTTATCCATATAAATATTAAAGTCTGCACTAGGTGGACGGTAAATACCTGACATTGCAGATTAGCTTCTTAAATGCAACTTCAACTGCAGCAATTTCTATAATTATTTCTACAGATAAATCCTGTATGTGTTTTAGTAACTTATGTTTACCAGCAGTGATTTTACTAAAAATTAGTGACTCCACCTCCTCTTGTATTTCTCGTGAGTAATCTGCTATGCATTTATAACCAGCATAGTTGGTAAACTGTAAATATTCTTTTTTATACCAGTTTAGTTAATATGAATATGTCCGGGTTGAATTCATGAATTATTAGTTCAATACGGGTTCTTTTATTGGCAGCAAACTGGATGTTTTGGTGCAAAATCTTATAGAAATTGCTTAGGTCCTGATCAGTTACTACATAGTTACTGTACTATTTTATATTATCATTTACAGTGCTTTCTCCTAGTTTCCGTGGTAGGTTAATGCAATTGTCATTTTTGTGCTGAAAAGGCTATTTACAACAACAAAAATTTGACTACTTAAAACATATTTACCACGACTATTTAGATGCAAGCCATGCCTTGTGAATAGTTCTGTTTAACTAGGTGGTATCTACAACCTTTACATTTTGGAAATGGCTACATATTTTCTTTACCTTTACATTGGCTAAGTCCACTTCCTTATTTAACACTGAAAAATTTGGTAAGTCGTGTCTATGTGGTATCAGAGGTACTATCACATTAGTGCTAGTAAGGGAAAGCAAAGTTGCTTTTAAGGCACTGTACAGTTTACTACTTTGGTTCCTTGCTACATCATTGGATCCTGTGATTAATACTACACAATCACTTTTTGTAAGAGTGTCATCTACATTCCGATTTTCTACAACACCACATGTAGTAGCTCCAGGCTTCACAATTCCAATTTTTTCGGATTCCGTAACTTCCAGTCGTGGAAGTTAATATTTTAATTAGTAAATTGTAAAAGTATGGCATAAGAGGATTACCCTTGGATTTAATTCGTAGTCATCTGATTGAAAGAAAGCAGTTTACAGAAATATCCTACAAAAAAGGGAGATATACGTAATATCAAATTTGGAAACTATGAAGTATGGTGTGCCGCAAGGGACAGTGCTGGGGCCTTTACTGTTTATTATTTATATTAATGATATTTTAATATCCACCGAATACTTCAGTGGTAATGTATGCAGATGATGCCACAGCTGTATGCTGGAATAAAACGGTAGAAGGATTAAATACTACATTAAATAATACCACTTCTTGGCTGTCAAATCAATAAATCTACACTGCAACATGCAAAAAACTAAAATGATGCGATTCAATAAAAATGATAGTAATATGACGCTAAAAGTGGATAGTACCAATATTCTTGAAGCAAAAAGACACAAATTTTTAGATCTTATTGTCAATAATAGGCTAACATGGGCTGAACATATTGAAGATATATGTGGGAAAATTAGTAAAACAGTATATCTACTAGATACTTCAGCAAGTACAGTGACAGTAACATATTGAAACTAATATACTACAGATGTTTCTATCCACACATACTTTATGGGATTGAAATTTGGGGTGCTGATGCAAAAATGCATATGGACAAATTGCTTATATATCAGAAGAAATGTGTTAGAATCATGTTTAATCTAAAAGCAAGGGAATCATGTAACGAAACCTTCATTAATAATAAGCTCCTTACCATCTACTCTATGCATTCAGAGCAATAATGTATGTAATAGATAAGTTCAAATCAATCAAAAACAACCAAATTCATGAACACTATACAAGAGGAAACGTGGACAATTTTAGGCATAGAGTGAATAAAAGTATATCTCTAAAAGATGTATATATTTCCAGAATCACGCTCTATAACAAACTACCACAAGAAATTAAATCTGCAGCTGATGTTTTTAAACATCAATTTGAAAGGAAGTTGAGGATGTATCTGATTAACAAATGTTTATACGACTTGAAGGAAATCTGAGAAACATTTGTAAATATGTAATTATATTTCTGACATGTCCAAAATCCTACATATGATAAACTGGATAAAAATAAATAAATACATATAACTCTTGGTCTAAAAATCCTTTACATTGGAGGTGGGGGGTGGTGATTTTCAGGGACTGAAAGCAACAATTTTTGGATGGAATGCATTATCTTCTCCACCTACTTGGTGTATGACAGAGGAAGTAAAAAGTCATGGTAGTAACTCAGCAAAAAACTCAAGATATCAGAACAGGTTACATTATGAATGTGGCCTGAATTATAATTACTTAGAATCTAGAAAATTTTCTTCCCATCCTTAGCTTCTGGATCTAAACTCAATGAGGCAGGAACAAAAAGTGAAGAAGGCTTGGATGAGGCACCGCTAAACTCAAAATGCAGCGTGAAGTACAGAATATGAATGCGCCAAATTCCACACCTTATCTCAAAAATATAGTTGGAAGTGTCCCTAAAAGATTGCAAAACTTAGTTAACATACTAAAACTTGTGGTACGGTAGCATGCAATATGGAGAATCATTAAGGTGCATGTATCTGCACATCATTATGTTTCAAAGAACTGTGCAGTGCTGCTGAGGATGCACATATATAATTGGGTGTACTGAAAAATATGTTACAAAGAACATGAAGATATATGGAAGTGTATTTATAGATGGGGAGCATACAGATATATCAGACATTTAATATGTTAGTGCTAACCATGTGAGAAGATATTTCTGTACAAGTGTTTTTTAGGTCTGTCTATGTTGAAAGAATGTTCAGTGACATTCATTTAATATTAAAAATGCATAGTTCACAAATCATGCATCCTACAGACAGATTTTTGTATTGATATTCTGTAAACAAATTTCTGTCAAATTGTACGACTGATATATTCCAGTATTTATTCAAATGTGTACTAAATAAATAAAAATAGTTAAAAATACATTATACAAAATATTATCTTATTTTTCTTCGTTTAACTTTAATATATCAGGTTATATTTGAGTGAACAAAAAATATATATTTTTCAAGAATGGTGATAATTTTATTTTTTATGTTATTCAGCTGTTTACGATTGAAGAAGTTTATTTAAATGTTAATTATTTCTTTGCTTCAGTACAATTAACATCCATGTTTTTTATTTGATTGCTTGCAAGAATCAAAATGGGAAAGGCATTAAAAACAGCTACAGCAAATAAAACGGAGAAAAGGACAAAAATTTGAGAAAAGTCAATACTTACAATAAATTAAGCACACTGATGAAAAACTGCCCATTCTTCAATTCACTTATGTGGTCCACATGATTCGTGTGAAGGTTCAGGCAGTTCACCTGAAATGACAAAAATAATTGTTAAAAATCTCATCACAGATTCACATAAGTATCTCTACTAGTTACCATTTATTTACTTTTATACCTGGGCCTATACAAGCGTACATTTCCATTTCCTTCATACATAGAAGGCTGATGCTACAGTCAAATCTTTAATAAAAGGCAGATCACTCACTATACACTGGCATTAAAATTTCATCATAACCTGTGTATCAAATCATGAAAAACAAATTATCTGTTAACTAGTACTTAAATATTATAAATTTAAAATATTGGAAGATAAAATAACCAACAATGACAATGATATGAAATAATCAGTTAAATGGTTAGAGAATCAAATAAATCACTTGAAGAAGCAGATGAATACGACAACTCCAGGAAAGAAGAAACAATATAATCATAAAGAGCAAGGACCTCATTGGAGACCCACCCAGCGAAATCAACACTAAAATAAAGAACATTCTGCAAAAATGGACTACACAGGTGATACAAGAAAGCAATGGCTGGCCCTCTAGCTCAGTTGGTAGAGCACCTGCCTGCCATGCTAGGGGTCCCGGGTTCGATTCCCGGCGGTAGGGGTGGGGATTCTTCTCCAACCAAGATAATTCCCCATCTTCCCCAGAGTCTGGAAGTATGAATGAGAGTGTGAATGTGTGCGTGATCTAATGATTAAAGCCTAACAAATACGAGTTAACACCTTCAGTATGTTCCAAAGGAGAATGGCCGCCGATATGACCATTGGAGTTAAAGGCGGGGTATAAATGGAACAAGCAACATACATAGGCAAAAACTGCTTGGACAATGGAATAGTAGGGCAGAACTTGGGAAAATGGAAGACAAAATTAAAATCCTGAAAAACAAAATCAATCTAAAAGGGGACGACTGCTATGTCGACTCAGACCTCACGAGATAAGAAAGACAAATACAGCAAAAAATCAGAATGAGAGTGAGAGAAGAAAGAGGCAACACTGTAAAAGTGGGCTACCAAAAACTATCTTATAAATGACAAATGGTTAAACTGGCAGGATATGACTCAGCAGCAAATCACTAAAAAGGAAAGAAACCAATCAATAACCCAAGAAACTATTACAGCAACACTTAAGGTGAGGACATTGAGGACAGAGGAGAGGGCAGAAGAACTGGACAACACCCTAAAACAAATAGAATACGACATACTAGGAAAGGAAGGAAATCTGAGAAACTAATTTGTAAGTATGTAATTGTATTTCGGACATGTCCAAAATCATATGTATGATAAACTGGATGAAAATAAATAAAGTGAAATAAGGAAAACAGGCAAAGCCATCATAGGAAAATAAAATGGAGACCTCTTCTATCACAAGGGAACAACTCCAGACCAAAAAGGCATAGGACTCATAATATGAAGAGACTCAAAACACCTGGTACACAAGATAATAGGTGTATCAGAAAGAATAGTAGTGTTAAAACTAACCACAAGAAATCACAAGCATATGCACCAACCGTAGAAAGCAGCAAGGAAGAACTGGAAGACTTTTACGACGAACTAGAAAATATGTTACACCAGATTAACAAAGAACATAATAATTGGAGATTTGAACAACAAGATGGGAACAAGGAAGCACATAGAACAAGAGGCAGTAGGAAATTATGGCTTCAGAGTTAGAAACAGATGAGGCGATAGACTTCTCCAATTTTCCCAAGAATACAAACTGAAAATTCAAACACCTTCAAAAAACCAACACTTATGAAGTGGATATGGCAATCTCCAGATGGCAACACCACGAAATTGACTATGTCCTCTGCAACACACTGGAAGAAGTAAGGGATATTTAAGTCATACAAAACTTGATATTTAGCACAGATCACAGAATGGTGTGGGCAAAAATAAGGTTGAGTCATAAAAGAAGGACCTATGTGAAATCACACAGAACCAATCTAGAAATCCTAAACAAGGACCAACTACACACTGAACTAAAGGAACAAATATGAAAAGCAGTTGTCACATTGGAATTAACAGTACAGGAGCAACACAGGCACTAGAGCAAGCCATACAATGACCAAGCAAAATAACCATAAAAACAGTGACAGCAACAAAGAAGAACAAATTAAGCACAGACACCATCAAACTAATCGAAAGAAGAGCAAAACTACAGACTGCCAGAGACCACTCAGAACACAACAGAAATGAATGTGGAATTAGACAAATTGACAAAGAAAAGAATTAGAACAGACTTTAGAGACTACCGCTTACTCGCAATGAAGAAAATCCTGGAAACTTTTGATTCAGTTAAGAAAGCAAGGAGAAGCATACAAAGAGGGCAGCTATGGATACTCAGAGCGAAGAGTCCTACAGGAAAACGTCATCTACATCAAACTTACCCAAGTATCAGATGGCAGCACGACACCAAGCCAGATGCATAGACACCGGTTGTATCATCAAACCACAGAAGTGAGGAAAGGGAAGAAGTTCCCAGAAACTAGTCTTCATTAAAAAGCTTGTAAGTGGAGAAAAGTGTATACAAGATGGACTCATTTGCCTAATTTTAGTAAGAATGGCACTCCACTTCCTGAAATACTTCTTTTTATTCTATATACAAAAACCAGCTGTTAGAGAAGTCAGAAGAATTTAACTTGCTTTGTACCTAGTCTTTGTAGACTACAGCAAAGCTTTTGACTCAAACACAGAAACATTCTGTATGAAGGGAGCATTCTGTCCACACAAGGAGTGAAAGGCAAATACATTCATCTATTGAGCAATATTTATAGACAAGGTGAACCAATCTCTCCCAAAATTTTACAAGCGTTTTGGAAAATGTATTCAGAAAAATGAATTGGAGCAAGCAACAGGGAATAAAAAACTGAAGTCATTTAACAGACCTAAGATTTGCTGCCAATGTAGTTCTGTTCGCAAAAAAACCAGAAGAATTGCAGTCAACAATTCATTCCTTGATAATGTGATTATGTTGCAAATAATTATGACAGTCTTGTAACAAAACTTGATATGAAGACATGTTAGGCTTGCAGATGTTCTGCAGACCCCAGTAAATAGTTAACGCTGTTTCATAAAGGATATTGCTATTCCACAATAAAAGCTCATAGTTAAACTCCAGGCTTCTTAAACCTGTTAAGAAGTCCTAAAAAGCATAAAATCCTCAAAAAAGATTTACACTCATTCTTAGAGACTCACTACTCCCAAACTGAAGGAATATTTTAATGTCTAATAAGAGATTTAAATTAGAAATATATACTGTAGATATATGTGGTGACTGCAACTTACTCATCTGTTTTAACAAATGCCAAGGGAGTGAGTTTAAGTGCATGTATTTGAATAGCGTGTTATGTGAAATGTTTAATGTGTCTAAACATTGCTCATTGGGGACTTACAAAAACAACCGAACACTTTTCACTATTATAAGGACAAAAAACATAACTGATTGTTCTGACACAGAAACTGTGTGGACAAACTTTAAAGATAGAATCAGAATTGAAAAGTTTAATGCCATAGCCAGGATTTGAAACACAGACTTTATGAACTAAACGGAGCTGCTCTAGTACTGAACTATCATGACAACATCCAGTGCAACATTAAATTTCCCAGCTGACTAGCACTCTCCCAGTAGATCATGAGGAAATCTCAAATTTGAGATGACATATCCCAATGACAACTTACATAAGTACTTAAGTCCTGGGCATTTAAAGTTTTATTAATAATTTACATCTGCCATGGTAGCTCAATGGTCAAGTAGCCAGGTGTAGAGTGTGGTTTAACTTATAAAATTACCGTTTACAATAAGATTACGCCTATAAATGGAAACTATAATAAAATCTTAACAGCCCAGAATTAAAATACTTGCAAATTATAAGTGTCATTGGGGTATGTCATTTTGAATTTGAGATTTCCTCATGGTCAACTGGGAAAATGTGAGTCAGTTGGGGAATTAAATTATGTACCAAATGTTGCCGTTGTGGCTCAGTGGCAGAGCAACTGCATATAGAGTAGAGATGTGTGAATCAAGTCCCTAGTATGACATTGAATTTTTCAGTTTTATTACTTAACATTTTCCCAATTTTATTGAGCTTTCAATGCATTGTGCACATTTGTAGGTTTTTATTATATGCAATAAAATAAATGCAATATCAAAATATCATCTTGTCACCTATAAAAGGATACTCAGTATTAACATTGTTACATTCGAAAACAAAAGATGAAATCCCACCAATTAACAGATCCAAAATACTAAGTAAGTTGTAAGTATAGTGAAAAACTCTACATAGAGCAAACTGAAAGAAAACTAAAAACCAGAGTCAAAGAACATTTTAGAAACATCAAATAGAAACAGGACCAGAAGTCAGCAGTAGCACTTCACTTTAGGAATGAAGGAATGAAAGTCATAACCTTGATCCAAACCCAAAATTATTAAAAGGTGTGATAAACTATTGTGACTTTGTGGGTTCATAGAATTAAAAGTCCAATTTGCAGATATTCAAATCGTTCTTTATTTGCGTAGAAATACACTCACAGTAGCAGATTTACATCACATACACAATCACAATCTACCAACGTCGATGACTACAACAGCATTCTGATTACACCTGTTTACATCAGCTCTCGTTACATCTGTTCATGACTGACTCGATCACTAGCCATGGCTTCTGTTTATACACCCATTCATGAATTCCAGACTGTTATAGAATGTTCTCTAACATGTCACCAGATAAAACACGGATGTTCTAGAATGTAACTATATCTGTGTCGGCAAGTCTTTTATCTCCGGCGCTATGCTTATCTGCTTATGCAAGCTCTTTATCTCCGTGAAACGCTATCCGTCTGTTATCTATGTGCGCCAAACCTTTTATGCATGTCGCCACGACACTATAATAAACTGACATGGGAGAACATCTTAATATGGAAATATAAAGACTGAGTAAATAAGCTTTGAAATCCCAACAATTGATAATATGATAAATATGTTCATTGTTCAACCACCAGAGAGAAGACAACAATTGGCCCTGCAAATTTGAAAGTGGATGCAAAAGCTCCTGAAACTAGTTCCTTGAAAAATTAAAATGTAGGTGACGTAGTGTGAAAAAAAAAAATACAAATAGTTTTATCAATGTTAAATGTCGCTTTCCTGATTAATTAGAAAATCACTCTGAGAATAAACAGTGCAAGCAATGGAAATAAATGCAATTATAAAACCTCTATTGTAATTCTTGTGTTGGCTGTTGACCATTTTTTTTATTTTATTTGCTCTATGTGATACTATTTTATGCTTCCTACATCTTACAGTGGTATTTTGGATGCATTAGGTTACCTTCTTAAAATGAACTAGAAATAGTATCACTGTTGTGTACATATCGGACTTACTTTATTTGTAATACATTAAGGCAATTAGGCATCCCAGATCCCTGAAACTGGTAAAGTGGAGTTGCCCCCTGTGCACGTGTGAAGAAGTCTGTGAGGTGTTTGAGGAAAGTTGGCCCTACCACTTTAGGACACTTTCTTTTATAGCAATAGCAACTGTCTAAAGTCAATAAACATGACTAATTTTCCAACTCCGAGCATGCACAATAGAGACTGCTAAACTAACAGAAGTAAAACTCATAGATTGGCAATGTTTTTAATATGATGTTCTCAGTATTATTATACCCATTTGCTTCCCAATGAATTTTAAGGAAATTAACATACTCAACTGCACACACCACAGCTTGTGATATATCACACCCACGTTTCCACAGCACATCACTGTGGCTCAGCTATACAGATGCTATGCCTGTACTCATCTTCACTTCACAGGTACTTCTCTGTCCCCAATACCAGGCAGCCAGCATTCTGAGTAGATTAGTTTAATAGTCCCCTTTTATAAAAAGTTGCAAGTATACTTTATAAAAAGTTTAAAATTTGAAGAACTATGCTACTAATGCCTAAAGTTTCTTAATGTCACAGGCTGTGTCATTTTTCATGGTTTTTGCACTTTAATACAGCAGTAATAATGATAATGATAAAATTAAATTAAAAATTAATTAATAAAATTCCCAGAAGCATGGGAAGTGTGGATGCAGATTTCATCTGTTTATTATATAGGTTTTTCTTCTGCTAAGCATGGGCCATTTTTTGCACAATAAACAAATCTTTTAAATTTTCCAAAGATCTTTTTCCAATGAATGCAGAACTCTCTTCACACTTGTATTTAATTCTTTGAAATCTACCACTACTAATTTTGCCCAAATTTTTGCCACAGTAAGCATTTCTCCAATATCTAAAAACCATTAATATGGCAAACAGCACTTTTATCAAAGTTGTCAAGCCTTTTATCTTTTTCAGCACTGTTTTTGTTTGGAGTTCCAAACAAATTAGATGCTGGCTTATCTTGCTCAATAGCCATCTTTTGTCTAAGACACTATGGTTTCAGATACTCCAAAAGCAGCTATTCTTTTCTGAATCCTGTTTTAATCATCTTCTTGCGCTTCTTTTTGTATGAAATTCATCTGACTGCAAATGTAGCATGGTTCTGACATTTTAGCACTTCGTGATGAAGACTGAATTTAATACCATCCATTTTTCACAAAGTATCTGTTTCAAACAAAGGACCTCACAAAATCAGCATTCAACACAACTTCAGTCAGGAAACTTCTGCACTTGCTTGTACTGGCCTTTTCTGATGGTCAAAGTGAAGGGGAGGTCTACACTGAATTAGTGCAAGTGCGCATGTGCCACCATGTATCTTCCAGGCTGATTACTACTCTACATACTGTACCTAGTCTTGCCATAGATAGTTACAAATTTTTGACACATACCGTAACTCCGGTTTGGTGTGTAAACAACTGCGTGTGTGGACACATTAGCCTTGAACCATTGTTAGTTTATCTTTGAAAGTGGAAGTATTTAGTTCCAAGTTTCACCATGGAATGGGGTGGTTATGAAAATCGTGTGGCCATCATTTCCAAGATGCTGCAAAAGCTGAAAACCAGTCGTATGTTTGTGTACTGCACCATTGAGCGATTCACTGCAACTGAGACGGTAAAGAATCGGCCGAGGGAGGGTTGACCATGCAGTGTCAGGACTCCACCAGCACAAAAAGCAGAGACTGGCGGCTTGTGTTTGGAGAAACGCTGTGCGGAAACAGGCTATCTTGTTCTGAGAAATGAACATCTAAAAAAGGACAATGTCCAGGCTTCTGTCAGAGGACCTTGGACTAAGGGCTTATCGCCGACGTAAAGGACATTATCTTGATACATGCCTAAAGAAGCTGAGTGTGCTTAAATGCTGAAGTCTCCTACAGCATTATGCTCAAAATGGTCATCAGAACATCCTCTTCACAAATGAATAAGTTTTCACTATTAAGGAGTCTTTCAATGTGCAAAATGACAGGGTTTATGCATAATCATCTCGGGAAGCCAGAATAAGGTTCCTTGAAAGCACTGTTTTGGGCCTATTGTCAAGAACTTGAGCGGCACATTGTTTCCAAACCAACCATGGACTGTCCATCAGGATCCTGCCCCTGCCCACAAGGCCAGGTCAATGCATAGCTTCAGCATCATGACCCTGACCTCTCTTTGCCGAAAGACTGGCCCAGCAGCAGTCTGGACCTGAATCCATTGGACTACCAAATGTGGCCACTGCTTGAGAGCATTGCTTGCAAGAGGAGACACCCCGCTATTGGAAGTTTAAAGCGTTCCTTGTTGTCAGCAGTGGTAGATTTCCCCCCTCGATGTCAACCGTGCTGGTATATATGAGTGGCCACAAAGACTCAGAGCATGTATCCGTGCAAAAGGTGGCCATTTCAAAAAGTGATTGGTGCTGTGTGTAATGAATATCTGTAGGTACAACATACTAAAAGCAAATTAAAATATTTTGCATGACATTTGCATTTTTCACTTTTCAAGTTGTAACAGTATATATGGCTAGACTACAGTACGGCCGTTGTATCTCCGGCTCTGACATTTTGCAGCTGCAAGCGGTGGAGGGGGGAAGGTTAATAGTACCAACATACAATAATGAGCAATTGAAAACATATCCTCAAAATTATCTTTAGAGTGAAAATATAGGACTACATTAGCTTTAAAACATTGAATTCCAACTTGCAATTTCATTATCATGCAAGACATTCATTACAACAACACTCTATTTGAATATTTCGTTCACACCTTTCACACACATTAACTGCTTCTGTTGGTAGTGTTCCGAATTTTAGTGTTCTTAAGTCCTATTATTATCGCTATTATAATAATATGGCTACTGGTTCGTGAAATATTTAAAATATGCATGTTCCTCTGCTTGAAATTATTGATCTAGAAAAGGCATTTGATTCTATTAATAGAGATGCATTGTGGATAAAATTAAGCAGTAAGGGGATAAGTCAGGCATTTATAGAAGTAATTAAAATGATATACCAAGAGAATGAGTTGTGTATAAAACTACCAGGCAACAAAGTAACTAAATCTATATCGAGTAAGGCAGGAGTACGGCAGGGATGTAAACTTAGTCCAGTATTATTTAATCTTTATATCGATGGAATTTTAGAGGAGATATCAAGTTGTAGGGTACATTCACCAGTTATTAATAACAAAGAAATACCGGGGCTACTGTTTGCAGATGACCTAGTAGTTGGGTCCATATCAAGTGGAGGGCTGAGAAGAGCAATCGAGGCAGCCAATTCTTATTGCAATAAATGGGGTTTGAAAGTGAATGAAAACAAAACAGAGATTATGGTCTTCAAAAAAGGATACAGGTTGTGTAAGGATGAGAAATGGGAGGTTAATAGAAGAGAAATAGAGGTAGTAAGGAGATTTGATTATTTGGGTACAAGGTTGAGTTCAGATGGCAGCTGGAAGGAACAAAAAAAGATGTCTGTGGCAAAAGGTAGAATGGCCATGAGAGTGATAAGATCATGCTACAGTAAACTGCCAGATATAAATGTCAAATGGTTGGAGAGGATTTATACGGCAGTAGTAGAAAATAGAATGTTACATGGATCAGAGGTTTGGGGAATAGATGAGGCTTGGAGAGAGACTGATAGAGTGCATAGATCCTTTTGTAAATACATATTGGGATTACCAATAGCATCACCTAATGGGGCAGCACAATTAGAACTAGGCAGGCATTCTACTAAAATTAAAATCTTGTCAAGGGCAATGAAATATTTATACAGAATCACTAACTTGGAAGATGGCAATATAATTAAAGAATGTTTTCATATTCAAAAGAAAAGTAACTGGGGTGGGTCTTGGGCACATAAAATGTATGACTTGTTGAAGCAGATAGGTATGGGTCATTCTTGGATAAATGCAGAGTATGGGTATAGAGGCTTCTGGAAAGAAGTTAAGCTAAGATTAGAAGATATTGACAGACAAGACATTTTTGCCAATACAAGTGACAACAGCTCACTGAGATTATATAGAGAAATAAAAACAACCTGGGGGAGGGAAGGATATATAAATATATGTAGTAAGTTAGGGCAAGAAGGTTTTGCTTGGGCGAGAACAGGAGTGAGAAACTTGAAAGGTATAGGTCAAGAGAGGGAGCTAGATAAATGTCCATTGTGTGGAGAAGAGAATGCAGATTTCCATTGTATATTAAATTGTAGTCAAACAAAGATATGGAGAGAGCAGGCTTGGCTACGTAAATGGGACAATTTGGGGGGTGAAGTAGTAATTAGAAAAATGTTGTCAGTAAAAGGAGAAAAGAACAGGAGAAATATAGGGAATTATTTAGGGAAAGTTAAAGAGAGATGGCTAAGAACAATTAAGAGAAAAATGTAGAGTGGGATAGGTGAAATGGCAGAAAGTGTAAAAAGGAGCAGAGGGCCTCCAATACACAAAAACCTAGGGTTAGGTGTATGGGGACTGAATTACTATTCAATGGTGGGCAGCATGATAACATGATAGGATTTTCGGGATTTAGGAATATATGGCATATTTCAGTATGGATTTTATAATTTGTAATCTTGATTTTGTATTTCCACTTGTTGATGTAAAAGGAAATAAATTACTATTACTTCAGAATCTTGTAAACCACACACCCAACCACCCTATTTACAAGCTTTTCTTTATAGCACAAAAAAGTAAAGACAGTAAAACATACTATTTAAACAAAACCACACATACCAGATTAAGATGGCCACAACCTAGTGTGGGGTGAAATCTATCAGTTTCACAAGTTCTTAACTTTCTAGAAATGCTACAAGAAATGCATATTTATTAAAGCTTCATGGATGATCAGCTGTGTTAAAGTAATTAAATTTGACCTTTCAGCCATTCTAAGCTCCATGGCCTTGTTCAGAAACTTAGAATGGCCAAAAGCTCAAATTCAATTACTTTGACATGCCTGATCACCTGTGAAGCTTTAATAAATAATGCTCGCTGTGAAAGCTTTAATTCTTACGTTAAAAGATACATATGTTTAAAACAATATACTAAAAGAAAAAAAATTGAAACAAGTGAAGCTTATTTGCATTAGTTTTTACTTTATCCCATTGTGAGCAAAAGTCAAATATAGTGAACCTATCCTACCAATGAAACACAGTGGTAATAAATAAATGCAGATACTCATATTAAATGTCTATTAGCCTTTAATGCTGCCTTTCCGTAACCCACTATCCTAAATCATTAGGATTTATCTAAATTCAGGTTCAAGCTATGTAGCTGCACTCTTCCACTCCTCTTCTTATAAAAACATCTCTCAACATAGCTTTGTGGTTGAGAACCCTCAATGCTAGCCAATGAGAACAGCACTTGATTTTTTTGGTTCCAAGTATAGTTACTCATAGATCACAAAAGACAATAGGTAAACCTTGGTTATTCTGATTCCATCTTGAACTAAAGAATTGTATTTTGAGGCAATTACACACACAACAACATTTCTCAAGCGCTGTAAAGAAGCAGTGAGAATAATAACCAGAACCAATTACACAGCATCCTGCAGGTGTTGTTTTAACGTGTTAATGTGGGTTCTTTCCCATGACCTCCTGTACAAAAAAATCTAGATGTGTTTTCTCGTACATGACATTTTATGCACAAATCCTGATGTGCAGTACAAACCATACATCACAGGCTCCCTGAATTATCAATAAAGTGGTGCATTAATGTGCTAAAGGGTAGGCGTTTCAAATTGGAAGATAAATTATGGTTTTTCTGTGATGAGGAGAAACTTAATAACATAATTGCTTAACGTCGTTTTCTGTATGAAGTATTCCAAATC